>WNGS01040360.1:0-10328 GCA_020271785.1 Procambarus virginalis | reverse complement strand
GAACACTCACAGGGACACTCACACTCACACACACCCATAGACTGTGATAAGGGAGACCATCTGAGGGGACACAGATGGCCTCGTGGACCCACAAGCACAACCGGACACACACTCAACCGGACACTCACAGGGGCACTCACACACACCCATAGACTGTGATAAGGGAGACCATCTGAGGGGACACAGATGGCCTCGTGGACCCACAAGCACAACCGGACACACACTCAACCGGACACTCACAGGGGCACTCACACTCACACACACTCACCCAGACACTCACAGGGATACTCACACTCACACAGAGACACACATCCATAGACACAAACTGTGAGAAGGGAGACCATCTGAGGGGACACAGATGGGCTCCTGGAACCACAGGTATATATATCAATATTTAAATATACATATATATTTATAAATTTAAAATATTTTAAATATTAAATCAATAAATATATATATATATATATATATATATATATATATATATATATATATATATATATATATATATATATAATTGAAAACTCACACCCCAGAAGTGACTCGAACCCATACTGCCAGGAGCACTCTGCTGGCATACAGGATCCCTTAACCGCATGACCAACACGACCTGACAAAAGAAGATGGCAGCCGAGGCTATTTCCATCCCCCCGCCAGCACTCGGTTGGTAATCTTGGACATGGTATTTTATCAAATCACCTCATTCTTTGGGGCACACTTGAGGAACACAAATGAGAACAATCCTAGATGGTCCCCTGGACTATATGCATATGGGTGTGAGTTTTCATTTGCATATAGTCCTGGGGACTATTCATGCTTGTTCGCATATATATATATATATATATATATATATATATATATATATATATATATATATATATATATATATATATATATATATATATATATATATATATATATATATATATATCAAGAGAATGTCTGTCTATTTAATGAGGCCACATGCTGGAGGCTGCGGCCTTACACAGATTTAATTTTAAATTTATTTATTAATATATTATTAAGGCGTATTATTACCAAAATAATGTATATTGTAGAGGGAATGGTATGGGGTAGGGAACGGACATAGGTTGGTCATTGTTGACTTTAGCTAAAGGATTTAGGAATAATTATTTATTATTCTTATCACCCGCTACCAATTCAATTAAAGGTACATATTAGTGAATGTTTATTTATGTAAGTTGATTGACATATGTACGTGTGCGCGCGATTAGTGTTACTGTAATTCATATGGTTAACATTTATACGTTTGAATGACATAGTTTCCCATTATGTCACATTTTTTGTTACATGTCTACTATTGTCAAGATCGACGGACACGTCCAGCTATATGTGTTTATGTGTACCAGTAATTGAACTGACACGTGTACTGTAATTATCTGCGTGTGTCCATTTTAAAGGAACTTATTAGTGAATGTTTATTTATGTAAATTGATTGGAATATATATGTGGACGCTCGGTTAGTGTTACTGTAATTTATATGGTTAACGTTTGCATGACATAGTTTCCCCTCACTGTCACATTTTTTTTGTTACTATTTCGCTGTTCACTCTCTCTGAATCCCGTGGACTAATTGTGCTAACGTGTATTTGTTTAAGGTAGGGTAACCATAGGCTTTTTACACAATAATTTGCAAAAAAACACTTCTAAAAATTGTCTAAGTTTCTTATAAGTATTCTTTTTCCTAACATACAAGTCAATCACACAGTACCTAACCTCAGTCAGATACACTTTTCTTACTATATCTCGCAACGTCTTTTGCATATATATCCTATCTTAAAGAATTAATAATTTAAATTCATAACTGGCAACCCCCCCTCCCCTCCAAGGCATATAAGGCCACTAAACATCATCCCTTTCACTTAACCTCTCCCAAATTATCTTTTACACCAATACACAAACTAGGGGGCTTTATAGCTGAGTGGACGTCGCTCTCGACTCAAAATCCTAGCTCTTTCGATCCCCCGGCGATGACACAAACGGAAATCAACAGAGTTTCAATCATTCTGATGCCCCTGTTACCTAGCAGTAAATAGGTACCTGGGCGTTAGACTGCTGTTACGGGCTGTTTCCTGGGTGTGTGTGTTTCTGTGGGTGTGGATTTTTTTTTATTAGTTAGTAATAATTGATTCATTGACAGTTGAGAGGCAGGCCGAAAGAGCAGAGCTCAACCCTGCAAGCACAATTAGGTGAACACAACTAGATAAATACTAACCAACCACGATCTTGTACAGTCCACTACAAACGCCACCCCCCACCCCCCACCCCCACTCCCTAAATCACTCTACCTAAGTCATTAAAAAAATAAAACAAATAAGTTAATACACCAAAAATACTAACTATAAATATAGGCACCAAATTTGGATCATACAGCGACTCCAGCGTGGTCTAGTCGGAAGAGAACGTGTTCTCATCTGAATAGACTGCGATCGAGCCTGCCGGAACGGTTGTGTAACTGCAGGGCACAAATATTTGTGTGTCCCCTCCTGTAGCTGCTTCTGTTTCGACAGGTTCCCTGGATAGCTGGAATTGACCTGGCCCTTGGAAAGTGGGGAAGGGGTGAAATCCGTTGGGCCCACGGATGGATACCTTGGATCCATGGACCTAGGGCAGGTCTAATCACCTGGGATACGAACCCACGGTGGGAATAAGGCAGGGGATTTGGGGAGGGGGGGGGGAAAGGAGGGCTCCAGGAACCAAACCTCACATAAAACCGGACACACACACACACACACACACACACACACACACACACACACACACACACACACCCGAACACTCACAGGGACACTCACACTCACCCATAGACTGTGATAAGGGAGACCATCTGAGGGGACACAGATGGCCTCGTGGACCCACAAGCACAACCGGACACACACTCAACCGGACACTCACAGGGGCACTCACACACACCCATAGACTGTGATAAGGGAGACCATCTGAGGGGACACAGATGGCCTCGTGGACCCACAAGCACAACCGGACACACACTCAACCGGACACTCACAGGGGCACTCACACTCACACACACTCACCCAGACACTCACAGGGATACTCACACTCACACAGAGACACAGATCCATAGACACAAACTGTGAGAAGGGAGACCATCTGAGGGGACACAGATGGGCTCCTGGAACCACAGGTATATATATCAATATTTAAATATACATATATATTAATATTAAATAATATAATATATATATATATATATATATATATATATATATATATATATATATATATATATATATATATATATATATATATATATATATATATATATATATATAATTGAAAACTCACACCCCAGAAGTGACTCGAACCCATACTGCCAGGAGCACTCTGCTGGCATACAGGATCCCTTAACCGCATGACCAACACGACCTGACAAAAGAAGATGGCAGCCGAGGCTATTTCCATCCCCCCGCCAGCACTCGGTTGGTAATCTTGGACATGGTATTTTATCAAATCACCTCATTCTTTGGGGCACACTTGAGGAACACAAATGAGAACAATCCTAGATGGTCCCCTGGACTATATGCATATGGGTGTGAGTTTTCATTTGCATATAGTCCTGGGGACTATTCATGCTTGTTCGCATATATATATATATATATATATATATATATATATATATATATATATATATATATATATATATATATATATATATATATATATATATATATATATATATATATCAAGAGAATGTCTGTCTATTTAATGAGGCCACATGCTGGAGGCTGCGGCCTTACACAGATTTAATTTTAAATTTATTTATTAATATATTATTAAGGCGTATTATTACCAAATAATGTATATTGTAGAGGGAATGGTATGGGGTAGGGAACGGACATAGGTTGGTCATTGTTGACTTTAGCTAAAGGATTTAGGAATAATTATTTATTATTCTTATCACCCGCTACCAATTCAATTAAAGGTACATATTAGTGAATGTTTATTTATGTAAGTTGATTGACATATGTACGTGTGCGCGCGATTAGTGTTACTGTAATTCATATGGTTAACATTTATACGTTTGAATGACATAGTTTCCCATTATTGTCACATTTTTTGTTACATGTCTACTATTGTCAAGATCGACGGACACGTCCAGCTATATGTGTTTATGTGTACCAGTAATTGAACTGACACGTGTACTGTAATTATCTGCGTGTGTCCATTTTAAAGGAACTTATTAGTGAATGTTTATTTATGTAAATTGATTGGAATATATATGTGGACGCTCGGTTAGTGTTACTGTAATTTATATGGTTAACGTTTGCATGACATAGTTTCCCCTCACTGTCACATTTTTTTTGTTACTATTTCGCTGTTCACTCTCTCTGAATCCCGTGGACTAATTGTGCTAACGTGTATTTGTTTAAGGTAGGGTAACCATAGGCTTTTTACACAATAATTTGCAAAAAAACACTTCTAAAAATTGTCTAAGTTTCTTATAAGTATTCTTTTTCCTAACATACAAGTCAATCACACAGTACCTAACCTCAGTCAGATACACTTTTCTTACTATATCTCGCAACGTCTTTTGCATATATATCCTATCTTAAAGAATTAATAATTTAAATTCATAACTGGCAACCCCCCCTCCCCTCCAAGGCATATAAGGCCACTAAACATCATCCCTTTCACTTAACCTCTCCCAAATTATCTTTTACACCAATACACAAACTAGGGGGCTTTATAGCTGAGTGGACGTCGCTCTCGACTCAAAATCCTAGCTCTTTCGATCCCCCGGCGATGACACAAACGGAAATCAACAGAGTTTCAATCATTCTGATGCCCCTGTTACCTAGCAGTAAATAGGTACCTGGGCGTTAGACTGCTGTTACGGGCTGTTTCCTGGGTGTGTGTGTTTCTGTGGGTGTGGATTTTTTTTATTAGTTAGTAATAATTGATTCATTGACAGTTGAGAGGCAGGCCGAAAGAGCAGAGCTCAACCCTGCAAGCACAATTAGGTGAACACAACTAGATAAATACTAACCAACCACGATCTTGTACAGTCCACTACAAACGCCACCCCCCACCCCCCACCCCCACTCCCTAAATCACTCTACCTAAGTCATTAAAAAATTAAAACAAATAAATTAATACACCAAAAATACTAACTATAAATATAGGCACCAAATTTGGATCATACAGCGACTCCAGCGTGGTCTAGTCGGAAGAGAACGTGTTCTCATCTGAATAGACTGCGATCGAGCCTGCCGGAACGGTTGTGTAACTGCAGGGCACAAATATTTGTGTGTCCCCTCCTGTAGCTGCCTCTGTTTCGACAGGTTCCCTGGATAGCTGGAATTGACCTGGCCCTTGGAAAGTGGGGAAGGGGTGAAATCCGTTGGGCCCACGGATGGATACCTTGGATCCATGGACCTAGGGCAGGTCTAATCACCTGGGATACGAACCCACGGTGGGAATAAGGCAGGGGATTTGGGGAGGGGGGGGGGAAAGGAGGGCTCCAGGAACCAAACCTCACATAAAACCGGACCCCTCACACACACACACACACACACACACACACACACACACACACACACCCGAACACTCACAGGGACACTCACACTCACCCATAGACTGTGATAAGGGAGACCATCTGAGGGGACACAGATGGCCTCGTGGACCCACAAGCACAACCGGACACACACTCAACCGGACACTCACAGGGGCACTCACACACACCCATAGACTGTGATAAGGGAGACCATCTGAGGGGACACAGATGGCCTCGTGGACCCACAAGCACAACCGGACACACACTCAACCGGACACTCACAGGGGCACTCACACTCACACACACTCACCCAGACACTCACAGGGATACTCACACTCACACAGAGACACAGATCCATAGACACAAACTGTGAGAAGGGAGACCATCTGAGGGGACACAGATGGGCTCCTGGAACCACAGGTATATATATCAATATTTAAATATACATATATTTATTTAAAATATTTTAAATATTTATAAATATTATATATATATATATATATATATATATATATATATATATATATATATATATATATATATATATATATATATATATATATATATATATATATATATATAATTGAAAACTCACACCCCAGAAGTGACTCGAACCCATACTGCCAGGAGCACTCTGCTGGCATACAGGATCCCTTAACCGCATGACCAACACGACCTGACAAAAGAAGATGGCAGCCGAGGCTATTTCCATCCCCCCGCCAGCACTCGGTTGGTAATCTTGGACATGGTATTTTATCAAATCACCTCATTCTTTGGGGCACACTTGAGGAACACAAATGAGAACAATCCTAGATGGTCCCCTGGACTATATGCATATGGGTGTGAGTTTTCATTTGCATATAGTCCTGGGGACTATTCATGCTTGTTCGCATATATATATATATATATATATATATATATATATATATATATATATATATATATATATATATATATATATATATATATATATATATCAAGAGAATGTCTGTCTATTTAATGAGGCCACATGCTGGAGGCTGCGGCCTTACACAGATTTAATTTTAAATTTATTTATTAATATATTATTAAGGCGTATTATTACCAAATAATGTATATTGTAGAGGGAATGGTATGGGGTAGGGAACGGACATAGGTTGGTCATTGTTGACTTTAGCTAAAGGATTTAGGAATAATTATTTATTATTCTTATCACCCGCTACCAATTCAATTAAAGGTACATATTAGTGAATGTTTATTTATGTAAGTTGATTGACATATGTACGTGTGCGCGCGATTAGTGTTACTGTAATTCATATGGTTAACATTTATACGTTTGAATGACATAGTTTCCCATTATTGTCACATTTTTTGTTACATGTCTACTATTGTCAAGATCGACGGACACGTCCAGCTATATGTGTTTATGTGTACCAGTAATTGAACTGACACGTGTACTGTAATTATCTGCGTGTGTCCATTTTAAAGGAACTTATTAGTGAATGTTTATTTATGTAAATTGATTGGAATATATATGTGGACGCTCGGTTAGTGTTACTGTAATTTATATGGTTAACGTTTGCATGACATAGTTTCCCCTCACTGTCACATTTTTTTTGTTACTATTTCGCTGTTCACTCTCTCTGAATCCCGTGGACTAATTGTGCTAACGTGTATTTGTTTAAGGTAGGGTAACCATAGGCTTTTTACACAATAATTTGCAAAAAACACTTCTAAAAATTGTCTAAGTTTCTTATAAGTATTCTTTTTCCTAACATACAAGTCAATCACACAGTACCTAACCTCAGTCAGATACACTTTTCTTACTATATCTCGCAACGTCTTTTGCGTTCAGAGTACTTTGCTTTAGGAGGTCAGACCCCACCCTGATCCGGTGCATTATACCGGTAAGAGACGGGAGACCTCTTAAAGAAAGTGCAACCCTCTAGTTCAGGCTCTCCTGCACCCAGCACTGCCGGGTGGATAAATATAGGGCAGCAACGATTAGAGCCTCCTGAACATGCTGTTCAGAGTGAAGGTGCGGTTCCGAGGAACCGACACCACATACAGCAAGATCGAGATAATGAATCTACTATCATCAACCTCTGGGGTAGCACCCATCGACGTCGTTATGGACGTGAATGGGCCCCAAATTCTTTTCAGTAGTGCAGCAGCACTAGAAAGCCTATTCACCACGACAACGACCACTGCACTCGAAGCACAGGGCCTAACACTCCTGCCTCCCTACCAGTTCCTGGCAGTAAGGACTATATTCATTCACAGAGTGAGTGACATCATCGCTGAACGACCAGCTTCTGAGATTGTGAAGAGCATAAACACCCAAAACAGATCCCTCACGGCCATATCGGCCCACCTCATTCAGCAGGATGTAAACAGAAAGCCAACCCTCAAGGTCACCCTCAAGACTCCGGCAGAGGCTACTCTCGCGGCCGACAACGGCCTCAGATGCTGTGGAGTGGCCTGCACACCCCACCAGATCTCCAGGCAGCGATATTTCCACCTGCGTCAGTGCTTTCGGTGTTATCAATACACCCACTATTCACAAAAGTGCCCAAATCCGAAGCAGAAATGCAGCATCTGTGCTGGGAACATCATCACAAGACCTGCACAGCTGCCACCAAACGTTGTCTACTCTGCGACGGTGACCACACAGCCGTCTCTCAAGACTGCCCAAGCGACAAGAGGAAATCAAGCAAATGACAGAAGCCAGACCAAGAAACTCTACTCCAAAAACGAAGGAATTTAATATTCAAGAACAAGCCTTCCCAACTCTCCCGACAAGTGGCGCCGCGAGCGGCGTGCAACCCAACTACTGGACCAGCAACTCCCGCGCCAGCCAATCACAGCATCAGACGACGCCTCTGCACCAATCCTCACTCACACCGCCTCCAGCCACCTCTGACAGCACTGTAGCAGCTTTGATACACTTCGCTACTGAACTCTCAGGAGGTGATCTCAGACAACGGTACAGAATACTAAATGAACTATACAAGGCAAACAATCTTCCCACGTTCGTAATTCCAGAGGCCATGTTTACTGCTGGCTCCTCTCCACCAGAGCCCGACCCCGTTCCAGACACGCCTGTCAACCTGGACCCTACAACTCCAGATACACCAGCAACTCCAGATACACCAGCAACTCCAGATACACCAGCAACTACATCTGATATCGTGGCTTCTGATACCACGTCTTCTGATGACGACTCGAACGCCTATGTTGAAATTGAAGCACAAACATCACCCCCAGCACCAGAGACCACTGCAGCACACTCACCACCCTCAGCCCAGGGACAGATTATGATATGATATCAAAAACTCCAGAATTGAAGCTTGCGTCAACAGCGTGAAAGGAATGCAGTCGGATCGCCGAGTTCAGACGGTTCTCCAGCCAGATATACAACATGATGGCAGACACATGAACAGGTCACCAAAAACACATACGTTGTACCAACTACGTAATCTTGAGGAATGCGATGAGTCTACACTGTCACCTGACCTCTTCAACCTGACTACCCCGAGTACAACATCAGATGATTACTAGAAGTGAAGAAATAGCTAAGAAGAAACCAACCAACTGAGGCAGCCGCTCTCTTCCCCCTCTTTAGGGGATGGGGACCTAATTCTGCTCGTTTTGAGATGGTGGTACCCGACGTAGACACACTCCACACACCAAGAGGAAAGAAAACCTCCACTGCCGCCTTCCAGACCCGTCTCCCAGCCTAGCCAGATATATGGATTGATACAGCATCTACACTCGGACAAGCAGCTGGGTCTAGCCCTGGCACTTTTTCTTCAACTTCAGCATTTCCTCTCACCGACTTCTCTTCAGCTGTCCCCACTTCAAGGCTCGCCCCAATGGGCATCTTCTCCTGTATCATTCGGATTCGGATTCGGACTCTTTTGCATATATATCCTATCTTAAAAAATAACCAATTTAAATCATAACTGGCAACCCCCCTCCCCTCCAAGGCATATAAGGCACTAACATCATTCTTTCCTTAAACCTCTCCCAAATTATCTTTTACACCAATACACAACTGGGGGCTTTATAGCTGAGTGGACGTCGCTCTCGACTCGAAATCCTAGCTCTTTCGATCCCCCGGCGATGACACAAACGAAATCAGCAGAGTTTCTATCATCTTCTGTTGCTCCTGTTACCTAGCAGTAAATAGGTACATGGGCGTTAGACAGCTGTTACGGGCTGTTTCCTGGGTGTGTGTTTCTGTTGTGTGTGGATTTTTTTTTATTAGTTAGTAATAATATTCATTGACAGTTGAGAGGCGGGCCGAAAGAGCAGAGCTCAACCCTGCAAGCACATTAGGTGAACACAACTAGTAAATACTAACCAACCACGATCTCGTACAATCCACTACCACGCCACCCCTCCCCCCCCACTCCCTAAATCACTCTACCTAAGTCATTAAAAAATTAAAACAAATCAATTAATACACCAAAAATACTAACTATAAATATAGGCACCAAATTTGGATCATACAGCGACTCCAGCGTGGTCTAGTCGGAAGAGAACGTGTTCTCATCTGGATAGACTGCGATCGAGCCTGTCGGAACGGTTGTGTACTGCAGGGCACAAATATTTGTGTGTCCCCTCCTGTAGCTTCCTCTGTTTCGACAGGTTCCCTGGATAGCTGGAATTGACCTAGCCCTTGGAAAGTGGGGAAGGGTGAATCCTTTGGGCCCACGGATGGATACCTTGGATCCATGGACCTAGGGCAGGTCTAATCACCTGGGATTCGAACCCGGTGGGATAAGGGAGGGGATTTGGGGAGGGGGGG
>WNGS01040358.1:0-12212 GCA_020271785.1 Procambarus virginalis | reverse complement strand
GGGGAAAGTGTTCTATAGTTATATTATATATATATATATCTATATATATATATAGATAATATATATATATATATTATATATATATATATATATTATATATATATATATATATAGACAGAATAGGTGACATCGATGCCCACGATGCTTTTTATCTCCTCACCAAATGCCTATCCCTTCGAGGCTAACCTACTTTCTGAGGTGCGCCCCATCTTACGACAACCGAAAGCTTGAAGAGTATGACCTCTTACTGAAGACCATGCTGGAAAAAGTTGTTAATCTCTCCCTCAACGAGTGCCAGTGGAAACAAGCCACTCTTCCTGTTAGGCTCGGTGGCTTGGGTGTCCGCACCGCCACCCAAATTGCTGTCCCAGCCTTCCTGTCTTCCTCCTCAGCATCAGATGACCTGGTTAAGGAAATTCTACCTGACACCCTCAGTGATGTAGCGGGGATACAGGACCCCCACTACACGGAATGCGACACGAAATGGGGTGCCATGGCAGACCCAGCACTCAGACCAGCCATGCCGAAAGCCAAGAAACAATCCAGTTGGGACAGCCCCATTGCAGACAAAGAAGCCACAGCTTTGCTGGAGGCAGCAACAACCCCCAGTGATCGTGCACGCCTCACAGCTGTGCAGGCTCCCCATGCAGGGGACTTCCTTTTGGCAGTCCCTATGTCTGCGACAGGCACACGTCTTGATCCGCAGGAGCTCCGTATTGCAGTCGCTCTCCGTCTTGCTGCCCCTATCCACACTGTTCATAGGTGTATTTGCGGCGAGGCAGATGCTGACGAATATGGATTGCATGGCCTGCACTGTGGAAAATCTGGTGGTTGGCACACTAGACACGACGAAGTAAACGACATCATTAAAAGAAGCCTTGCCTCTGCCCAGTGTCCAGCGGAGAGAGAGCCCCGCAACCTTCTGAACCGTGACTCTGTTAGCTTTGCCGGCCGACCAGACGGAATCACACTGCGTCCGTGGAAGGGTGGCAGACAGTTGGCATGGGACTATACTTGCGTATCCACCCTGGCAGCCACATACATCAACCTCTCTGCCGGCACAGCAGGAGCCGCGGCGACACACAGAGAAAGAGACAAGTCAGCCAAGTATAGGCAATTAGATCATCGGTACAACTTCGTTCCAATAGGGTCTGAGACCCTAGGCCCATGGGGAGAGAGTGCAAGAAGGTTTCTAAAGGATCTTGGTTCCAAGCTCATTGACACCACAAGAGACCCTAGAGCGGCAAGTTTTCTCTTTCAGCGCCTCAGTGTCGCGATCCAGAGGGGGAATGCTCGCTGCATCCTCGGTTCCTGCCCAACGTCGGAGGAGTTCGAGGAAATCTACAGCCTCTAGGAAGCGAACTATTTTTGTGTCCTCTTAATGCTCATTTTTGTATACAATCAGATATGTAACTGTATAACCTTGCTTAATAAAGTGTACACCATAAAAAAGGGGGGTGGTAGGAGAAGCGAACACCCTCATGTATTCAGAGTTAAATGGCAAGTTTTTCCCTGAATGCTCTGTGTTCCCTTCTCTGAGGCTGTGGGTCCCTATAATTGCACCAGAGGTGGTACCCCCTATATATATATATATATATATATATATATATATATATAATATATATATATAATAAAGGGGAAATGGGAGGGAACTGTAAACACCTACTTCACCTATCCTAGGATGACAGTTGGGTTGTAGCTCCTGGTCCAGGCTCTCGCCTCGTTCATCCAGAAACACAAGCCCCACGCCTTAGGATGTCGCGTCTCGCCGCTTCTGTACACAGCAGGTCCGTGCTTCCCTACAGTACGTCGCAGGGTTGAAGTCGGTCTCCTGGCCGTCAACTTTCCTCCCAACTACGGCAGCCAGCCTACGTCTCGGCTGTCGTCGTACGTTTCCCAATTAGTCCTTGTCACTGTACTCCCAGAGTAACTGCCTCTCACCACTACGAAGTCACTGAAGTTATCAGCCGTCCGGACGACACACGCACAGCACCCGACTTCAGAGCACTTGAAGCTCACAACACTGTCAATTCCCTCGTCGTCTAGATATATCGCTAGGTATTTGGGAAGACTTCTCGACGTGCTTGCATCCACTGTTGACTCGTAGGGTTCCACGAAGGTGGGGTTACTGTCAAACTTGACAGGATCGTCGATCACACGTTCAACCTGGTTGACAAGGCTGTCAACCTGGTTCACTCACGGTGGGTGGCCCGGCCACTAAGCTGCCTCTTATACTGGTGAACTGCCAACGACGACACACATCGATGCCCGGCCCACTTCTTGCAACGCACCTGTCCCTGAGCACTTGTTGCTCAATATTCTGTCAATTCCTTATCTGAGCCACTTCTGGGTTGCAGGAAGACCTCACAGAGTGCGTGCCAACAACTGGAGACGCTTAAATCCACCGGAGTTCGGTAAATCCGTCACTCTGACAGGATGACCGATCGCGCGTCCTACCTCTCGGACGTGTCGTGAAAGACTGATGTCGCCTGGCGCCAACACGGCGGACCCCCTATGCCTATGTGACGTCACTTTTCCCAAAGTTGGTTTTCATTGGCTCCCAGTGCCATGTCGCTGACGGTGACCAATCTGGCGCCACTGACGTCACACAGTTTTGGCGGGAGAACAGACTTGCCAGCGCCATATTGGCTCCCTAAAGGGCCTATCCCACAGGACAAAATGTTACATTTTCGCAAATTTCTCGGCTCTTCGAGAATACTGTTCTCTCCCACATATGTTCAATTGTTGCCTGCAATGTAGAGAACGCTCGGGAATAGTGGACATGACTCTTACAGCAGGCGTGGGAGAATTAGAAGGGGGGGAACACCGTCACATACCCCTCCCCTTAAAATAAGAGTCATGTCTGGTTAGTGCATGCGGGACAACGCATCTGCGACTACGCTGTCCTTTCCACTAAAATCTTGGCTTCCAGCCAGTATTGCAGCCGCCAATGTGTGACACTCCTCATGTGTCTGCAGACCGTCTTCAAGGTCATCCTGGGCGTCCACTGCTTACCTATTACGGACCGAGGGCTCCACACCTCACGTCCGTTCACCAGCTGGAACTGTGAGAAGTTTAACGGTTCTGCCACTGCTTTGCAAATGGCCAACAAAACAGGGCCCGCTGTCTCTTCCCACTCGTCTTCCTGCTCTACGCAGAACATTCTCAGAGCTGTCTCTGAGGTGGAGTGGAGTCTTCCGACCGCCCCCTTCGACTGCGATCGGTAGGGCGACGACCGAATCTGCATCACTCCCTGATTTATCATTGTTCGTCTGACACACTCAGACCGGAACATATTTCCACTGTCAGCCTGATTTTCCCTGGGCCTCCTCACCCAAGAGAAAAGATGTTGTAGTTGCCCAGCCACTTCTCTCGACGTTGAACGTCGCATCGTGGTCACCCTAGGTGACCCGCAGAGTCAACAGCGTGCAACGGACTCAACACTGCCGCTCTGCACTTGGCTGGCAACGCTACTTGATCTCTCGTACCTGGAGAGGCTTTTCCGACCTCCATCCTTACAGGTTTACACTGTCTTATTATATGCCTTTATGCCTGTTAAAGTGAGTAGCTTTCTCGGGACCAATACGTCCTCCTTTGGCCTTACAAATCAACTTGGGGAATTCTGCCTGTTGCACCTCCTCGAGACGAGTGCGGTCCACCCCTGGAGAACCGGTGAGGGTCACCTGTACCTCACCTTCTGGGCTGCCTTCGCCCTCCACTCGCTCTCCGGGTTCCATAACGAGGTGATCATTCCCAGGCCGGCGGACGTCTCCTCGTCGGCCTTATCAGATCCACGTCCTCCTTGTCCTTCGCACTGCCTCGGAATCATAGCACAGACAGGGAACGCCTCCATGGCGATTCCTTTCTCGTCCCCACAGGCGTCGAACACTTCGCCTTTCTTCTCTAAGTGCTCCAAGCACTCCTCGTCCTTCACGAGGTTCGGTAGGACACGTCCTCCACATGCGTCATTTCCCAAAATGACCTGTGCCTCCCTCGTGGGCATCGTCGCACAGACCCCCACTACTAGGGTTTGGCATCCATAAACCGAACTCAGGGTTACCTGGTGTAGGGGCATCTGCACTGGGCCTCCCACAGTGGTCACACTTGCCTCACCTACACAGGTATTCTCGTGACACTCAGGGAAAAGGGTTCTGCTCACCAGGGTAAATTCCGCCCCAGTATCTCTCAGCATCATTACCGGGATGGGGTCTGCGTCCCCCACCCTTACAGTTCCCTCACGCACGAATGGGTTAGCCTCCTTCTTCCTACGTACGGGTCCATCCCGCACTCCTTCGGCTAACTGGTCCTCTACCCGCACAAAAGCAACGTAACCCCGCTGCTTAGGACGTCTACATTCGCGCGCCATGTGTCCTATTAACCCGCAGTTGAAACAACGGATCCTTCTTCTTCCGCGGACTCCTCTTGCGCCTTCCAAAGACTCATGCTCAGCATCTCCGGCCGTGACGATAACAAGATCTCTTGAGCTCTCCCTCGGTGACTTCTTCGGCGGTTCCACAGCACTCTTCTGTCCTCTGCTGTCTCCATTCGAGGGGTAGGACTGGGAGAACTCGGTCCTGTCCTCCAACCGTCCGACCTTCTATTATTCTCCCATAGCTGGAGAATGCGGGCGGTCGGTGCTGTCCCTCTCGACATGGACGTAAAGCTTCCTCTAGCATGTCTGCTCGATCGGCTGCGGCTCTCGGGTCCTTGATGTCCGCTCCTTTACTCTCACCCTAATCTCGGGAGAGAGCACGGACATAAACTTTTCCATGACCATCAGCCCCTTGATGTCTTCAGCCGATCTTGCTCCTTCTGACTCCAGCCATTTCACGAATTTCCTTTCCATGTCCCTCGCCGTCTCCGCATACGATTTTCCTGGCGATCGGGTACATTCTCTAAACCTTTTCCTATAGCACTCCGGCGTCAGCTTGAACGAATGGAGCACGGCCCGTTTTACTGCATCATAGTTGGTACACTCCTGGAGATCGAGCATGTTGTAAGCTTCACGAGCTTCACCAGTGAGCCTTCCTTGAACTAGCTCCGCCCACTCTGCCCTCGGCCACTTCTTCAACGTAGCGACCCTCTCGAAATGCTCGAAGAAGCCCTCAGCCTCATTAGGCACGAAGACGGGCAAATCCCTCTCTCTCACTCGGCGGTCTTCCGGCTGTTGTGGTGGGGTAGTTGGAACTAGTCCTAGCTCAGCTCGTTTCAGCTCAATCTCCTTGTTCGCTTCAACCTCCTGCAGCTTCGTCCTAGCTTCTATTTCGCGCCCCTCTCGTTGCAGCTGTGCCTCTCGTTCTTCCCTGCGCAGCTGTGCTTGTGCCTCTCGTTCTTCTCGTTGCTGCTGTGCCTCTCGCTCTGCTTCTCGCGCCTCAGCTGTGCTTCTTCGCGCTTCAGCTGTGCTTCTCTCTCTGCTTCCTCGCGCCTCAGCTGTGCTTCTCTTTCTTCTCGGCGCAGCTGTGCTTCTCTTTCTTCTCGGCGCAGCTGTGCTTCTCTCTCTGCTTCCTCGCGCCTCAGCTGTGCATCTCTTTCTTCTCTGCGCAGCTGTGCTTCCCTTTCTGCTTCCTCACGCTTCAGCTGTGCTTCTATCTGCATCTTCATTATTTCTAGCTTGATACTGCGCCTGCTGCCACTGGATCCCCGGCTGCTGCCACCGGTACTCAAGTTCTCTCCTCCACTGGCAGGTGTCTGTGGCCGCTCCTCTCCTAAGGCTTCATCACGTGCCTTGAGCTGTGCCATGATCTCAAGTCTTCTTTCTCCCACTTTGGAAGCTCTCAACTTGATCCCAAAGTGGTCGGCGATCGTCTGCAACTGTGCCTTGGTGCACTCCTCCAGTACTTGCTCGTCTCTCGTGTCTATAAACCTGGCTACTTTATCACCCTCCATCTTGTGACAATGAGTGAAAACCTAGGCCTGATATTTAATACCACAATTACCACCTTGATCTTGCTCTTATCCTGGCAAGGTCGCCAATGTCGGGGTTTCACGGTGTTCTCGTAAGAGAAGGGTTAAAGCAACAGTAGACTGGATCTCCTTTCCAGGTGGTTGCTCCAACCATAACCCTTACTCACCGTCGTTCGGCGGGTCTTCCCTCAATCCCTTAGGCTCCACTGCTGGCCTCGGAGAGTATCCCAGTCGATCTCACAACCGGCCTTTAGATTATGAGATGAGTGGGTGCACAGATCGTTCCCTCAATCTGTGGCCCTCCCGACACCGAACTCTTACACAGCCTTCAAGGTCGCCAACTGGTTTTTTTTTGGTGTCCAGTAACACTGCAGTGGTCAGGTGTAATTGTGGCAAGAGCCAAATCAAGTAATATAGTATCAGGCAGGTCACTCTACTTTATATCATAACACGGTCACAAGATAAATGGAGGGGATGATATCAAACACCAAAGAGTTTTGGTATTTTACTTAAAAGAACAACGAGAAATATATATGCATCAATGTATCAGAATTAATATATGACGATTGCTCCATTCATAGCATAATATTCTAGAGCGCACCATATGGCAACATCGGCACGTGTCACCTGTCAGAAATGCCAGCTGACCGGGCCCTCGCGATCGTGGGAAAGACTAGTACTTGTTTTCTAATTGTCACGATCACCGTTTATTTAACTTTTTCCAAAACACTATTCAACGTTCACATGGCTTACTTATGATTTCACTGGCCTCACGATCAACATCTATTCACAATACTCTCACAGTGACTTTTCACTGTACCAAAAGATTACTCTATTCTTAATAATATTTACTGTGAATGCACTCACTTGATCACTGAACTTTTCTTTATATTTATACTTCCTCTCAAGAGATATCACTGGCAAACACTTCACGTATATGATATTATTCAGCACACAATCATGTCATATATAAATCAGTAATCAAACTTCAGGCATATATATATCAATAGATCATAGAGATCAACACACAGGCATTTATATCGATAGATTATGGAGATCAACACACGGGCATTATATCAATAGATTATAGAGATCAATCCACAGGCATTTATATCAATAGATTATAGAGATCAATACACCAATATCTGGTTTACTACCAATATATATATAATAATAATAATCACAGATCAATAATAATAGTCACAGTAAATTCTCTGATGAATCTTGGTGCTTGCACACACCCACACATAGATATATATGTAAATTGATACTGTGAGCGCTCTGGGCAGCCTCACCACATACTGTGCACTCTGTGACTTAAACTCAAGTGAGACTTGCTCACGACATACAAAATATCCTGACAAGAATATATATAGCTAACTAAAGGGGAAATGGGAGGGAACTGTAAACACCTACTTCACCTATCCTAGGATGACAGTTGGGTTGTAGCTCCTGGTCCAGGCTCTCGCCTCGTTCATCCAGAAACACAAGCCCACACCTTAGGATGTCGCGTCTCGCCGCTTCTGTACACAGCAGGTCCGTGCTTCTCCCTACAGTACGTCGCAGGGTTGAAGTCGGTCTCCTGGCCGTCAACTTTCCTCCCAACTACGGCAGCCAGCCTACGTCTCGGCGGTCGTCGTACGTTTCCCAATTAGTCCTTGTCACTGTACTCCCAGAGGAACTGCCTCTCACCACTACGAAGTCACTGAAGTTATCAGCCGTCCCGGACGACACACGCACAGCACCCGACTTCAGAGCACTTGAAGCTCACAACACTGTCAATTCCCTCGTCGTCTAGATATATCGCTAGGTATTTGGGAAGACTTCTCGACGTGCTTGCATCCAACTGTTGACTCGTAGGGTTCCACGAAGGTGGGGTTACTGTCAAACTTGACAGGATCGTCGATCACACGTTCAACCTGGTTGACAAGGCTGTCAACCTGGTTCACTCACGGTGGGTGGCCCGGCCACTAAGCTGCCTCTTATACTGGTGAACTGCCAACGACGACACACGTCGATGCCCGGCCCACTTCTTGCAACGCACCTGTCCCCTGAGCACTTGTTGCTCAATATTCTGTCAATTCCTTATCTGAGCCACATTCTGGGTTGCAGGAAGACCTCACAGAGTGCGTGCCAACAACTGGAGACGCTTAAATCCACCGGAGTTCGGTAAATCCGTCACTCTGACAGGATGACCGATCGCGCGTCCTACCTCTCGGACGTGTCGTGAAAGACTGATATCGCCTGGCGCCAACACGGGCGGACCCCCTATGCCTATGTGACGTCACTTTTCCCAAAGTTGGTTTTCATTGGCTCCCAGTGCCATGTCGCTGACGGTGACCAATCTGGCGCCACTGACGTCACACAGTTTTGGCGGGAGAACAGACTTGCCAGCGCCATATTGGCTCCCTAAAGGGCCTATCCCACAGGCCAAAATACTACATTTTCGCAAATTTCTCGGCTCTTCGAGAATACTGTTCTCTCCCACATATGTTCAATTGTTGCCTGCAATGTAGAGAACGCTCGGGAATAGTGGACATGACTCTTACAGCAGGCGTGGGAGAATTAGAAGGGGGGAACACCGTCACACCAATCGTCCTCGTCCTTCAGTTACTGGGTCTATACCTGCGATAGAGTAATTCGTTCTCCAAGAAGAACCCAGGAACACTGTCGGATTGGGTCTCAGCCTGAAAGAATAATGGTGTCAAGTAAGATCTTCTCTTTGTAACTTACGGAACTCCACAGCGGTCAGATTAGGGGGTAGTTTCGAAGGGTCTTGCGAGACAGCGGTAGTAGTAGAGTCTGCTGGCTGCGGCCGTGCTGCTTGAGCACGGGTGGTCACCATAACAGGAGGAGAAACTTCATCACTCTCTTGAACCTTTGCTGGGACATGCTCAAAAATCGGGTTATCCAACACAGAGTTGCTCACCTGGGATATGTCCTTGACGATCAAGTTGGTCGGTTGTTGGTCTTCTGCCAAGTCGTTGCCTAGGAGAAGTTGCACTCCGGGCATGGGAAAAGGTTTTTCCCTGACGGCGACTTGGACTTCACCGGTCACGAAGGGACAATCCAGGTGGACTCTGGCGAGAGGATAAGGAGTAGTAGCAGTAAGGTCAGTGATGAAGACAGTCTCTCCTGTATAGGCGACGTTGGGCACAGCCGATTTCAAGACGATTGATTGTAGAGCCGCTGTGTCTCGTAAGATCTTAAGTCCGAAACGTCCCTCTGAATCTGAACCGTGGGTAGAGATAGTTCCTGGGTATAGATGTTTGCTAAAAAGAGACAGATCATTATATGAACACCAATATTCATTACAGGCTTACCGGACTTAGGGTGAGTAGGTTTAGACTTAGTGGGTTCTGTGTTACCTTTGGATTGGGACTTACCACATTTTTCTATGGTATGTCCATAGAGTCGACAATACCTGCAGTACAGTTGAGAGGTACCTTGATCTGGGCTCACTTTCTCGTAGCTGTACCAAGACTTCTTACTGGTAGGTTGTTCTGGTGTCAGCCGGTGGATGAGGCTGTAAGTGTCAGCTGACTTCGCGCATTTCACCAAATCGGTCTCTTCTTGTCTGCTAAGTAGAGGCGGACAGGAGGGGGTACACGCCTCAAGAATTCTTCAACCAACATGAGGTTGACAAGCTCTGGAAAAGTAGAGACTGTGCTGCCACCAGCCATTTCATGAAATATCTCCGTTTGGTGTTAGCAAATTCTAAGAAGGTGGTGGTACTTGCCTTGATGTAGTCACGGAACTTTCGCCGGTAGCTTTCGGTGGAGAGAAGGTAGGCGTCCAACACAGCTTGTTTCAGGGTGGTGTAGTCGTTTTCCGAAGCCAAAGTGCTGAGTGTAACTGCTGCTCTACCTGTTAATGTACTCGGAGAAGGGTAGCCCATTGGTCGTCAGGCCAATTAAGTTGATCAGCAAGGGTCTCAAAAGTGGTGAAAAAACACATCAACCTCCGTTTCTATGAACGGGGGCATTAACTTACTTGCGTGGGAGATATTGAAGCTTGGAGGAAGACTAGCTGCAGCTTGTTGGCGTTGAACTTTGTGTGTAGTGTCCAACGTGAGTTCTCTTTCATGATATTCTAGAGCTAAGTTGGCTTGCTGTTTTTCGTGGTCGCGTTGTAGCTCCAGCTGTTGCCGCTTTGTTTCAAGTTGTATTCTTTCACGCTCTTTGAATAGGGCAAAATCACGTTCTTGTTGTCCTTGAAGAAGGAAGGCTTGTCAGTCACTCTCTTCTTTCCGGATGGCAGCTGCTTCCTTGGCCAGGGCCGCCTCACGCTCCTTGAGGTGTAGGGCTTCTTTCGCCAGAGCAGCTTCACGCTCTCGTTCTTCCCTTCTGATGGCAGCTGCTTCTGTTGTTGCTGTATGGCTGCTTGCTGTTGCTCCTTTTCGAGCTTCGCGAGCTCGATCTTGAGTTTCATTGCCTTCAAGTCATCCTTATCTGAAATAGTGTATTGTTCGTAAGTATCAGAATCTATAATACCTTCATCCGCAAGGTGATCCAGTATCATATTATTATGGCAAATTTGTTGGCTCCATCGGGAACTTCCAAGTGATACTCATGTGCAAGAGTTAATAAGTCGACCCTCTTAGCATGACGTAAGTTCCCTATTTCACCTTCTGGATCTGTCTTGAAAGCTTGTAGGCGAAACATTGTGAAAATATAGCAAAATAAATGAGACACGAATATATAGTGAGAATATGGTGAATGTCAGAAACAGGAACGTGGCAACTGATACCTATCCTGTGGAATTGTTAATAATTTAAAGTTAAATTCAAGATGGTAATGGTTAAAGTCGCAGGAAATCTTGTACCCGGTACTCACTGTGGGGGATAAGGGCAAGAAAATCCTACTAATTAATTGAAACAGAGTTTCGAAAAACAAGTAAAACACTAAATGGTTTCAAAGTAATTAGGTAGTACAAAAATGTAGTCATACCTTGCCGAGTCACTATAGAACATAAGCAAGGTACCCACTGAAATTGAATATGGTACGTACAGAATTAGCGAACTTTGTGCTCAAAAGAAAGAACGCTAATTCCCTACCTTGGTAAGTACCATCAGATCTGACCAACGAGTAGGGGTGCGAGTGTCAACTGGTGACGAGAACTATTGGCGAGGTCCCAACTCGTCAATAAGTCCGGGCGAGAGGAACTTTGGCCCTCTTTATCCTCCTAGAGTCGGATTGCAGAACTTAGGTGCTATTGACCGGAGACAGACCACAGTACCAGGGTACCTATGTGATAATCTGTCAAAAATGTGAGAAATATCTAAGGGACAAAAGATGTTAAACACGGGTAATAACACGGAAGGGGGAGGACCAATTAAGAGTATGACTGCGGCCTACAGTCACCACGTAATCCAAAGTTGTCGCACACTCACCATATGCTACTCCCGTAATGCACAATAGACACAACACCATATGAAATAAAAATGATTAGTGTAAATATTGAAAGCAAGGGAATAAAGCCAAGTACGCTTACCACAAATTACCAATACCTGAGTGAAGCTCCATGGACAGGCCCCCAAATATATGTGACTGTAACGTGTTGGAAATGGTGGTCGGCAGTCTTCCCAAATAGCTGATGTCAAGGCTGGGCCACATACATGTAAGTTATAAAAAAAAAGGAAAAAAAAGAGTGACTGCTTGTCCGATAATCTGTGGTAAGGTAAGGTAAGACACGAAAACAAAATATAAATAAGGCACTTTAATTGATCTAGAAAACAAAGTAAAAACAAAGACAATTTCTTGGCATTTATAATAATGTAAAATAAAAACACGTAAAAATATATATATAACAAATTGAAAAGGGGGGGGAACTGGTTACGTTAACAAAGATAAATGGTGTTGGGAATATATGCGCAAGCTATCAACCTCTAATTGGTCACACAAGGTGAGTCAAGTAGGTGTTCACAGCTAGAGCACTGGATATATTCTGAGGATGGAGCAGCTTGCTGGCGTCGTCGTTGCTTCAGCGAGGAACTTGGTTGAGATGGGCTGTAGTGGCGTGTTTCTGCACGGCCAATGAGAATGCAGGACGGCTGCAAGTCGGTAGTTAGGCAGTTGAAGGGTTCGGCGCGTCGACCAGGTGTGCAGCAGGTGCTGGAGTGGGGGGAGGAGGGAGTTGTAGGTGCGTGTGGCTGTCTTGATATATACGTTTAAGCCACTATAAAACGTATCTTGAATATTGTAGAGAACGGGATGAAGGAAGGAAATAGCAGCTCAATCTCTAGGAAGAGATTATCGTCACAATATATATATATATATATATATATATATATATATATATATTATATA
>WNGS01040347.1:0-10091 GCA_020271785.1 Procambarus virginalis | reverse complement strand
GGTTGGACATATACCATGAGGCCAATCGAGAATTAATGGGAGCCAATATGCCTCTCCAATCTTGGGTCTCTAACAATGAAAAATTAAATCAACTGATCTCAACTGAATTTCCCGATTACCAGGTACCCGAGATGACAAAGGTACTAGGTGTCGAATGGAACACGACAACAGATCAGTTGACAATCAAGTCAGTGGAGCCTGATACCACTAACTTAACAATGAGAAAATTACTATCACAAGTCAGCAAACCCTTCGACCCATTAGGACTATTAAGCCCAGTACTGATTAATGGGAAGTTGATAATACAGGAATGTTGGCAACAAAAGATAGGCTGGGATGATCTTCTAACACCTGCTCTACAAGAAAAATGGCAAGGTTTAGTAAAAGATTTAAGTACCCTAGAGTCTGTCAAGTTCCCCAGGAACACAGTAGTAAATGAAAAGGAACCAATTAAGCTACATGTATTCTGTGATGCCTCAGGAAAGGCTTATGGAACAGTAGCTTACCTGGTCACAAATGGGCAAGCCAATTTGCTCACATCAAAGGCCAGAGTGGCACCTTTAAAGAAAAGATCACTGCCACAACTGGAATTAACAGCCTTACTGTTAGGAGTAAGATTGGCTCATTATTTGATCAAGGCCTTACGCCACATCCACTTTAAAGAAACAGTAGTTTGGTCAGATAATGAGGCAGTACTACAGTGGGTTAAGAACAATAACAGTAAGAATCCTTACGTGAGTAACCGCGTTAAGGAAATACGAGAGTTGTCAGCAGGGTATAAACTAAGATATGTACCCACAAAAGAGAATCCAGCTGACTATCTCTCCCGAGGACTGACTTTACGGCAATTAACAAAGGCAGAGATGTGGTTCAATGGACCTCAGTGGCTAATCAGCGACCAGTGGCCTGAACAAAAGCCACAAGTCATTGTGACCAATGTTACTGTTCCCACTGAGAACCCAGAACCACCTCGGACTTTGGTAATTGATCCTACTCGGTACTCTGAACTGAACAAACTTATAGGTGTCACCCAAGTAGTGTTTGATTTTCTAAAGAAAATAGGAATCAAGCATAAATTCCCTAATGCCCTAAGGTATTGGGTCAAAAGAGCTCAGATCGACACATTCGGGACAGAATTTGACAATGTTCCAAAGAAGCTACAACGTGATCTGGGTCTCTGGTTAGACACTGACAATTATAACATAATCAGATGCGGAGGCCGCTTACAGCACGCTGACATAGATTTGGAAGCAAAAAATCCAATATTGCTCCCTCGTCACCACATAGTAAGCAAACTAATTGTGTTACATATACACAAATACTGCACTCTGCATGGTGGGGTATTAGATACTCTCACAGACTTAAGACAACAGTACTGGCTACCCCAAGGTAGACAGACAGTAAAATCAATAATCAAATCCTGTGTTGTTTGCCGGAGATACGATGCCAGAGTGTGTCCATATCCTGGCCCTCCTCCACTTCCGAAGGAACGAGTCGTACATATTCGTCCCTTTGAGACTACAGGAGTAGATTTCACAGGAGCACTAACACTTACAGGCACTAAAGACAAGAAACCAGTAAAAGCTTACATCTGTCTTTTTACTTGTGCCACAACAAGGGCAGTCCATCTAGAAGTGACTCCCGATATGAGTGCCGAAGCATTCTTACAGGCTTTCCGCAGGTTTGCTTCACGTAGATCCTGTCCTAAGTTAATGATCTCAGACAATGGGTCCAACTTAGTGGCAGGAGAAGCATGTCTGAGGAAAATCTGGACACATCCAAAGGTACGCACAGCCCTAAATCAACGGCAGTGCCATTGGAAATTCATACCTCCCAGAGCACCATGGCACGGAGGCTTCTATGAACGCATGGTTGGTACGGTAAAACGTTCTCTACGGAAAACCCTACACCGCCAAAAGATTGACCTGCAGGAGCTTCAAACAGTAGTCATAGAGATAGAAGCACGAGTCAATAACCGACCACTTACCTACCTCTCTGATGATGTTTTGCAGCGTGAACCATTAAGTCCAGCTCATTTGATGTATGGTAGACCTCTCAAAACACTTGTGTCCCTTACGGACGAGGAACCAGAGGATCCTTCATATGTCCAAGAGAGTGATTTGGTTCAACGTTTCAAACATCTATCAAGGGTGATAAGTCGGTGGAATGACGTATGGACTCGAGAATACCTTACAGCTCTGAGAGAGTATCATTACGGGGCAAACAACCCCTACAACAGAATTAACTTGAACCCTGGTGACATAGTTCTGGTGGATAGTGATGGACCACGCTCAGAGTGGCCTTTAGGTCAAATAGTCTCTGTTCATCCAGACAGCCAGGGCATCTTGAGAATAGTGAAAGTGAAATGCCGAGGCAACACTACTCTCAAAACTTTAGAGAAATTAGTTCCTTTAGAACTGGCCAGGAACGAAGACGTACAGCGACTTCCAGCACCCGATACGCCAGTACGGGACATACGTCCCCAAAGGACTGCAGCTCAACAATGTAAACTCAAATTAAAGCAGCATTATAATTCTGAAGGAGAAGAATAAAGTGATCGCAGTCCTTACCGGGACTTCGACCCGTGTTCTTCCCCCCCGGAATTATGTCGGGAAACCGACACACTCATACACAAATAGTATAGTCTTCCCTTAACAGTATCCTCTTAAAATTAGAGAATGGGAGACTCCGTGACGTCATCGACGTCGCCGCAGTATTTACATTATTAAACCACTGTTCATACAACAGTTTAATGTCTAAATTGAATAAAAAAGTGTTCAATAAGACTGAATATAATTATTAACACCAAAATATAGCTTGATTCCCTTGTTAACGTAAATTTAACTTAGAAGTAGAAAAAATATTGGAACAAGGGAGGCAGAGCGTCTCTTACAGACGCCACGCTCACACGAAAACAATAACAATGGTGCTCGTGTGTTGTGATAATGGCCACAGGATAGACCTACTCTGCCTTAAGAAACTGCCATAGCAACATCACTACTACAAATAAGAGCACTCCAGTATCCGTCTTACCAAGTATTTGTTTATTATTCTAGTGCACTGATTAATATCAAAGGTATGTCGGTTATGATATATGAACAACACCAACACCATGTACGTGTACCCCATTTTTACAGCCCTCACATACCATGTTATACCTGTATTGATATGTTTAGGGAAATGTACTAACTCCTTGCATCCCAAACAGGTAAATTGTGACTTGGAACAGCAAGTAGCTGAGCAGTAGAACTATGTACATGTACCTAGCTGTTGCCAGCCTTGAAGGCCTCCACAGCCGCCATTGGCACCATGAGGCACAGGGCCACACCCACATAGATGCTACCATGACACAGCCTTAGCGGGCCCTTACTACAGGCTCAGATAAGGCCATTCTAGTTATTGTAGTAGTAGTATTCATAACTAGTAATAATTGTTGAAATAATAGTAGATTAGACCACCATATGTGGTATGATAAATAATATAATTAAACTTAGGTAAACAATTTGTAGTTTAAGAAGGAGCCATTACAAAGTGGTTTAAGCTACAAATTGTCCCCCCCAATTTGTGTGAGATTAATTTCAGGCAGTTTTAACAAGTACATACAGTCCACTCAATTTCTTACCTACTAAGAAAAAAATAAGATAAACTTTAATTTATTGAAGTCAATTAAAAGGAGATATACTGCCTGGAGTTTTTACCACAGTGCAAGTTTATGAATGAAAGGAAGTAAAGGCTAATTTATATACGAATTTATTCTTCTCAATTACTGTGAACATTGCTTAAACTCTATCCAAGAAAGCAATTGCAAATGAAAGCAGATTGACGACGGTAGTTCTGTCAAGTGCTTGGCAAAAGAATAGTCACCGCGTACATGTGGCGGCTGATGCAATCGTCTCTAGCATGTTTTAGAACTTCTGTTAGTAGGGTCAGATAGATTAGTAACTTGACACAACGTATCTTATCTTATTGTGTCAAGGGTTAGTATTTGGGGTATCGGAAATTTCTGACAGCGATCGCAGGAACATGTACATAAGTTAAATATTTAATAAAGGTAGCAAGAGTATATAAGGAGTTAGAGATGATGAGGCAGTGTGGAGGCGAGAGCGACACATGCTCGCTTGGTGGAGGTCAGTGAGTGAGTGAGGAGGGCAGAGCCAACGGGCGGCCGTCGCGTGCTGATTTCAATGTGGACTCGTCCAGAATGGGGAGGACCCACCACAGTAGGACCGGTAGTGCCGTGGGGCGACGTCGGATGGCGATAGTTAATGTTAATAAATATTTTCGTTTATTATTCATGTTAATTATGAAAATTGGTATTATGACATGGTAATGGAATTACAGGTTTGTGTGGGGAGAAGTTCGTGGTGGAACTTGGCGTTTGAGGAAGCTTATATGGTGAACTTCAAGTGTGGAGCTGAACTTCAAGTGTGGAGCTGAACTTCAAGTGTGGAGCTGAACTTCGAGTGTGGAGCTGAACTTCAAGTGTGGAGCTGAACTTCAAGTGTGGAGCTGAACTTCAAGTGTGGAGTTGAACTTCAAGTGTGGAGCTGAACTTCGAGTGTGGAGCTGAACTTCAAGTGTGGAGCTGAACTTCGAGTGTGGAGCTGAACTTCAAGTGTGGAGCTGAACTTCAAGTGTGGAGTTGAACTTCAAGTGTGGAGCTGAACTTCGAGTGTGGAGCTGAACTTCAAGTGTGGAGCTGAACTTCGAGTGTGGAGCTGAACTTCAAGTGTGGAGCTGAACTTCGAGTGTGGAGTTGAACTTCAAGTGTGGAGCTGAACTTCGAGTGTGGAGCTGAACTTCAAGTGTGGAGCTGAACTTCAAGTGTGGAGCTGAACTTCAAGTGTGGAGCTGAACTTCAAGTGTGGAGTTGAACTTCAAGTGTGGAGTTGAACTTCAAGTAGTAATATGGAACTTCGTGTGTAAGGGAGCTACACGTTTCTTTTGTGAAGCCACATAGAGGAACTTCACGGGCATTTGAGTGGAGACTGCAGGTGCAGCAGATAATGGAAGACTGCAGGAGTACCTACCTGATTTTGAGGACCCAGATAGATGTTCTTAGTGGTGGGCCTCAGGACGTAGAACAGAGAAGTGTATGGACATCTTGATATGTATAAGTGAGAGCTTGATTACATATTGGTGTGAGAGACGTAGTGTAAGGTGAGAGATTGATTTCTTCTCCTGCTGCTGTTGTTAATATTACTGTTTCTCCTGTTGCTGTTGTTACTATTGTTTCTTCTGCTGCTGTTGTTAATATTACTGTTTCTCCTGTTGCTGTTGTTACTACTGTTTCTTTTCCTGCTGCTGTTGTTACTACTGTTTCTTTTCCTGTTGCTGTTGTTACTACTGTTTCTTTTCCTGCTGCTGTTCCTACATCTGCTGTTGTTGTTGATGCTGATGACAGTGTTGATGGTTTCGTGTTTCTGCTTTAGTTTGTTCTGATTCTATGTAAATAATTCTGCTTCTACTGAGCTTCTGCTGCTGCTGTTGTTGCTGAGGATGCTGATGTTATTCATTGCTGCTGCAGCTACAACTGTTGCATTTGCTTTGGTTGCTGCCTCTATAGCAGTTGTTGCTGTTTCAATTTAGATTTCTTCTTCTGCTGCTGATGTTGGCGTGGTTGAGGCTGATCCTGCAGCTATTGTTATTGATGTTGTTGTTCCTGCTACTTCTTCTGCTTCTTATTTTGCTGCTGCTGCTGTTGCTACTGTTGAAGCCATATTTGCTGATGCCATTGTTTCCGTTGCCGCAAATGTTGTTGATGGAGTTGCTGTTACTGCTGCTGTTTTTGGTGTTCATGTTCTTGTTTCTGCTTTTGTTCTACATTCTGGATCTACTGCTGCATTCCCTCACTCCCTGTGTTATTGATGCTGTTTCTACTATTGTTGTTTTTTATGCAGCTGCTGTTGATGCTGCTCTTGCTGCTGCTGCTCTTCTTGCTGCTTCAAAATCATTCTCTGACCAATATGTATTAACTATACATTTTATTCTGACATTTTATTCCTTAATTCCTTAATTTTTTTTTAATTTTTGTCATGAAGTATGAGGTAGTTCACAAATTTTATTTTGTTTCTTCAGACTAATGTTTGGAGACTGGAAACAGGTGACGACTATGGCGTGCTGTGTGTGGGTGTTGGTGGTGCTCGTCCTTGGTGGAGTCGCACTGGAAACTAAAGTTCAGGTTGGGGTAGCAACGGAGTGCCTCTCACAATACGGGACCCACAATCAGGTTACCCATAAGTACTCAGCATCCTCGGAGGTAATATGTGCTCTACAATGCTACAACAAGCGAGCTCTTCAGTACACCTTTAACAGTAAGTACAAACTTTAACAATTTTCACTGAAAAACCCGTTTTATCGTTAACGTCGCCGTTAACGATAAAACGGGTTATTTTGTAACAAAAAATATTGATAATTCGATTACTCATTGTCCAACCACATGGGATGGACGGTAGAGCGACGGTCTTGCTTCAATTCCCGACCGTCCAAGTGGTTGGGCACCATTCCTTCCCCCTCCCCCATTTTGACAGGCCTCCCCCTGGAGGCCAGTCAAAATCCTGTCATATTTAGGGGTCCGGTAGCTGAGTGGACAGCGTGCAGGACTTGTAATCCTGTAACCCGGGTTCGATTCCCGGACCAGGCAGAAATAAATGGGCAAAGTTTCTTTCACCCTGATGCGCCTGTTACCTAGCAGTAAATAGGTACCTGGGAGTTAGACAGCTGTTACGGGCTGCTTCTTAGGGGTGTGAGTGTGTGCCAAAAAATAATAAGTAGTTGGTAACAGTTAAGAGGCGGGATGAAAGAGCAGAGATCAACCCCGCAAGCACAACTAGGTGAATACTGGAGGCTGAGAAAGTGTTTGGGTTCGGGACAACGTTCATGAACGAGCGAGATCAGGAAGAGGAGCCATGTTACTGGGGTTTCCATGGAGAGAGGCTTCATGGAAGCTTCTCTTGCCGTTGGGCTGATGAACAATTACTTTTCCTGTTCTTCCTGTAACTAAACTGAAAGATCTGCCAGTTCAGATGTTAATGTGATGTTACATTTTGTTGAAGCGTGTGAGGGTTCGAGACATTTAATTTAGCACCACTTGAGTATGAGAGTTGTAAGTGATTAGTATCTATTTCAAATTTATTTACTAATATGTTCAATTTTTTTATTTATCTCAATGGTAAAAGTGCTACATATTTCACTCTATTAATTGTTTATTCCAAAATTGTAATATACGATGCAGTTCTTCGAGGAAATCCACAACTTCTCGTTTAATTGAATGTGTTCTAGTAATTATATTGACACTGTGTAATGTTATTTTTGTAATTTCCACCTTAAAGATTAGTTTAGAAATTATTATATAATTTACTTCAACTATTATGAACCTTGGAAGTTGTTGCACAGCTGGGTAAAATTATAAGATTCATTTTGCAATTTTTCCAGGCAACTTTTATTATGATGAAGAACTAAGGAAAGCGTATTGCAGTATACCATAAATATTTTTTTAAGTCACAAACGTCATTGTAACTATGCTTGTATTTGTTAAAAATAAACAAATACATATTTAAACCACCCGTCCTCAAGTCCTAAAGTACTTATGATGACAAATTACTTAATGTATCTGTATTGGGAAATATTCAAAGTTTGCCAATTGTTGAGTTACACAAATATATACAGCTAATAGCTGTCACATATCACTTCTTAGTTTAGTATTTTTCATGCTTTTCAGGCTTAATAATTTAGATTTTAGTATAGTCAACAGTGCTATTGGTCACAGTTGAGAGCAAAATGATCTGTTTACTGATGTTAATGATAATGGCGATTTAAAGTCATTCCATCCCCACTATATATATTTCAAACCAAGACTCGTTCATTCATTTGGAGAAGAAAAGCTTCACACAAACTGCATCTATCATAAAGAAGAAGAACTGCCATGACCGCCAAGTGCCCATATGAAGTCGAATTGTAAGAAATTGCACGTAAGCCTTGTGCAACCGTCAAATTTCATGCTCACTCATGTAGTCATCCCGAGGAGAAAACCTTCACACAAACTGTACCTCTAATAAAGAGAAGCAACATCATTGACCATCAAAAGCTCACATCAAGTCTATGTCTAGGAAACAACACTCAAGCCTTGCCAATACTATCAACTCGGTAATACAACAAATAACAACCGAGGTGTGCAAAAATTTTTCACACAGCTCTGAGCCTCTATAATACCCACTGTCCAATGCTCACAAAACCAGTCACAACCAAAAGGATAAACAACCCATGGCTTACTAAGGGTATACTTAAATCTATAAAAACATATTTATGAGAAGAAATATAGTTTAGGGTCATTTCAAAAAAAGTGTGTAGGAGGTACACATAATCATGGTTATCTATGATAATTAGGAGAGGCACAACAAACTACAGTAATGTGTAAATAAATTGAATCATATAAAGGGAAACACAAAGAAAATCTGGAGCACTATTTCCCAATATTAGGATCAACGAAGAGCTTCAATAAAAATCCAATCCTCCAATTCAATTCCAGTGGACACTGCTTTCTGCTCCAGACTTTATTTTTTATTAAACTCAAAAATTTATACCATCAATTGGCATATTCCTTGCAAATGAAATTCCAGCAGCTGAAAATTAAATCTAATACTCTTATGCATCACTTAAAATTAAGTCTACATGCAGCTGTTCAAAATCTTACATCTCAGTTCCCAGGCACCACCACTCTGTTCCTATACAAGAGTACATCCTGGTGAAAACTAAGGTCAGCCTTCACTGCAGCATACTCTGACAATAATAAATTACCATTCCAACCATATTTGACATATTTCATCAACAGACTTAATTTAGGATCTCTACCAGTTGCCTTCCTAATAGTCTGGAATGAAATATCCTCAAAAGACATAGATTCCACCAGGTTAACATACTCCACTGGAATACTGAATTTAATTCTTCTGTCACAGGCAATCTACTTAATGCATCAGCTACTACATTATCCTTGACTGGCTTAAACTCTAAATCATACTCAAACTGCAAGAGTAGTAATGCCCATCTTTGAATTCTAGCATTGGCATTAACTGGAATCTGCTTACCTCTGCCAAACAATTGTGAGGGGATGGTTCACCAGCTCACTTACAATTGTGCTCTTATGCCTGTGGGAGGCCAGTACACTTGTTAAGTGCACTGTTAAGTGTGCGGACTTAACTTTGGTAACCAGCAACCGAAACATCTAGTATTTGGGCTTACGTGAGAGCCCCAGTCACCAGCAGTCCAGAAATGTTACCGTGGCCGTGGTAGCATGTCTGTGGACAGAGATAGAGCCGATAGCATCTCTCATTGTAATGGCTTGGTGCGAGGGACTAGCTTGCGCGTGAAAACAGTTAGGCCGCTGGCGTGGGTAGCTGTGGGCCACCCGCTCGCTAGCCATTTGAGCCGTCGCCATGGAAACAGACGCCATCTTAGTAAACATCTTGAGCCGCCATGTTGGTCGGCCATCTTGGAGTTGCCCTAGGGGCTATGCTACACCGTCGCTGATTGGAGGAGAGGGGTAGGCCCCAGTATGCCTGCCTCTCATTGGGTATTTCGAGGAATACGCGGGAATCGACGGTGTGAGGATCATTCTGGAGGAGCCATCACCCTGTCAAGACGCTCCTATGCTCAATTCGGCCAAATTGAGTATAGTGCGTCGGGGTGGCTTAATTAACTACTCAGCTGCTGCACTCCTGCTTCATCTACGACAGTGGTCGTCACAGAATCCGGCCGAAGTCGTCGCTTGGAGGGGAAAAGACAGTGTACAGTGGGTAGAGAAGATCTTGTGATCGGTCTGGGATCGTGGGGTAGTGTGCATACGAGCAGTAACAGACTCGTAGATCCCATACCAGTGATGATTAGACTTGCTAGTGCTCTGTAGCAGTCGATGGGAATGGGGAAATAAGTGTTAGTGCTTTAAGGCAGATTTCCCATGTTTGTTTAAGACGAAATCATTGTGCGCGTCACCTGTGTATGAACGCTTCACTTACCGGTGGGTCGAGGGTACGAAACAAGCCGTGTTGTGGGAGGGTTCGGTGCGTGCCATTGTACGAACGATACCGCGGAGGTAC
>WNGS01040345.1:0-12124 GCA_020271785.1 Procambarus virginalis | reverse complement strand
AGAAATTGCATGGCAGAGTAATATTATTCACATCCCATGATATTATAGAACTATATTATACTATATATAATATATATATATATATAATATATACTAATGTATTATATATTATTAATATAATATTATTCAGCGCTTAGTGTGGCGATCCAGAGAGGAAATGCTTCACTGCATCCAGGTCCCCGCACTAAGGAGCTGAGGAACTCGACAACCTGAGACAAGTAGCCTTGTACCTGCATGTAACCAAGTTGTAACCCTTTTTGTGTAATGAAAGTTGTTCCAATAAAGTTAGATATATTAATCATATAGGCTGTACCACACATACCAAACAGAATAGGGTGGTAGGAAAGAAAATATCAAGTCTCCAGTGAGGAGCCACAAGGTCTTCTCTGATACTCTTTAGTTTTCTTCTCCGAGTCTTATGGGTCCTTACACTTCCACCAGAGGATTGTACCCAGTCTTAAACTATATACTATATATATATATTATTATATATCTATATATATATGATCTATCTAGTACTCTGATATATAATATATGATACATATGAATTCATTCAAACTGGCAACTCTCTATGGAAGAAGGATGAAGAGGACAAATGCGACCCGATTACCACCGCTTTTCCTCACTAGTTATTGCGATGTCAGCTTGCCCCAGCGGGGGTGCTACCGATAGAGCATATAGCCAAGGAAGCCTATAACGGCCTGCCTGATAGTTCATGCGGTTACTTTAGCACATAATGCCCAATCAAATTCATCAGGTCTCTGTTGCAAGATTATCAAGGGATCTATTCAAATTGGTGTAGATAACGTCCCTTAACTCCAGAAGGATTGTTTTTGGGGCTCAAACACAACTTCTGAGGTAAAAAAAATGAATTCCGATTATAAAGTCCAAGGTAGCTGTAGCGGGTCCTGGCGAGAGACGGCACCTGGTTAGCTTACACTTGGTAATGAACACTTCATGTCAAGAAAGCCAATGACCAGCTCAGGTCGATTACTGACAGCAGCAGAGTCCCATCGTGCACAACAGAGTCGGGATCGACCTCCCACACGCTACGTGCGGCACCACATGAACACCTCGAGGTACAGAGACGGGTGGTGGGTTGCCATTCGTATTCATAAGTCATTGACCCACGTGGCGGTGTAGTCGCTACCGTTGAAGAAAACTGTCCACATGCCTTTCATTTCTTCTCTGATTTTTCTTTTGTTACATAGACGCATAAATGTCTCTATGTATTGGTCTGATTTCAGCGGTCACTTATAAACTCTAACTATTATCCGCAGCATGCTAGTTTTACGAAGGGGAAACGAGAGTATGTTATTTCGGACGATGTCATGCTTGAGAGTTAATAGTTACAGTACAGAAGGGCATGGGGAGGAGGGGGGGGGGGAGGGCATCTAATGTTGATGGTTTCTAACAAAAGTTAGATCATGACCTGCGTAAGGATTGGGCAGCCCCTGAAGAACAGTGAGAGTTACTTTTGTCCTGTGCTATGTTCAAGAGAAAAGTATACATGGTGGTTATCCAGTAAGAACCTGTGTGGTGACCTGAGAATACCCCTCGAGATTTGACAGGTCTCTAGACCTATCGCTAAGTCATGATAGTTTTGCTGTTATTTGACTACTAAAGGGTACTAAAATCTTCTAGGGTTCAACACCTCATTCATCAGTAACCTCTTCCTGCCCCCTCTCAAAAAAAAAATGAGAACAATACTAAATCCCGTATTTACCACTAATTATTTCATGACTTTTGGTAAAAGGGCCGTATTTTCTCGCAATTCCGTGTAGAAGTAGATTGATTTTCATATTGGTACACATAGCGGGTATATACGTTAAGGAACGTCAATCGACTAACACCATATTTTTAAAGGCAAGTTAAAACCTCAATCACTATCGGTCTAGCAGGCTACTGAGCATAGACTACCGTGCACGAAAAGCCCCCACACGACGGCACGTCAAATCCAATGCGAAGTCCGTTCGAGCAGACCGCTCTTAAAGCTAAACCTAACCTAAGCCTAACCCAACGAAAATACACGCACCAGATAAAATGCTTGTATATCGTATATGGTGCCTGCCCCTATGATGTGATGTCACCTATGACCTTTAGTAATGCAGTCAGTCTACAGTATAGACGATGCATACTGATTAGTTTTCCATATATATATAATACAGTGATAAACAATAATGATTTACATAAATTACAAGTGGGCAAAAAAATACTACATATATAGTAGTCTTATAGTGAATTCTCAGTAAGCAAACCAATTTTCTATCTCATCCACCCGAGCATGACGCTAGTAAATCCCCGAAATACTTCATTACCTTACTTATTACCGTCACTCACAGGACCATCATAGTGAGGAACGATCAACCAAGACTCCAATGGAGTGACCATGGTGCACTACGACCAGAGCCATCTGACTCACAAAAAAGACTCTGGGTTAGACAGATCCCCGGGAGGCATACGAGACCCCCCACACCATTATTTATTAAGATTTACGTTTATTTTATTATTTCATTTTATATTATTTTTATGTATTTATTATTAGAATTATCTTTTATTTTATTCTTTTTGCCAAAAGGGACCTCGATAAGCCTATGGCTATGTGCAACAACTCTGAGATACATATACTATAAATCTCCTCGTCAACTAACAACAATGCTGTGCCGCTAGGCTACACTAAAGGTTGTGATGAGCTCTGTACCGATGCCAGTATAACCTTATCAGCAGTACACTATTCACATTCTCTGTCCGGATGCAACTGAATGGTAAGAACCGTTTAGAATTTAGGGAAGATTCTATCGCAAATGTGTTCAATGAAGGTGTAGAATATTATATTAAATACGGTATACGAAATCTTAGCCCCTAATTAATCTCAAGTTTACCTCTTGTTAGTCGTCGAATGGACGTGACTTGGAACTAGTTCCACCGCCCGCCGTGGCTTGTGGAGGGTCAGGAGCTTTGGAAGGGGAGTTAAGCCTGAAACTTGGCATGGTCACCTTGGCGAATAGCACGTCTACATTAAGAATAACGAAGATCTTCACCTAGCTGATACGCAATGTCATCATGATGCCATAAGACGGTCAGCGAACTTGTATGTGGAACAAGATTTGGTGCTGGGCGTATCACCCTCTGGAGAGTTAATAAGGCCACCACAATAGCTTCCTGACCACCTATCTTTTAGTATTTAGTCTTAAACGATATCCAGGACTAAAATAACCTTAATATTTTAATGTGCCCTCTGTAATTCTTTTTGCGCTACCGCTTACAGGATGAGTATATGCTGCACAATAGACTACCGCTCACAGGATGAGTATGGAGTGGACTACCACTCACAGGATGAGTATGGAGTGCACAGTAAACTACCGCTCACAGGATGAGTATGGAGTGCACAATAAACTACCGCTCACAGGATGAGTATGGAGTGGACTACCGCTCATAGGATGAGTATGGAGTGCACAATAAACTACCGCTCACAGGATGAGTCTGTGCTACACAATAGACTAGCCGCCTCCGGCGAAAAAAACAAAATCCTAGTGAATATATAGAGAGAATCGGAGAACACATCTCGTTGTATTTAACGCATACCTTAAGCGTTCTTTCCTACTCCCGAGGGTGCAGTAGTGAGTGACTGAGGACCTGGATGTATACCTATCGGCACTTAGTGCTGTTGACACTATACTAAGATTACACCTTTATATCAGCTTACTTAAGGAAACAAGTGCTTGCATGCAAGTAATTCTCCTTACTATTTCCATGCTAAACTAGCCTTAACTGTTGCAAATAAAACATATAAATAGCAAAATAAGATACAGTTCTTGCATCACGAGAGAATGAGAAGCTTACATTTAAGTCAGAGGAATACGTTTTCTATCTCCCAGGGGACTGGAAAGGCCACCCTGGTCTTTCCAGTGGTAATTTTGTTGGCGGGAGAAAACTGTGTATATAAGCTTTGTTTTCCCTCGTCTTAGTTTCGTTTATTTTATTTGTGCATTCTGTACATTAATGTCATTTTGTGATGAATTAATGATACTGTCTGTTTCACATATATCTTATGGAGTGTCAACAATAAATGTTTAAATTTAAGAATGATTTAGGAATGTATCACGAATTCAAAATGCGACAGCTGTAGGGAACTGGAACCAGATTCACGAAGCACTTACGCAAGCACTTACGAACCTGTTCATTTTTTCTCAATCTTTGGCGGCTTTGTTTACAATTATTAAACAGTTGATGAGCTGTGAAGCACCAGGAGGCTGTTTATAACAATAACAACAGTTGATTGGGAAGTTTTCATGCTTGTAAACTGTTTAATAATTGGAAAGAAAGCCGCCAAAGATCGAGAAAAGATGTACAGGTTCGTAAGTGCTTGCATAAGTGCTTTCGTGAATCTGGCCCCTGGGGTCTATACATGAAGAGGTAGGTATATATATAGTTCACCACTTCTGCGTGTATATATGTACATACAATGAGAGATTACTTTAGTTCCATATTATGTTCAAGGCTGAAGAAGATTTCTTGGTTGGTTAGTAAGCGTTTGTTGTTGCCTTAATAAGACCTTTAAGGCCTCAACAAGTTGATAGACCTTAAACCCAAGTAACAGCTGTTCAACAGGAATATATATACAGAGAAGTGTACTGTGTTTCTCAGTGTAAAGACTGAGAGTTTACTTTGTATTAGGTAATATCAAAGTATTCTTGCTGGTTTGTCAGTAAGCGCTTGTGGATGCCTTAACAACCCATCAGAGGTTGATACTCATTAAACACCAAACCAACAACTAAAGTGTATTTTCACAGGATGGGTTTGGAGTCATAATAAATGAACTAGACTTAAATACTGTTATAGTGCCTCTTAAGTAGAGGATTATATACATAGAAGTATATCCTACATTTTAGTGTATATACAGAGTGTAAATATTTTGCTACAATAGTTTTCGAAAAATTGTCCTTGTAGGTTGTAGCTTGATATGGTGTTAATAATCCTCGAAATTAATAAGCTCTTAAGCCCAAAGCCAAATGAAAACAAAAGTCTTACAATACATACCCAAACACAATGTTAATACCCGTAGATATTGAAACACCTAAAACAAGAAAGTAAGATGAACATATATTAAATAACGAACCAGCAGCTGGGAGCTGTAATTTTTTTTTTAAATACATAAGGTACATCTGCATTTGTGCAGCTGCCTAGACTATATGAAGTGGAGTACAGTGTGTCAAAAAAGCTAACTACGTGATGCTAAAAAATCCCCATCACACAGGATGGTTAGTCATACAGAGGCATGTGATAGGCAGTCGCAGACTCCGGATGCATTTTGAGGATATCATCAACATAAGAGTGAATAAGGCAGCAGTGGTAATAAAAGTCCCCATCTCGCAGGATGGTTAGTCATACAGGGTCATATGTTTAGTAGCCTGTACTGGCAATTTTTGGGTACACTGTGAGGATATCTTCAAGAATACGAGAGTGAATAAAGTAACTGCAAAGCTCCAGGCACCTCATGTTAACTGGACACGCAAATGAGGGCAAGAACGTAAGGTAGCATTAGTACCATGTACGGGTGGTCAACAAGTGGGTTCCCTCCCTCCTAGTAGCCTGAGCCAACCAACTTCAGTTACATATTATCATATTATATACACATATGTGACCAAACCACACACTAGAAAGTGAAGAGACGACGACGTTTCGGTCTGTCCTGGAGCATTATCAAGTCGATTGTGAATATATACTCATCACTTTGAACGTTCTTTTTGAAGGATTTACTTAATATTAATTTAATCACATTTCATATCATTTATTTTGCCTTTAGAAAAGTTTCGCAGCCGGGGAAGTCAGGCGCTGTGGGACATATTCTCTCACTTAAGAGAAAACAACTTTAATTATAACTTAATATTAAATTTCACATAATAACGTTAAATTTATGAGTACTTGTCCTCTACTAACTGATAAGTTGAGCTGATGCAATCATTTGTTATCAGCGCCAGCCCGTCCCTGCCTCCACTAGACAATAGAGGAACTGTAGTAGTTCTATTAAGTCTCTTTAATAAATATGGGTGTAACCTTTGCAATTAACGATTAATAAGTATGTCGATTTAATCATGTGAATTTGATATTTCAATTCACAAGAATTTAGCTCCCACTCCTAATTTACTATTAATCTTGGCACTAATCTAATAAGTCTAGAGGTACGGTCATTAGACATATGGCGTCTATGGCTACCCAACACGGCGACGTCACGTCACGTAAAGCCAGCAATATCACCTGCAATACTTGCCTAATGGTTAAATAACTTTACTATTAAGAATTCCTTCCCATAATACCTAAAATTTGACCATATTTTCTTTTTAGTATAAAGGATGTTGGAAGTGAGGTGGTTAGGCTGCGGGATTAAACCATCATCATGCCAACGGTCCTTTAACTGTAAATTAACGTCAAACATTGACAACATTCTGGGATTGCTCACTGTGTAACCAGTGTGTTATCTCACAAATAAATAACGAATTTGATGTCGTACCATCAAAAAAAGAAGAGAAGAGCAAACTGCTAAGCTGTTTATAATTTATTAGCTAAGAGTCAAGTTAATTGTTTTAGTAAATTAATAAATAATTAACTTTAGTCATTAAAACTAAGTACTCAATTATAATAAACTATTGTTGCTAGTTGAGATTAAAGTAACAAACTTAATTAAAATAAAACACTAGATCATCTTAATCTAGCCAAATTTAAATTAAATTACCCCCACTGTGGGGTTGTGTTACAAGAAGTTCAATATACAGTCTACTAAATTGTCGAATACATAAACTAACGTCGCAGTCCCGCAGGTGTATACACAAGGCCACCCCAAATAGACCTGTTGATCCCTCTGCGTGTACCACGTCCGACCAAGATCTGGAACCCGAAGTGCCATTTTACTAACTGCCCAAACGTCCGCTTCTCTCCTCCTAAGATGTCATAACTACTCACCTTCAGTAATTACACCCATACCGGGACGAGAGGATGAGAGTCAGCGTATATCACATCCAATAATTGGAGGCTTGATGCTGCCTCTCCGGGGGTGGAGGTATGCTAGTGAAATATTGATCCTGGTGATTATAGCACAGCCGCCAGGACGCGCCGCCCCGTGGCCAGGGTAGCAATCCTCGCGTCACACACGACAGAAATGGCCAATTTTTTATTCTTATTTGGCGTGAGAAATGTGTATATTTTCGTGCTAAATTCCACGCAAGGTTCACGCTTATGCGTGTTCAATGTCAAATAATAAGCTACAGTGATATACGAGGAAAATGGGTTATATTTTAGATTCACAAATATGATGGTTAGGCAAGGCAAAAAATTTTAACAGCTTAAATAAATACCAAATGTTCAGATGGGAACGTTCATTAAAGGAAGGAAATTAATATTTCCTTTAGGTCAGGACAGTCAGTGGATATCTTCAGGCTAGGTGACAATGCCCACATTACAAACACCGCTCATGTTTAGATTTAAAGTGAAGCATTGTTTTCAGTAGACGCAAGTTAGATGTTAAACATTAGGTACGTGTTAGATATTACACACAATGCATTTATGTTTAGTGTTATATAATAGGAACTTACGTTATGCAGTAAGCACTTACATCAGATGTTTCATGACAGATACTTGAGTCAACGGCTGTAACTTATGTTATAGGCCCAAGTTCAGTATATATATATAATATATATATATTGGCTAACTATATAACAGTTGGCTAACTCGCGATACTTGTTTACTACTAGGTGAACAGCTGCATTAAGTGAAAGGAAAACTGCCAAAACATATCTATCTCGCCCGGGAATTGAACCCGGGATGGCCGATTATGAGGCGAAGATAGGTTGGGTAAGATTAGGTGGCTTCTGACCGTTTGCTTTGTGGGTTGGGGTTAATGTGCGGAGGAAAATCTGGTATTTGTAAACATGTTTTAAAATATCAACTGTAGGTTATATCGTCGAAGGTAGAAATAACCTAAGCTACTCTATCCTTTTGAAATGTATTTTTTGTGCGTCGGTTGAAAACAAACACCATAGGCGGTATAACTTTTTATTAATTTAAATTATGAATAATAACATTTGCAACTGCAAGTTGCATGGAATGTTGTGCAACTGCAGTTGCTAGTAATTTGCAACTGAAGCTGCTGGAATTTATTCCAGCTTCGCAGTTGCTAGAATGTTGCAACTTCAGTTGTTATAAAATGGCAACTGCAAGTTGCAGCCTATGGTGTGCATGTGCAGGGACACATGTTAAGCGGCCTTAATAACTATACTTGTATACCTATTCTACGTAAGTAAGGGCACATGCACCCGAACATATTAGTACGTAACTAAAGTATACAAGGTTAGAGAATTCGTCCGAGAATTTTAAATGGCGCACTTAACAATAATGAAGGATGCCTATCGCCTATGCCCAAGTAATCCTAAATAATTACCAACTAATTACTTTATCATTACCCAGTTACATATGTGTCTAAGATTACATTACATGTGCAAATGCTGAGAGCCTGCAGCTACATGCATACAGAAACATTGAGATACAATGATGAATGTGTATACATGCGTTCAAAGATCTTGACTAAACGAAGTCGTGGCAAGCATATATGAGTTGAAATGTAAAATAAAGTTATGCCAGATGATTAGGTACGATTTGGTCTGGTGATTAGATGATTTGGTCCGGCAGCCGGCCTGGCGTATAGAGGGGGGGCCATACATGCCCCAGGCCGGATGGTACGGAGCAACCCCCCACTCCCCTCCCGGGGGTTGGGAGGGGAGTGGGGGGTTGCTCCGTACCATCCGGCCTGGGGCATGTATGGCCCCCCTCTATACGCCAGGCCGGCTGCCGGACCAAATCATCTAATCACCAGACCAAATCGTACCTAATCATCTGGCATAACTTTATTTTACATTTCAACTCATATATGCTTGCCACGACTTCGTTTAGTCAAGATCTTTGAACGCATGTATACACATTCATCATTGTATCTCAATGTTTCTGTATGCATGTAGCTGCAGGCTCTCAGCATTTGCACATGTAATGTAATCTTAGACACATATGTAACTGGGTAATGATAAAGTAATTAGTTGGTAATTATTTAGGATTACTTGGGCATAGGCGATAGGCATCCTTCATTATTGTTAAGTGCGCCATTTAAAATTCTCGGACGAATTCTCTAACCTTGTATACTTTAGTTACGTACTAATATGTTCGGGTGCATGTGCCCTTACTTACGTAGAATAGGTATACAAGTATAGTTATTAAGGCCGCTTAACATGTGTCCCTGCACATGCACACCATAGGCTGCAACTTGCAGTTGCCATTTTATAACAACTGAAGTTGCAACATTCTAGCAACTGCGAAGCTGGAATAAATTCCAGCAGCTTCAGTTGCAAATTACTAGCAACTGCAGTTGCACAACATTCCATGCAACTTGCAGTTGCAAATGTTATTATTCATAATTTAAATTAATAAAAAGTTATACCGCCTATGGTGTTTGTTTTCAACCGACGCACAAAAAATACATTTCAAAAGGATAGAGTAGCTTAGGTTATTTCTACCTTCGACGATATAACCTACAGTTGATATTTTAAAACATGTTTACAAATACCAGATTTTCCTCCGCACATTAACCCAACCCACAAAGCAAACGGTCAGAAGCCACCTAATCTTACCCAACCTATCTTCGCCTCATAATCGGCCATCCCGGGTTCAATTCCCGGGCGAGATAGATATGTTTTGGCAGTTTTCCTTTCACTTAATGCAGCTGTTCACCTAGTAGTAAACAAGTATCGCGAGTTAGCCAACTGTTATATAGTTAGCCAATATATATATATATATATATATACTGAACTTGGGCCTATAACATAAGTTACAGCCGTTGACTCAAGTATCTGTCATGAAACATCTGATGTAAGTGCTTACTGCATAACGTAAGTTCCTATTATATAACACTAAACATAAATGCATTGTGTGTAATATCTAACACGTACCTAATGTTTAACATCTAACTTGCGTCTACTGAAAACAATGCTTCACTTTAATCTAAACATGAGCGGTGTTTGTAATGTGGGCATTGTCACCTAGCCTGAAGATATCCACTGACTGTCCTGACCTAAAGGAAATATTAATTTCCTTCCTTTAATGAACGTTCCCATCTGAACATTTGGTATTTATTTAAGCTGTTAAAATTTTTTGCCTTGCCTAACCATCATATTTGTGAATCTAAAATATAACCCATTTTCCTCGTATATCACTGTAGCTTATTATTTGACATTGAACACGCATAAGCGTGAACCTTGCGTGGAATTTAGCACGAAAATATACACATTTCTCACGCCAAATAAGAATAAAAAATTGGCCATTTCTGTCGTGTGTGACGCGAGGATTGCTACCCTGGCCACGGGGCGGCGCGTCCTGGCGGCTGTGCTATAATCACCAGGATCAATATTTCACTAGCATACCTCCACCCCCGGAGAGGCAGCATCAAGCCTCCAATTATTGGATGTGATATACGCTGACTCTCATCCTCTCGTCCCGGTATGGGTGTAATTACTGAAGGTGAGTAGTTATGACATCTTAGGAGGAGAGAAGCGGACGTTTGGGCAGTTAGTAAAATGGCACTTCGGGTTCCAGATCTTGGTCGGACGTGGTACACGCAGAGGGATCAACAGGTCTATTTGGGGTGGCCTTGTGTATACACCTGCGGGACTGCGACGTTAGTTTATGTATTCGACAATTTAGTAGACTGTATATTGAACTTCTTGTAACACAACCCCACAGTGGGGGTAATTTAATTTAAATTGGCTAGATTAAGATGATCTAGTGTTTTATTTTAATTAAGTTTGTTACTTTAATCTCAACTAGCAACAATAGTTTATTATAATTGAGTACTTAGTTTTAATGACTAAAGTTAATTATTTATTAATTTACTAAAACAATTAACTTGACTCTTAGCTAATAAATTATAAACAGCTTAGCAGTTTGCTCTTCTCTTCTTTTTTTGATGGTACGACATCAAATTCGTTATTTATTTGTGAGATAACACACTGGTTACACAGTGAGCAATCCCAGAATGTTGTCAATGTTTGACGTTAATTTACAGTTAAAGGACCGTTGGCATGATGATGGTTTAATCCCGCAGCCTAACCACCTCACTTCCAACATCCTTATACTAAAAAGAAAAATATGGTCAAATTTTAGGTATTATGGGAAGGAATTCTTAATAGTAAAGTTATTTAACCATTAGGCAAGTATTGCAGGTGATATTGCTGGCTTTACGTGACGTGACGTCGCCGTGTTGGGTAGCCATAGACGCCATATGTCTAATGACCGTACCTCTAGACTTATTAGATTAGTGCCAAGATTAATAGTAAATTAGGAGTGGGAGCTAAATTCTTGTGAATTGAAATATCAAATTCACATGATTAAATCGACATACTTATTAATCGTTAATTGCAAAGGTTACACCCATATTTATTAAAGAGACTTAATAGAACTACTACAGTTCCTCTATTGTCTAGTGGAGGCAGGGACGGGCTGGCGCTGATAACAAATGATTGCATCAGCTCAACTTATCAGTTAGTAGAGGACAAGTACTCATAAATTTAACGTTATTATGTGAAATTTAATATTAAGTTATAATTAAAGTTGTTTTCTCTTAAGTGAGAGAATATGTCCCACAGCGCCTGACTTCCCCCGGCTGCGAAACTTTTCTAAAGGCAAAATAAATGATATGAAAATGTGATTAAATTAATATTAAGTAAATCCTTCAAAAGAACCGTTCAAAAGTGATGAGTATATATTCACAATCGACTTGATAATGCTCCAGGACAGACCGAAACGTCGTCGTCTCTTCACTTTCTAGTGTGTGGTTTGGTCAACATATGTGTATATAATATGATAATATGTAACTGAAGTTGGTTGGCTCAGGCTACTAGGAGGGAGGGAACCCACTTGTTGACCACCCGTACATGGTACTAATGCTACCTTACGTTTCTTGCCCTCATTTGCGTGTCCAGTTAACACCGATTTCTCTTGCCCTGGGCGTTGGGTGTCTGTGAATATATATATATATATATATATATATATATATATATATATATATATATATATATATATATATATA
>WNGS01040344.1:26793-41407 GCA_020271785.1 Procambarus virginalis | reverse complement strand
TCCCGTAATTTTGACAATCTGTCTGGTCGCCAACATGGGTAATTTGACGGCGATTTGGCGGGGCGCGCAGTTGATGTTATTATGACTCCATAGTGCATGTGGAGTCAGAATACCTGACTCTCCAGTCACCACTCTGACTCTCCAGTCACCACTCTGACTCTCCAGTCACCACCCTGACTCTCCAGTCACCACTCTGACTCTCCAGTCACCACTCTGACTCTCCAGTCACCACCCTGACTCTCCACAGTCACCACCTAACACTCTAGTCACCACCCTGACTCTCCACAGTCACCACTCTGACTCTCCAGTCACCACCCTGACTCTACACAGTCACCACCTGACTCTCCACAGTCACCACCTGACTCTCCACAGCCACCACCCTGACTCTCCAGTCACCACCCTGACTCTCCACAATCACCACCTGACTCTCCACAGCCACCACCTGACTCTCCAGTCACCACCCTGACTCTACACAGTCACCACCCTGACTCTCCACAGCCACCACCTGACTCTCCACAGCCACCACCTGACTCTCCACAGCCACCATCTGACTATCCACAGCCACCACCTGACTCTCCACAGTCACCACATGACTCTCCACAGTCACCACCTGACTCTCCACAGCCACCACCTGACTCTCCACAGCCACCACCTGACTCTCCACAGCCACCACCTGACTCTCCACAGTCACCACCTGACTCCACAGCCACCACCCTGACTCTCCACAGTCACCACCTGACTCTCCACAGTCACCACCTGACTCTCCACAGCCACCACCCTGACTCTCCACAGTCACCACCTGACTCTCCACAGCCACCACCCTGACTCTCCACAGCCACCACCTGACTCTCCACAGCCACCACCCTGACTCTCCACAGCCACCACCCTGACTCTCCACAGTCACCACCTGACTCTCCACAGCCACCACCCTGACTCTCCACAGCCACCACCCTGACTCTCCACAGCCACCACCTGACTCTCCACAGCCACCACCCTGACTCTCCACAGCCACCACCTGACTCTCCACAGTCACCACCCTGACTCTCCACAGCCACCACCCTGACTCTCCACAGCCACCACCCTGACTCTCCACAGCCACCACCCTGACTCTCCACAGTCACCACCCTGACTCTCCACAGTCACCACCTGACTCTCCACAGCCACCACCTGACTCTCCACAGTCACCACCCTGACTCTCCACAGTCACCACCCTGACTCTCCACAGCCACCACCCTGACTCTCCACAGCCACCACCTGACTCTCCACAGTCACCACCCTGACTCTCCACAGTCACCACCCTGACTCTCCACAGCCACCACCTGACTCTCCACAGCCACCACCTGACTCTCCACAGCCACCACCCTGACTCTCCACAGTCACCACCTGACTCTCCACAGTCACCACCTGACTCTCCACAGTCACCACCTGACTCTCCACAGTCACCACCTGACTCTCCACAGCCACCACCCTGACTCTCCACAGCCACCACCTGACTCTCCACAGTCACCACCTGACTCTCCACAGTCACCACCTGACTCTCCACAGCCACCACCTGACTCTCCACAGCCACCACCTGACTCTCCACAGCCACCACCCTGACTCTCCACAGCCACCACCCTGACTCTCCACAGCCACCACCTGACTCTCCACAGCCACCACCTGACTCTCCACAGCCACCACCTGACTCTCCACAGCCACCACCTGACTCTCCACAGCCACCACCTGACTCTCCACAGCTTTAAATACAGATCATAATTAGGTTCCAACGAGTCACCTTTAACTAGAGACTAATTACAGCTTCAAGTTACAAATTACCATATTTAACTGTACGAGAATCAAGTAATGTTTTATAGAGACAAGAAACATCTAACAATTGCTTAACCCCCGTGTACCTATTTTACTACTAGGTGAACTGAAGCATCAGGTGAAAGGAAACGTGCCCAATCGTTTCTGTCCTACCCGGAGGTTGAACCCGGGTTCCTTGAGTGTGAACGGATCTAGGCTGAGGCGCTTATGTTGAGATTATAGTCAAATCTTATCCCTAATGATGAATTAATTAAATTATATTAATTGAAATTAAGTCATATTCAAGAAAATATAGTTTTTTTGGTTATCCAATATATTAAAATTGACGAAGGTGCTTTTAAGGTTCATAGTCGTAGTTTAGAGAAGCATAGGTTGAAGATGAGTTGATTTTATTATATAGTTTGCAATAACTGGGTCGATAACCACGTTGCCCCCCTTTAAGAAGTGTCGGCCCCTATGACGACCCCCAATCAAATTGGTAGAGATGAAATGGCAGCAGCTTTTAGAAGTTTCATAATCGTTACCAAATACAGATACAGACAGGTTGTTGTTGTTGTTAAAGATTCGCTACCTGGAACAAAAAGTTCCAAGTAGCACGGGCTATGGTGAGCCCGTAGTTAATGTTCTACAGACACGTTAAAATACGTGTCCTGATGGTAGATTTGTATTCTGGGAGCATTCAACGACGCATCCTTTAGCCCGACATGAGAATAGGTTATAGAAGGGATCCTATGATGAGCCACATCCTGAACTGTGTGACTCCTGGAGGCTAGGTTGCACAATAGGACCCCCGTCACTCCGCTGGGATAGAGTCTAACGACCTATGATTCGGCAAGAGTCATCGCTCTTACTGTAAGTGGAAGGGGTGATGGGAAAGATGTTGGTAGGGTTATGGATATGTGTGTGTGTGTGTGTGTGTGTGTGTGTGTGTGTGTGTGTGTGTGTGTGTGTGTGTGTGTGTGTGTGTGTGTGTGTACTCACCTAATTGTGCTTGCGGGGGTTGAGCTTTGGCTCTTTGGTCCCGCCTCTCAACTGTCAATCAACTGGTGTACAGATTCCTGAGCCTACTGGGCTCTATCATATCTACATTTGAAACTGTGTATGGAGTCAGCCTCCACCACATCACTTCCTATTGCATTCCATTTACTAACTACTCTGACACTGAAAAAGTTCTTTCTAATGTGTGTGTGTGTGTGTGTGTGTGTGTGTGTGTGTGTGTGTGTGTGTGTGTGTGTGTGTGTGTGTGTGTGTGTGTGTGTGTGTGTGTGTGTGTGTGTATGTAATAAAACTATGTATCTAACTCCGCAAGCAGACATCATAGCTCTCTTGACCTGCATACAAGTCCATGATAGTGATTGCCTTATAAGGACACACACACAGGGTGAGTGGACAGCGCTTGGGATGGTGGGGTGGGGGGCGTAGTCCTAAGGACCCGGGTTCGATTCCCGGCCGAGGCAGAAATAAATAAGCAGAGTTTCTTTCACCCTGATGGCCATGTTCATCTAGCAGTAAATAGGTACCTGGGAGTTAGACAGCTGCTACGGGCTTTTTCCTGGGGGATATGTGTGCGTTAGAAGAATATGCAGTATACATAATAGAGGACAAATAGATGGGTTAGAAAGGCGGGGTCCAAGAGCTACCACGTTGAGAACACCGCTTCTCGTCCGATCAGCGAAGTTAAGCAACGTTGGGTTTGGTTAGTACTTGGATGGGTGACCGCCTGGGAACACCAAATGCTGTTGGCAATAATGTTTTCAGGAACCTGTAAACCTGTTGATTGACGGTTGAGAGGCGGGACCAAAGAGCCAGAGCTCAACCCCCGCATGCACAATTAGGTGAGTACACACACACACTGTCCTACATATAGCCACATAATATGAGGAATACCACACCTCATAACTGGTATTGTTGATGGTGATTGTAGGTTTTATAATTATCAATTGTTACCACACATCGTTTCATTGTTACCACATACTGTTTAATTACCACACATTGTCCCCCACACATTGTTCCAATATTCCCACACATTTTCTTACTGTTGCAAGCCTGAGCAAGCACTCCTACCAGCCCTCTCCCCACCCCCCTCCCTGCCCCCACAGGTAAACTAAGTTAGCGCAGCACAGGTGAGTAAATCACCTTCAAACCAATAAGCAATTGTCTCGTGGCTCTCTAAGTTACTGGGGCTGTCTCGGTAGACGCTGTTAACTACTGAGTTATGGCTCATTATCTGAACCACTTACACGAGCCAATTGGAGTCGTAGTTATTGCTTGATTGTTCTTTGTCCTGGTGCGGAGATATGGCAGGCTTGTTGTTTATGCATAAATTAATGTCTTATAAACATTATATATGTATGTAGACTTCAAACTGTATGAAACCATTTTTTTTCTACCGCACTGTTAATATTTGGTACCTTAAGAACGTGGTGAATAACCTACGTAAGACCAATCCTGGAATGTGCATCGCCGGCATGGAACATTTACCTTTTGAATAACATAAAAGAAAATTGAGAAGACTCCACGTCTCTACGAGTACAGGATAAAATAGCTGGGAAGTACAAGTAATGGTGGAGGAAGAACCAGAGGAGACATGATTACGACATATGGGATTCTAAGAGTCAGAAGAATTCTGAAGAGAAGCAAAACAAGAGGCTCCAGTGTAAGCTGGGAATACTGAAGTCACAGGATATAAGGAAATTTATAATGGTTGAAGAACAAGTGGAATGGTTGAAGAACAGGTGGAATGGTTGAAGAACAGGTGGAATGGTTGAAGAACAGGTGGAATGGTTGAAGAACAAGTGGAATGGTTGAAGAACAAGTGGAATGGTTGAAGAACAAGTGGAATGGTTGAAGAACAGGTGGAATGGTGAAGAACAGGTGGATCAGACAAATACATCCCACACCTTCAACCACAGGTGTGTTGAACCCAGATGGAACTACGAGTAAGGTTGCTCTAAATACAACACTGTAAAAGCGGGCCCAAGAGCTAAGCCCCCTCCCTTGCCCCCAAGCACTATTAGGTAGAACCCCGCCTCTTGTTAGCTCGCTATTAAGTGCTCGCTTCGTTAACTAAATTATAACTCCTTTACATCTCGCTAAAAATATACTCGTTATCAAAGGGGTTATCCCAAGGTAATCTTTTCCTTGTGGTGCAAGTTGGATGACATATCTATGAGGATATACTGGTGCCATACGATGGGATCGAACCTGCGTCCCAAGACTACAGAGTGAGTGAGGTCCTACACCTCTGGACCGGATGCCACATATATACACTTTAGGTGAGCAAAAAGTCCTCAGGGTGAGTTCCTGGAGCACATTAGTGCTCTCTACCCAGCTCGAGGTAATTTCCCCTCGTCCTACTGATCCATCACTCAGGTCTCGTTAAGGAGACAGCAGGCGGCAGGGCCCTTGACAGTAGGCAGGCGGGCCCTTGGCAGCAGGCAGGCGGGCCCTTGGGAGCAGGCGGCAGGGCCCTTGGCAGCAGGCAGGCGGGCCCTTGGCAGCAGGCGGCAGGGCCCTTGACAGGAGGCAGGCCTTGGCAGCAGGCAGGCGGCCCTTGACAGCAGGCAGGGGGGCCCTTGACAGGAGGCAGGCCCTTGGCAGCAGGCAGGCGGGCCCTTGACAGCAGGCAGGCAAGCCCTTGACAGCAGGCAGGCAAGCCCTTGACAGCAGGCAGGCAAGCCCTTGACAGCTCCGACCAGGGACTTCCCTGCCGGCTAGGAAGCAGCAAGACGTATTATAAGGCTACTGGGACCCGGCCCAATCACACGACCTAACTACATCTCGATTGGACCACACTTTACAACGTAGCGTTGTTAAACGCACGGTGTTTCTGTTTACCGCAAGGTAAAAATCGCTTATAAGAACGTTGTGTTACGTTGTGTGTGCTGGTGGAGCAGGGTGATCCACTCTCCTGTAGTGGATGGAACTTGCCATATTTATCAGGACAGAACGCTTTTGGTATGATTATATGGCACGTGGAAGGGATAGGAGGACAGGGCAGGAGCTGGGATAGGCGAACAGAGGAANTTGTTCAGGCAATCACCCCCTCCCCCATTAATCTTAATAGATGTTGAGTATGTGCATTACTGTTTCTATGTATGGCAGAATTAGTTATGTATATGTGTAATAGTCTCGTGTAAGGCCTGGCACTTTCCTCTTGAACAATACTATGATAAGTGTTCGGTGTTGTAGTGAAGATCCTTTACGAAATCAGGCATGTACGTTCACTCTCTCGTTCACTCCCCCCGTCCCATCCCAAATCCTTATCCTGACCCCTTTCCAAGTGCTATATATAGTCTTAATGCAGGCGATGAGTCACAATAACGTGGCTAAAGTATGTTGACCAGACCACACACTAGAAGGTGAAGGGAAGACGACGTTTCGGAGCTGCCTCGTATGGGCCAATAGGCCTTCTGCAGCTCTTATTATTATTACTCTCCCCTCTACTACACCTTACTTTGCTCCTCAGCTCTCTCTTGCCTATTTATTGCCTGTCTCTCTACTTCCTCATCTCTTGGGTGGCTTAATCTTTATTAATCTTTATCAATCACTTCCTCATCACAATCGACTTGAGAATGGTCCAGGACGGACCGAAACGTCTTCGTCCCTTCACCTTCTAGTGTGTGGTCTGGTCAACATAGTCTTAATGGCTTGGCGCTTTCCCCCTTATAATTTTCTTCCTTCCTTCTCTCGAATTCACTATAGTCGTTCCAAATTTCGGTCACATTATAAAAATATTTAAGTCTGATATGGACAATTCCTCAAGCTTGAAGAAAAACTTTTATAGTTGGAAATGCTGAATTCCGTAATTAATTTAAAACAGGTGGCTAGGATCTCCAAAGTCTTTAGATAGGTAGAAGACACTTAATAGGGCGGTTAAGTGAGGGGTAATAATTCATCCCATCTTTTTTTTTTAAGACGCTAGTGTTCTCTAGAGTGGAATATTGTTGCACGCTTACAGCTCTGTTTAAAATCATGAGAAACTGTTGACCAGGCGAATGTACAGAGGTCTTTCACTACCTGAATCTGTTCAATAAAACCTGTCAATTATTGGGACCGTTTACAATTTTACAAATTGTTTCCTCTATTTACACTTGGAAAATATTAGACGGACTGGTACCAAATCTGTACAATGAAATAACGCTTCAGAAGACCAGGAGGCAAGATAGAAGTGTAAAATAACGCCTTTGAAAAGCACAGGTGTAATAGGTACGCTCAAAGAGAGCTTTATCAACATCAATGGTCCAATTTTTTCAACACGCTTCCTCTCCATACAAGGGCATAACTGACCGACCCATCGCGGTGCTCAATAAAACAGAATTTGAAAAAACCTCCAATGAATACTAGATCAACCGGGCTGTTATTCAGGCGCAGCTGTCTCTAGCAGCCAGGTTGGCCACCTAGACATTGATTCCTGACACGAACAAGTCATCATTTGGTCATCATTTAGTCCGGGAGACATCTCCCGTCACGCAGGGTGCAGTTGCGCCTCCACAGAACTCCAGTATCATTTCTTGATACTGGTAATGGCTCAAAAGGGCCAACACTTACGGGCTATTCATGCCCGTGCCATCTCTTGGGTGGCTTAATCTTTATCAATCATCACACGAACAACAAGTAGACAACAGGTAGTGATACTTATATAATACAGTCAGGAAAGAGGAATCAGTCTATCAGGGAAAACGTAAATGAATAAAATGCATTGCAAAGCTCTCTCGTTCTCTCAACCACTTGGGCTGGACGGTAGAGCGACGGTCTCGCTTCATGCAGGTCGGGGTTCAATTCTCGACCGTCCAAGTGGTTGGGCACCATTCCTTCCCCCTCCGTTCAATCCCAAATCCTTATCCTGACCCCCTTCCCAGTGCTATTTAGTCGTAATGACTTGGTGCTTTCCCCCTGATAATTCCCTTCCCTTCTCTCGTTCTCTTTACGGGCTATTCATGCCCGTGCCACCTCTTGGGGTGGCTAAATCTTCATCGAACAATTTCGGTCTCTCATACCTGTCTGGTCTAAGGCTTTAACAAGTGAAGAAGCCCAACTCTGATGCAGCAAGGCACACGCATTTGAATATTTAGTAATGCAGTATTGGAGAGCATATGACTCAGTTCCTTCTGGCAGAGTTTACACACGAAATGCTCAGGATTGGCATATCAAACACTTGCAGCCCCCTGCCACACACAGGTAGCGGTAGTGCAACCTGGTCTATGCAACAGTGCCAGGTAGGTGTATGCAGGTGTGTCAGATATAAACAGATCACACTTTTGAATGAGGGTGACTTCCAGCCCTGGAGTGTCTGAGTTCTCCATCACTGTTGTTGTTGTTGTTATAGATTCAGCTACTCGGAACAAGTTCCAAGTAGCACGGGCTATGGTGAGCCCGTAACTTACCTGGCACAGGAGCGGGGCAAGTAGCACGGGCTATGGTGAGCCCGTAACTTACCTGGCACAGGAGCGGGGCAAGTAGCACGGGCTATGGTGAGCCCGTAACTTACCTGGCACAGGAGCGGGGCAAGTAGCACGGGCTATGGTGAGCCCATAACTTACCTGGCACAGGAGCGGGGCAAGTAGCACGGGCTATGGTGAGCCCGTAGTGGACTTACCTGGCACAGGAGCGGGGCAAGTAGCACGGGCTATGGTGAGCCCGTAGTGGACTTACCTGGCACAGGAGCGGTGCTCGTTCTCCATCACAATGTTTGAGCAATATACTTTTGATAAGAGAGGTGAAAGGTGTCTCATGAGCATCTACATTAATTTCATCTTCGTTCAATGTTAAATTTAACTTCTGCATCATCTACGTCATCATGACATGTTTAAGATGAAATCCATATGAAAGATTTTCAGAAATCAGATTTTTCTGAAATTGAAATCAGATTTTCAGAAATTTTCAGAGCAGCTAACAAGCTATTTATGATTACTATTTCCAGGTTATTACAGGTGAAGTTTTCAAGTTCTTGAAAAGCGTACATTGAATCACAGGAAATTACACTTCGGTTGTCAGTTCACAGATGGCTAGTTCAAGGCACTACGGGCTCACCATAGCCCGTGCTACTTGGAACTTTGTTCCAGGTAGCGAATCTTTAACAACAACATGCAGTGCAACCAGTTCTGCAAGTGCAAAGTTCAACCAATTCGGGCACAAAGACAATTACAATAATGTGTCAATGAGAAAGTATTGATTCAGTGAAATGGATTCGAACTCCCGTCTCTGAACTTCTTAGTTATTTAACCAGTAGTAGTAGGCATCCATCAGTCTCAGGAGACTATGGAGTTGCGCTCTGGTTGTCACCAGGGCGCAAAGCCAGGGTAGGTTGAATCGGGGGAGAAGCTGTTACCCAGGCAGCAGGTCCCCCCTCTCCACGGCGCTGAAAGTCTCCAATGGAAAGGCATACGCCAATACGATTGGTTCCAGCAGTAATTGGTTCTATACAGTAATTTAATGTTTTATAAAACCCACAGGTAGTTCCAATGCATCCTGATGACGACGGGACTATGTAAATCTAAATAATTTGTAAATAAATAAATCATTGTAAATCTAATACTGGCAGTATATTAGGAGTTTGACATGAGAGGAAAAGTCGTTCACTATACCGTCGCGCGGGTCGACCAGTCGGTCACTATACCGTCGCGCGGGTCGACCAGTCGGTCACTATACCGTCGCGCGGGTCGACCAGTCGGTCACTATACCGTCGCGCGGGTCGACCAGTCGGTCACTATACCGTCGCGCGGGTCGACCAGTCGGTCACTATACCGTCGCGCGGGTCGACCAGTCGGTCTCTATACCGTCGCGCGGGTCGACCAGTCGGTCACTATACCGTCGCGCGGGTCGACCAGTCGGTCACTATACCGTCGCGCGGGTCGACCAGTCGGTCACTATACCGTCGCGCGGGTCGACCAGTCGGTCACTATACCGTCGCGCGGGTCGACCAGTCGGTCACTATACCGTCGCGCGGGTCGACCAGTCGGTCACTATACCGTCGCGCGGGAGAAATCTATATATTCCTTCCATTAGTACAGAGAAGCGACCCGTCCGTCGACCTGTCTATATATGATTGATTCCCTGTCTATATCTGTCTGTATGCGTTTGTGTCTGAATATATACCTGGATGCCTTCCTCTCTGTGTTCCTTTCTGTCTGTCTACACGGCTTCCTGTCTGTTTATTTATTCCTGTCTGCTTGTCTGTCTATATATTTCGCCAAAAGAAATTATATATATATATATATATATATATATATATATATATATATTATATATATATATATATATATATATATATTATATTATTTATATATATATATATTATATATATATATATATTATATAATATATTATATATATATATATATTATATATTTTTATTATATATATATATATATATATATATATATATATATATATATATATATATATATATATATGTGTGTGTGTATATAAACACAAGCACATCATACTAGGGATTTATTATTGAATATAATCCATCATTTCCCTTTTATATATATATATATTGCATTTATAATCAGCAAATTAATCAACACGGAGTGACAATATGCAGAGATGATTAATGTGATACAATGCTCATTCCGATTTGTTAAACTACATTCGCAAATAAACAATCAACACGTTTTTTTTTTTAAATTCGTCAACAAACTCGCTTCTATTAGACTGATTAATTTACTACGTGATGTTATTAATACTGTTTCGAAACTTTCCGTGCACACAGTACATCAGTACGTGTATAGAATACACCAGGACGTGTATTGTAGACACACACATGCGGTGGATGTATTCATTTCCTCCTGGCTCATGAATGCAACTGGCATCAGCGTCGAACTGAGTGACTTACGAATCTAAGTCACGACTCAACCTTCACTGGCGTATATTTGCGCTTGTGGCGAGGTAGAAGCCAACGAAAAATAGAGTTGAATTGCGAGGACTCCAAGAGATTGCACGAAATCATCGATGTTAAATGGAATCCCGTCACTGGCCCGTGCCTGTCAAATAATTCGCTGGTGATGGGTATATCGTCTTGCGAGGGAGTAAGGCTTCTGATGATGAGTAAGGCCTCAGACGGTGAGTGAGGCCTCTTGCGGTGAGTGAGGCCTCTTGCGGTGAGTAAGGCCTCTTGCGGTGAGTAAGGCCTCTTGCGGTGAGTAAGGCCTCTTGCGGTGAGTGAGGCCTCTTGCGGTGAGTGAGGCCTCTTGCGGTGAGTAAGGCCTCTTGCGGTGAGTAAGGCCTCTTGCGGTGAGTAAGGCCTCTTGCGGTGAGTAATTCCCTTTGCGGTGAGTAAGGCCTCTTGCGGTGAGTAAGGCCTCTGGCGGTGAGTAAGGCCTCTGGCAGTGAGTCATTTTAAGCTCTCTGACTGAGACCTTTGAGACTAATGAATGTTTTATCTCACAACTCACTTGCCATTACTCAACAGTTTGAGTATGCATGGGCTTACCCCCATGCATACAATTACTCACCCCTCATCCAGACATTCTTGTGTATGAAATTTTTTCACGTGTACCTCCCACGGGTCAACACTACAACTGCCTCGCATGACCAAATAGGCCATTCCACAATTTCCTTCACTCCGAAGTGAATTATAACAAGGGGGGTATATATAAATTAAGCCCAGCGAGGGGGATTTCAACCACCATTGCCGGATTTAGTGTGACTTGACCTCATTCTGTTTATACAACACAGTAAAGGTCAGCTTTATTTCACACCGAGGCAGCCTCTCTATAACATACCCTTGACTCATTTCCTGGTTATAAAACAGACACGTTCACTGGGTTTTTATATATATATATATATATATATATATATATATATATATATATATGTATATATATATGTTGTACCTAGTGGCCACTGGAACTCACGAGTCGGATCGTCTAACGAGGGTCATACTGAAGCCTCTGTTCTCCCACAGGCACTCTGGGAATTGCTGCCAGGGAGGAGTAGAGAGCTTAACCTCTGAACCCAACTGTGACGACCATGGTGGCCTTGGCACCTTTCCTTGTGATGTTAAAACATCTGTCATCGAGATGATGAGTAAATACTCATCAGGACTACACCTGTGTACTCCCTTCTCCTTCTGTCCTTCTCAATGTTGAAGTTTTGATGAAGTGTGTGTGTGTTTTTGAGAGAAATATATGTAGTAGATTACATATACTGTTACATAATCTACTACGCATATTTCTCTCAACCACACACACACACACACACACACACACACACACACACACACACACACACACACACACACACACACACACACACACACACACACACACACACACACATACACATCCCCAGGAAGCAGTCCGTAGCAGCTGTCTAACTCCCAGGTACCAATTTACTGGTAGTTGAACGGGTGCATCAGGGTGAAAGAAACTCTGTCCATTCCTGTGCAGGTTAAGTTACGGGCTCACCATAGCCTGTGCTATTGCCTCGCTCCTGTGCCACGTAAGTTACGGGTTCACCATAACCCGTGCTACTTGCCCCGCTCCTGTGCCAGGCAAGTCCACTACGGGCTCACCATAGCCCGTGCTACTTAGAACTTGTTCCGAGTAATTAAATCTATAAAAACTACAACATAGTACAAATGCTTTATTTTTTTCCAAGCTCTGTGGACCAAGTCGGACTGTTGCAGAGTCCGCCAGTATATCGCTGCAATATAAAAGCCATGCGTGACGTCACTGTTGTTGCAAAGATTGCAGTTTTGACGCAATCGACCAATCCGTCAAAAAATGTGAAGTATTAAAATAAAAGTTGAAGAACTCTGGTATTGACATTTTCTATGCATCGGACTCCATCGACTGGGGTTGGGCCTGACGGCTCAGTGGACAGCGCTCGGGATTCATTGTCCTATGTTTCAGGTTTCGATCCCCGGCGCAGGCGGAAACAAATGGGCAAAATTTTTGTCACCCCTGTTCACCTAGCAGTAAATAGGTACCTGGGAGTTAGACAGCTGCTACGGGCTGCTTCCTGGGGGTGTGTAAAAAAAAAGGCCTAGTCAAGGACCGGGCCGCGGGGACACTAAGCCCCGAAATCATCTCAAGATAACCGTGACTCTATAGGTTAGGTAGATTGCTTGGATTCGTACGTTCATTAAGCATTTACTTATCTTCTAACGAAACCTGTGCATTTCCCTTATTATGGCGGCTTTGTTTACATTCATTCAGCACTAACGAGCTGTTTTGTGAACTACCTCGTAGCGAACCCAAACAACCCACCTAACCTATAAGTCCGATACACAGAAAACGCCAATAATATTATTAGGCTTTAATTGATATTACTATAAATTAATAATAATAATTGCCCATATTAATTCATTGTATTATTAAAAATAAAAAATAACAATACACTGAGTTGATATGCCGCAATTTTAACGTATTCGTGGGTCCTTTATAGGTGAGAACTAGTAAATGAACAAATCAGCAAGGTCTGTGATGAGGATTCGAACCTGCGTCCGAGAGCATCCCAGACGTAGTGGAGTGTAGTGTAGTGGAATGTAGTCTAGTGTAGTGTAGTGTAGGGTAGTGTACTGTAGGGTAGTGTAGTGTAGTGTAGGGTTGTGTAGGTAGTGTAGTGTAGGGTAGTGTAGTGTAGTGTAGGGTTGTGTAGGGTAGTGTAGTGTAGGGTAGTGTAGTGTAGTGTAGGGTAGTGTACTGTGTAGTGTAGTGTAGTGGAATGTAGTCTAGTGTAGTGTAGGGTAGGGTAGTGTAGGGTAGTGTAGGGTAGTGTAGTGAGGGTAGGGTAGTGTAGGGTAGTGTAGTGTAGTCTAGTGTAGGGTAGTGTAGGATAGTGTAGTGTAGAGTAGTGTAGTGTAGGGTAGTGTAGTGTAGTCTAGTGTAGGGTAGTGTAGGATAGTGTAGTGTAGGATAGTGTAGTGTAGGGTAGTGTAGTGTAGTGTAGGGTAGTGTAGGGTAGTGTAGGATAGTGTAGTGTAGGGGAGTGTAGTGTAGGGTAGGGTAGTGTAGTGTAGAGTACTGTAGTGTAGTGTAGGGTAGTGTAGTGTAGTGTAGAGTAGTGTAGTGTAGTGTAGTGTAGTGGTAGAGTACTGTAGTGTAGTGTAGTGTAGAGTACTGTAGTGTAGTGTAGTGTAGTGTAGGGTAGTGTAGTGTAGTGTAGTGTAGGGTAAGGGTAGTGTAGTGTAGAGTACTGTAGTGTAGTGTAGGGTAGTGTAGGATAGGTAGTGTAGGGGAGTGTAGTGTAGGGTAGGGTAGTGTAGTTGTAGAGTACTGTAGTGTAGTGTAGGGTAGGGTAGTGTAGTGTAGTGTAGTGTAGTGTAGGATAGGTGTAGTGTAGGGGAGTGTAGGTAGGGTAGGGTAGTGTAGTGTAGAGTACTGTAGTGTAGTGTAGGGTAGGTGTAGTGTAGTGTAGTGTAGTGTAGGGTAGGGTAGTGTAGTGAGAACTAGTAGGTTGGAGAGTGTGTCAACAATGGTCAGAGGCGGCAGCATCAACACAGCTTGGTGACTAAGCTGAACACTGTGACAGACTCCAGCTTTTAGGCTAATTGACACTCCAGTAAGGAAATGTGGCAGTCATGGTAGTTATGTGTGTTGTGTGTGTGTGTTGCGTGTGTGTGTGTGTGTGTGTGTGTGGTGTGTGTGTGTGTGTGTGTGGTGTGTGTGTGTGTGCGTTGTGTGTGTGTGTGTGTGGTGTTGTGTGTGTGTGCGTGCGTGCGTACGTGTGCGTGCGTGCGTACGTGTGCGTGCTTGCTTGCGCGTGCATGCATGTTTACATTCTTACCAACGTGATTAGTAACATTACGACAAAACGCATTAAAACAATATTTTACAATATGCTGAATTATTTTAAAAGG
>WNGS01040343.1:0-13425 GCA_020271785.1 Procambarus virginalis | reverse complement strand
GATAAACGAGAATATCCACTTTTAAGTAAAACGGCTATTCTGTTACTGTTACACCTTTACTGCTACTTATTTGTCAACCACTTGGGCTGGACGGTAGAGCAAGGGGGTCCTGCTTCTTGCAGGTCGGGGCTCAATCCCCCAACTGTCCTAGTGGTTACGCATCATTCCTACCCTCCGTCGTATCTAAATCCTTCTCCTGATAGTCCTTCCAAGTGCTATATCGTAATGGCTTAGCGCTCCGTGACCTTACCTAACTACTTATTTGTGTGGACTAGGATTTTCCAACATCAACTCCGTTAAAAACAAAAGACACACACACTGATCACTGCGCCAGACACACACCTAACACTGGCTGCCTTGTCTTCTAAAATAAACTCCACAACTACTGACGAACGAACAAGCACATCCTTCTCATTAAATAAAAACGTTTAAAACATTTTATTTACCGTGGTTTTTTTTTGGTAGAATTTCATGCAAGATGTTCCTTTTATTTGTCTATATTATTAAAAAAATGGAAATTCGAACTTAACTGAATACGTTCCATCTATAAATTGCATTTATATCTCAACAATAAATAAAGGAACATAATTCACAGAGTCTGTGTATGAAGTATTAAACATAGGCTACAATGGGTTGTAATACACAAATGCAGTTTCTTGCTGTGGGTCGTAGTTAAAAAAAATAAAAAGTCTGAAAAAAGCTGCCCTAGACTATATGAAGGGGAGTACAGAGTGTGTCAAGGAACCCACACAGGGTGCTAAGTCATACAGGGCCATATGATGAGCACTGGCAAATTTTGGGTGCATTATGAGGTATATAGCAGTCCATCCTGTTTAGGAGGAGGATGGGCTGGTATTACGTCCATATATATATATATATATATATATATATATATATATATATATATATTATATCATATAACGGGACAGGTATATGTCACGTTGACCAGACCACACACTAGAAAGCGAAGGGACGACGACGACGTTTCGGTCCGTCCTGGATCATTCTCAAGTCGGTTCTCACGATCGACTTGAGAATGGTCCAGGACGGACCGAAACGTCGTCGTCCCTTCACCTTCTAGTGTGTGGTCTGGTCAACATACTTCAGTCACGTTATTGTGACTCATCGCCTGCATAGGTATATGTCACTTTCGCCAGCCGCTCCATTTTTTAGTACGACGATTTTTTTTAGCCTTTGGTAAAGTATGCGTCAAAATGCAATGATCTATTAAGAGAACGCGTTGGTCCTTCAACCTAATACAGCAAACATACATTATCTTTCATATATTATAGATTCAGTGTATTACTGTGTATACACTTTAAAATATAAAATTGACAATTATACGTCTCTCAAAATCTAACATTATTTGTATCACCATAAACTTTCCCTATATAAACAGCCTAGTTCTGCATCCAACGGTCTTCTGTTCTTTGAGTGCCTTTGTATTCCTCTGAAATAGAAAAAGGCGCGGCATAAGATCAAAGCAGAGAGAGATGAGCACAGAGAGCCTATAGTCGACTGCCTGAAGCAAACAATGGCGTCCTTTCTACAAGAAGTGGTCTGGCTTGTTTACCTTTTGCTTTCCACTGTCCACAGACACCCTGGCCGGCGTCTTTCGCCTCCATGTGTCTACGGCCGTACTGTCACATGTGGTAAATGAACAAGTAGCCTACTCCGAGCTTATAGCCTCTCCCGCGACGCTCACAAAGCTCTTCCCTCTACACTTTTATAGCCTCTCCTTCTATACCATCAGAGCCTCGCCCTTCTACACCATCAGAGCCTCGCCCCTCCACACACCTGACCTCGCCCGACGGCGCTTATTTCAGTTCCAGCAGCCAGAATATTTCTTGTTTGACCGTAAAATTTACGATCAGACCAAGAACCCAAACTCAAGACTTTCTTGTGGTTCACCTGCCAAGCCCCTGCCAGGTCCCTGCCAGTTCTCCCTGCCAAGACACCTGGAGCAGCACCATTGAAGTCAAACTCATTTTCGGGAGAGTATAACCCCCGGAATTAGTGATTTTCAAAGGCGTTTGGCTTCACAAAGTACTTTGGCCTCTCACAGTACTTTTTGCTTCATGGATCTGTACCATGAGGTGAGAACTTGCACAGACAACAGGACTAGCAACAACGACAACAGGACTAGCAACAACGACAACAGGACTAGCAACAACGACAACAGGACTAGCAACAACAACAACAGGACTAGCAACAACGACAACAGGACTAGCAACAACAACAACAGGACTAGCAACAACAACAACAGGACTAGCAACAACAACAACAGGACTAGCAACAACAACAACAGGACTAGCAACAACAACAACAGGACTAGCAACAACGACAGCCGTGCCTACACAAGCGTTACCATGCGGCTTTATACCAACCTCACGCGTATTAATATCTGATCTTGATCAATGGAGTGTCAAGCTAATCGAAGAAAGAATGCCAGTGATCGCTATATTGCCCGCCTGAAGGACAGGTCGACGTCTGGCCAAGACCGGGGGGGGGGGGCGAGTGCACGCTTAATGGCCGCCTGTATGGTGGAATGTATTTATATCTCACATACGACGCTGTCTGTCCACTTGAAGCGGCCTTTGATCTCATTCGCGTCCGTTCGAAACGAGTTAGTGTGAATCAGGTCGTAATGAGCGTGTGTGAATCCCAGTGAAGTGGTGACACAAGCACCCCTAGTGAAAGAGGTGGTCGGGGGGAAGGCGAGTCACTCCTCCCATGGATTCATAATTAGATATGATAGAACTCAAGGGTGTTTTTAGGAGAGCGAAGCTGAAACTCAAGCGCCACGAGAACAGGTAAAGGCAAACGTATACACACTCCTGCAAATCAATATTTATGAATTTTAATGTCTGCCTGTTCAAGGTTGGAGGCCAGACGCTTGGGGCTAGCCTCTCCCAATTTTGCACTGTGAGTGTTGTGGGGTACGTGTCCAACATAACTAATTGTTTACACATTTCTGACTCTGGTAGGACCGTGGGAATCAAAGGGGATAAACCATAGTAATTATAAGTAGAAAGCCTTAAGCTAATAAGATTACATAGCACTTGGAAGGGATAAAGAGCCGAGATATGACAATGAAGTAAAAGAACGATGATGAACCACTTGAACCATCGGGAATCGAACGCCGACTCTGCAAGAAGCGAGACCCTAGCTCTTCCGACCTCTCAAGTGGTTGGGTTATCTTGAGGTTATCTTGAGATGATTTCGGGGCTTTTAGTGTCCCCGCGGCCCGGTCCTCGACCAGGCCTCCACCCCCAGGAAGCAGCCCGTGTCAGCTGACTAACACCCAGGTACCTATTTACTGCTAGGTAACAGGGGCATAGGGTGAAAGAAACTCTGCCCATTGTTTCTCGCCGGCGCCTGGTATCGAACCCAGGACCACAGGATCACAAGTCCAGCGTGCTGTCCGCTCGGCCGACCGGCTCCCGTGGGTGTGTTAAAGTAGTGAGGATGTTGTCCTGACGTACCTCGTGAGTAGTGAAGATGTCCACAAGTAGTGAAGATGTCCACAAGTAGTGAAGATGTCCACAAGTAGTGAAGATGTCCACAAGTAGTGAAGATGTCCACAAGTAGTGAAGATGTCCACAGAGTGAATCTTAAGGTAAGACAGTCGTCAAGAAAACGCACCAAGCCGGCATGAATACGGCACACGGAAGGCGTAACAGCATACCAGCTGAGTTATAAGGACATGGTGAAGGGACATTGCTAGCCATTTGGACCATCGGGAATCGAACACCGAACTGAAAAAAAAAAGCATCACTGTCCCGACCAGTCCAAGTGAACCAATGGAGTGTGAGTGTGGTATATCACCTATGCACGTATTTAATAAGTCAATATTGACTATACGAATTTGCGAGGACGGGTTGGAGTGTGGATGGTGTCTATGGAACCCCTTGAGTCACGGGGGGGGGGGGTGATCTTAACAGCAATGATGCAACTATTAACAACTCCACAAAGGCCGTGATGAAGGCTCGAACCATACGCACGGGATGTTTCCAGATGCGTCTTAATCAACTGTACATCCCGGGCGTAGGTTCGAACCCTTATCACGGCCCTTGTGGATGTGTTCATTTGATATATAATGCTGTTGTGACTTCTGTGTGTATGCAACTATTACAAGCCATCCACGTGCTAGAGTTGTCGTCGTTCTCGACTCACAAATGGGAATCCCGGGCGGGAAAGAAATGATTGGGCACGTTTTCTTTCACCTAATGGCCCGGTTCACCTATATGAACCGCGTAATATGAATATACACCTATATGAACTATAGCAGTATATAGGTACCCGGGAGTTAGGCAACTGTTGCGGGGTTACATCCAGCAGTTAAGAACTTGGGGAACCTCGATATACAAATGTAAAGTATATATGTTCACAGGCTTCCTGTCCTCAACAAAACGAAAACGAATTATATTTTGCAGTTGCCAAGAGTCACAGATTGTTGCAATCCCGAAAAGTACACGTTTATATGAATGACACTGTACAGCCCCGCGTAAGAAAATGAAGTCAAGAGCCTAATCTAACCAATATCATTATATGGTACGTATATGGTTCCCCCCTAATGGTTTTCCATAGTCAGGGACATCCAGGTACCCCCTAGAACAACCACAGACCTTCCCCAGGATGCAACCTAGGCTAGGGGGGGGGGGTAGAAATAGTCTAAGCTACTCTATCCCTTTGAGATGTATTTCTTGCTTATCTCAATAAACATACTTGAACTTGAACCTAGGCTAGGAAGGTTAGATTTGGTCAGGTTGTTGCATATAATAGGTCTAGGGGAGGTTATTTTAGGTAGATAGTTGGGTTGTTGCCCTATAGCATACCATTACTACAGAACGTGGACATTATCTTGTGCGCCACAAGACCCATGTCTCTTTATGTACTATTTTCAGAGACTGGGGGTACTAATGAGCCCATCCACAGGGAATAATGAAGGGAGAGAAGCTGCGTATGGGTCCCCTGTTCTCCATCCGGACAAGGCCGGCTACCTCAGCTACCCTAGGCTATAACAGACACTTGTACGCCCAACCTCGGTTTATCATCGTCATCTTCATTCTTCGTTCTATATTTAGCTGCAGATGACCCCGATACTAGGAACAAGTTGGGGGAGGAGGGTGGGGGTTGGGGGGGGAGGGAGGGGGGGGGGGTCAGTGTGTCTGGAGTTCCTCAAGCGTGACTGACAATGCATCAGTCTGCAGCAAACAGCAACAACGCCGCTATTATCAGACCACAAATAGACGGCACCAGAAGGCTCAAACAAGGTGTCCTGCGTTGATAATGAGCTCTTTAGTCCCTCCACGAGGACACGGGCCGGATTTGTCGTCCATGTGTAGAGGGAGTAGTGTGTGTGTGGAAGAGCAGAGGCCGCGGTGTGTGTGGAAGAGTAGAGGCCGCGGTGTGTGTGGAGTAGAGGGCGTAGTGTGTGGAGGAGTGGGAGTAAGAAGATAGAAGCAGGAAATACAAATGAGTTCAAGAAATATCAGGAAATACGATTGTCCTGCACAGTTGGTCAACAAGTGGAAAGGAGTTGTGGAAGCCGCCTCCATCCACCACTACGAGGCTATTCAACAAAAAACGTCAGGAAAGTTGAATTAACGCAACAGATACGACAAGACTAGTATGAACCTGGGATAAAGAGCTAGACCTCACTTCCCGTAATCACTGATAGGTAAGCGTGTGACGGCCGAGTAGTAGAGGACACACTGTGTAGAGAGGAAAGGGGGGCGTATGACCCCCAGACCCCCAACAACCCAGGCGAGGGGGTCACCACAACACAAGGCCGTCCAATGTTTACCCTCGTGAGGGAGGTCTTGTTGGTTAGCCTTATATCAGCTTCCTTTAAAATCTGGGTACAACTTTTAGGTACAGTCCCTTGCCCGAAACGCTATGGGTACTAGTGGCTTTAGGTATTGTTTATAACTAATCCTCTATGTATGTACTTTTACCTGAATAAACATTTGATTTGACAGTGTTGAGTTGTTGTTCATCCCTAAGAATTTAAAACAAAAGGATCAATGCATGAATGTTCGTAATAAGGCAAATCGGACACTCGGATTTATTAATCGCAGCGTAAGTAACAAGACACCTGGTGTGGTTCTCAAGCTATATCTTGCTCTTGTTAGGCCCCATTTAGATTATGCAGTTCAGTTTTGGTCGCCATATTATAGAATGGATATAAATTCACTTGAACGTGTCCAGCGTAGGATGACTAAGTTAATTCCCCAAATTAGAAATCTTTCATATGAAGAAAGATTAACAAAGCTTAAGTTGCATTCACTGGAAAGGCGAAGAGTTAGGGGTGACATGATAGAGGTTTACAAGTGGATGAATGGACATAACAAAGGGGATATTAATAGGGTATTGAAAGTATCAACACAGGACAGAACGCGAAACAATGGGTATAAATTGGATAAGTTTAGATTTAGGAAAGACTTGGGCAAATACTGGTTCAGTAACAGGGTTGTTGATTTGTGGAACCAATTGCCGCGTAACATAGTGGAGGTGGGGTCCCTCGATTGTTTCAAGCGCGGGTTGGACAAGTATATGAGTGGGATTGGGTGGTTATAGATAGGAGCTGCCTCGTATGGGCCAATAGGCCTTCTGCAGTTACCTTTGTTCTTATGTTCTTATGATTGTTTCAAGCGTGGGATGGACATGTATATGAGTGGGATTGGGTGGTTATAAATAGGAGCTGCCTCGTATGGGCCAATAGGCCTTCCGTAGTTACCTTTGTTCTTATGTTCTTGTCACAAATAGATCCCATTAACGTGATATATATCAATGAGAAAATCCACTAGGGCTAAGAGATCTGTTTGTAGAGTATGCGGTTTGACAATGCCTTGGCCGTAGGTTCGCGCCCACCTCATAGCCTAGTGGATTTTCTCAATATTCAAGATTCTAACACAAAATGACCAGGTAGACAAAGTCCAATGTTCAGAACGAGGAACGGCAGAACGAAGGACATGGATAGGAAACGAGACACAAATGAAACACAGAAATACCCGAAGAATTTTTGTCAGCATATGGATTGTAAATAAGTGGAATGGATTAGATGAGGCTATAGATGCTAACTGGGAGTATATGTAATGTTAAGGACTGACGCTTTACCCAAGAAGCACATCTAGGTGAGTACATCTAAGTATATGAGCATAAAATAGCCTTAAAAATATACTACCACATTTTCATTGACCAATTGTATGAAACAACCAAATCTTTATTTACTTTTGCTTGTGACGTTACCTGGCTCACGAGGCTACACCGTGCGGCTAAGGTCCTCCTCCAACCAGGAGTACTGCACCTCTGGAGAGTGAGGCGACCTGTGAGGTAGAATAGATATTCCTGAGAGAGCGTGAAGAAGCCAGTGTCCCGCCACCAGCACTCCTCAACACAGACTAACCCCCCCACAGCACGCCACCCCACCACTAAACTTAAGCAACACCTATACTCTCCACTACACCTCAGCTAACTTTCGCTCATCACTAGAACCTTTCCTACTTCAGTATATGGGACGAGCAACCCCCCCCCCCTCCCGTGTATATATTACAAAACAACGTTTTCGTCACATACACATTCCATTAATTTTGCTCATTATGTGTTACTGGTGCGAAAAGTGGATGAAGTTACCACAGAACAAGTTGTTTACGCTAGTCTCTATTTCCGATTCGTGTTTTCAGTAAGTAATTATCGAAAGAAGGAACTAAGCCATTTGTCCTATAGAGCAACCCATTAGCTCTTGCCAATTTGGCTTCAGACCCAATAAAAGCACTAACGATGCACTTATTAGTATGATTAACTTGATACATGCAGCTCTTGATAAAATGAGTTCCCTGTTGGGTTATTTGTGAACCTACGAAAGGCTTTTGACACTGTCAACCACCAAAACCTGCTTCTTAAATTACATCATTATGGAGTCAGAGGTCACGCCCTGCAAGACCTTCAGTCTTACCATACTGATAGATTCCAGTATGTTTCGGTGAATAATTTCATTTCTCCCACCCTATCCATATACATTGGTGTTCCACAGGGCAGCATAATGTAAACTGTGTCAACAAAATTATTCGCACACCCTCCGTCACTATGTGATGGAGCGCGAGAAGATACGTGAATTTAGAAACAATTCTATAACCAATGTTCCAGCGATGTGTAAATATTTAATTCAAAATGATCTGCTGCGAGAAATTTTAGCCAAATATCCCCAGTTTGCTAACTGTAGGTAGTAACTAAGTGATTGTAACCTATCCACCGCTGCCCGCTGGATGGGGGGCGGTGTGCAGGACAAACATATAAATTGTGACACTAGTTCTCCACATGTCAGTTGCTTAATTTAGAACCTGTACTTGAGGTCGATCTCGAACCCATTGTTAATGTGGCGACTTATACTGAATTTTGTAACTAGCTCATCAAGATTTTAACTTGCTTAGCTAAAGGAATTGTGGGGTTCAGTCCCTGAGCCCATTATGTGCCTCTGTAACCCTTTCGACTACCGCCCACAAGATGGGTATGGGGTGCATAATAAATGAACTAAACTAAACTGGGGTCGACCTGTCCAACCACTTGGACTGGACGGTAGAGCGACGGTCTCGCTTCATGCAGGTCGGCGTTCAATCCCCGACCGTCCAAGTGGTTGGGCACCATTCCTTCCCACCCCTTCCCATTCCAAATCCTTATCCTGCCTCCTTCCCATCCCAAATCCTTATCCTGACCCCTTCCCAGTGCTATATAGTCGTAATGGCTTGGCGCTTTCCCCCCCTGATAGTTCTGCGGTCGACCGCTGGATGTAATGGACTTGGGCCGAGACCTTTGAAGAAACTGCAAAGTTTATATAGTATGCAACAAGTGTAAGATTAGACAAAGTGAATATTGAAATGTTGTAGGATATAATTTTAGTGGGCAATTATAATTGATTTACTGAATATTTCGACAATTTTGAGACACAAAATATTGGACTGCTGCTGCTGTTGGTGCTGCTGCCGCCATAATAACAAAGCCTACCCTCTATTACAGGAGTTTTCTGTGGTGTCGCGTTTTCTCTCGTGTTGTCCTCCACAGCCAAGATGGCCGCCTTCACACGGCTAGCTACATCTGCGCTCCGGCTCAACAATGGCTTATTTAGACCCAACGCTGTCAGGGTCGTGGGCATTTCCACATCCAAGAAGAATAAGGACACCATAACCATCGCGGATACCCTGGTTGAGCAGGCGAAAAGCAAGACGGAGACCGCAGTTCCCACTAGCAAGGTCGGTGGGGGTTATGGTTTCACTAGTTTGAGGACAGGAAGCCTGTATATATATATATATATATATATATATATATATACACCGTAGGCTTGTATTGACGTCTTCCCAAAGTCGAACCACTGACCTTCTCTAGGATGAAATCCACAGCAATTGCATAACTCTGGTGTCAATTTCCTGCTAGGTGAACAGCGGCATTAGGTGAAGGGAAACATGTCCATCCGTTTCTGTCCCAGCTGGGATGGGAACCCACGAGCCCCGATTGTGAAGGCAACTGTACTACGATTGTCATTAAGATGTGTAAGGTATATGATTGTGGTGGCAACACACGAGAGTATAGTGGGGTTTTATGCTTAATACTGTATAGTGTTTGTTAAGAGTAGTGTCGGGTCGGGAATGTAATGCCGTGTTGTGATAGCTGAGACAAGGATGGTGGTGTGAGGCCGGGAGCTTGAGCATGACCTGGTTGGTGGGTAGAGAGCTCAAAGGAGGGCCAGAGTATAGAGCTCAAACGAGGGTGGGATTGCAGAGCTGGAATGTGGCGCGAGAATAAGTAGCTCGCTCGTACGAGGCCAGAATTGCTGTAGAGCTCTGTAGGGAGGCTGTAGCGCTCTGTAGCGAGGCTGTAGCTCACTTCTGACACAGTATGCGGTGGTGAATGTCGACGGTGTCAGAGAAGGTCTATGGTATATCCCGAGCGTTTGTCACTGAACGCAACTATTTGAGTTACTGTCGACTCTTACGGATGGATGAAGATTAAGCACCAAGAGGTGGCACAGGCATGAATAGCCCGTAAACATCGACTCTTATGTTCGTGTTCGGCATATATCCACGCTTCCCCTGGCCTCCTGTTGGACAGAATGCTTCTGGCAAGTTGATCATCATATTGCTTGCTGGGAAACTTGGTTACTTTTGGCTGTTCTAAGTGATTAATGGAAACCTTGGGAAACCTTGGGAACAAGCATTAATTTGTAATTAGTACACACAGTATTGGTTTTGCAAATACATGTTGCAAATTATTGGAGAACCTTTAAATGTTTATTGTAGAACTTCCTGGAGTGTGAAATTCTTAGAGATAAGTTTTGTGGGAATAATTAATGAAAACATTTAATTGTCTGCAATGGAACTTTGAGAACTTGGAATAACTACAGTATGTAGTTGTTGCAGACACACTACAACACTACTCGGCTATAAGTATTACTTCTTAAAATAGTTGTTTCAAGTGTATCTTAACAAATCCAATTAAATTGTTATCCATTTATTAGTTTATTTATACTGTATACGAAAAGGTACATTTATTTATTTATTTATTTATTTATATACAAGAAGGTACATAGGGGGGTTAAGAGAGTACATAGTAATGATGTTGATTTTACATTCTTGTAAAGCCACTAGCACGCATAGCGTTTCGGGCACAAACATTGGGTTTGTGAGAGTACATAACATTGGTGTTCTTACATTCTTACAAAACCACAAACACACACACAATTGTGGGCAGATTTTCATAAATGTTAGTGCATTTATAATTGGGAAAGTGTACATAAAAAGTACATTTCATTACTGTAATTACACAAGTGTCAACAAACAAATCTACAAGGGCCGTGACGAGGATTCGAACCTGCGTCCGAGAGCATCCCAGACGCTGCCTTAATCGACTGAGCTACGACATGGTCAAAAGAGTTGAAACCGAAGTTCTACTGAACTTACTGGATCCTGCAGCCTCTCCGAGACACAAACCAGGGTTTTACACAACTCCCTTCCTCAAATCTTGTGGATTTGTTTATTTGATGCATCATGCTATTGTGATTTCTGTGTGTAACACAAGTGTCACAGTAATTGAATAGGAAGTAAGCATTGTCGTTATCAGAATCTGAAACTTAATTGGTACAGTAACATCTTGGACAAGTAATTGAAATGCTGGCTAGACAACACAGGTGTATACCAATCTAAATAAAAATTACATATTAGGCATAAATTCAGTGACATTTAGCTAAGAATTAGAATGATGTATTGTCATTTATTGTGAAGACAGAATGTGTCACAATATTAGGATGCGACAATTAGCAGTAGAATTAATATAAACTATAATTGCTCCATACACACACACCAAACATAGATGGTCCACACACACACAGATGGTAGAGGATAATGGCACAGCTTCTAAAGCATTATGTAAAAAAAAAAAAAGTAGCACATGGTCCAGAATATACAGTATGTACTTACGTGCTTTACAGAAAAATGACCCATGCATTTCAAAAGGGTAAAGTGATATTGATCCAGAACATTGTCAAGTCATGATGCTTGTTAATAGTCCAGGATGGACTTTTCTCAAGACGTTGTCTTTTTGTGCTTGTGTGCCTCGGAACTTACACTCGCTTTGAATAAAAATGGGCTTCCCAATTATTTTTGTTACAAAGCTTCCTAATACCCCTAAACTGGATGCACAATGGAATCACATTAACGTGATGTATCGATGAGAAAATCAGTAGGGGCCGTAATTTTTGAGGCAGCCTTAGGAAAGACGGGGATTATGGCATTAAAGCGAGTCTTCCTCCGTGACAAGGATTCGAACCTGCACCCTTGGTACTCCTAAGCTTATTTTTTCTTTTAACTAAATGAATGGTTTCAGTCCAAATGATCATTGAACATTTAACACATGCTATTGTTTTTTCTAAAACTTCTAATGTACCCAACTATCTTTTGATGTATCCTTAATGAAATGGTTTTTCAAAATCTGTTCACCAGCACACAGTCCATAAGGCCTGCTCTACTAGTGGTCTCATACCTTATGTCTGGCTAATGTGATGCATCAAAATTAATGACTTGCTATGAACTATATCATCTGTGACCTCATGCAGTGGAGGTTTGTGGCTAACAGGCTTAACAGATTTAGACAACTCATTTTTTTTGCAGAATATTAAAATATATTTTGAGCATATTTTGCAAAAAAATTAATTATTATTTTCCCGTATGGCAACATGGCATAAGTTTTATATAATAAATTTAAAAATTACCCCATATGACCTTTTTTTTTTGTTTCAGAATTGGATTAGTTGGGGATTCAGTTATGAATCTGAAACTGAGGACAACACACTTATGCACCTGTCCTTCCTGTTTGGAGTCACTCTTTGTTTAGTCACTACAGGCTTCTATTGGGCTTACCTCCCAGATTACAGGTTAGATTACTAAAATGTATTTAGCAGTTTTAATTTCTTAATTCATTCATTGCATTTTTTGTTTAGGTAAGCTGATTCTATTATCAGGAATCAGTTGTATTACTAGTATAAGGGGGCTTGTACATAATTTTTTTGCCTTGTAGGTTATAGTATATAAAATTTCTTTGAACTGCAGTATACTGCCTCTCACATTGGTATAGTGATCCTCTGTGTCAGGTCAGGATCACAGAAGTCAGGCAGGACTATGTAGATTATAAGGTTCCCTTGTTGGGCCATATAGAGGTTCATTTTAGCTCCCAGAAATGGAATACAGTAAAGCTGACAAAGATTACAGATAGACAGGATGGATCTCGAGCCCAGGGTAATTAAGCCCCACAAGACTACCAGTGGGAGTTCAAACTAGCCAATCCACCAATCAGAATACCACTGCCTTAGCTCACACCAGTTGGTAGAGCTTCTGATGTGAGCTAAAACCTCTCTTGGTAGAGAGGTTTCTCTAAAACCTCTCTTGGTAGAGAGGTAGAGAGTAATCTTGGTAGATTTTCAGGCAGAGGCCATTCTTGATTTAAGTATTGAACTTTGTTGTTCATGGTGATTGTTGTGATGAGCATACATTTTACTGCATGTCAATTCTGCAGGACCTAATGAAGACCACATTCTTCTTATGTGGTTTTGAATTATAGAATGTATTGTCCTGGCCAGAGTGACTGACTGGTTGCTCAAGCACTTCCACATGGTCGTTCAAGGGGCATGGTAGTGGTACATGGATGATTGTGTCACGGATTTGACCAGGCACTGAGAGGATCATTATATTAAACTGAGGGGCAGCATATCAATTGAGGGCTTTTCTCAAGCTAAATATTTTTTTCTATAATGCAAAAATCTAAATTTTGTGTATAGGGAACCAAGTTTTAAATATTGTTTGTAAGATTTATGTATTCTTCAGAGGCACATCATCATTGGTTTTGGACAGTAAACATCCAGTTTTGCTCTTCCTTTTT
>WNGS01040334.1:0-10634 GCA_020271785.1 Procambarus virginalis | reverse complement strand
ATGAGAGGAAATGACGAACCAGCGAGACTCGACCTGGTCTTCCCCTGAACGACTCTGACATAAGGAAATCGGTAGTAGGAATGAGCGACCACAGTGTATTGGTGTTGAGTACTGATTGAAGAAGGGTTATTGAACTCGAGGAGGGATACTGAAACAAAAGGTTAGCATACCGAAAGGGAAACTAGAGGAGATAAGAAAATGCCTAACATATAGCATGGGAAACAGAGCTCAGGGAAAGACGGCCCAGATATATGGACTACATCACGCAAAAGTGCAAGGACGCAGCAACAAGTTTGTCCCAGCCTAAAAGGAAACAGTGAATGAAGATGAGAAACCCATGGTTAATCAGAGATGTAGGCTAGCTAAGCAGCAAAGTAAAAGGGCATGGAGAAACTATAGGAATAACAGGACACTGGAGAGCAGAGAAAGGTACCAGAATGCCAGGATGAATATGTCAGGATGAAAGAAGGCAGAAAGACAATACAAAAATGACATCGCAAGCAAGGCAAAGACTCAGCCTAAATTGCTGCATAGCCACATCAGGAGAAAAACAACAGTAAGGAACAGTTATGAAATTAAGGATAGGGGCAGAAGGATTCACTACAAAGACAAGGAAGTGTGTGAGGAACTGAATAGAAATTCCAGGTCTTCACCTTAGAGCAAGAGAAATCCCAGATAAGAGAGGGAATAGCTAACCAGGAACCACTGGAAGAGTTTGAGATTACCAGCGGGAAGTAAGGAAGTGTTTACTAGAGTTGGATGTGACAAAGGCTATAGGCCCAGATGGAATCTCCCCTTGGATACTAAGGAGCAGAAAACTGTGCCTACCACTCTCCATAGTGTATAACAAATCACTGGCAACAGGGGAACTGCCAGAAATTTGGAAAGCAGCTAACGTAGTCCCGATATACAAGAAAGGGGATAGACAGGAGGCACTGAATTACAGGCCAGTGTCCCTAACCTGCATACCATGCAAACTGATGGAGAAGATTGTGCGAAGAAAGCTAGTGAACACCTGGAGCAAAAGAACTTTGTAACACAGCATCAACATGGGTTCAGGGATGGCAGGTCCTGCCTCACAGGGTTACTTGAATTCTACAACCAGGCAACAAAGATAAGGCAAGAAAGAGAAGGGTGGGCATACTGCATATTTTTGGATTGTCAGAAAGCCTTTGATACAGTGCCACACAAGAGGCTAGTAAAAAAGCTGGAGATGCAGGCTGGAGTGAAAGGGAAGGTACTCCATTGGATAAAGGAGTACTTAAGCAACAGGAGACAACGAGTCTGTGTGAGGGGTGAGGTCTCAGATTGGCGAGACATTACGAGTGGAGTCCCGCAGGGGTCGGTCCTTGGACCTATACTGTTTCTGATATATGTAAATGATCTCCCAGAGGGTATAGAATCGTTTCTCTCAATGTTTGCCGATGATTCAAAAATTATGAGGAGGATTGAAACTGTGGACGATAGTAGGAGGCTATAAGATGACCTAGACAGACCGAGTGAATGGTCCAACAAATGGCTGTAGAAATTCAACCCGAGTAAATGCAAAGCAATGAAACTAGGCAGTGGAAACAGGAGGCCAGACACAGGATACAGAATAGGAGATGAAGTACTTCATGAAACAGACAGAGAAAGATCTAGGAGTTGATATCACACCAAACCTGTCTCCTGAAGCCCACATAAAAAAAAATAACGTCTGCGACATATGCGAGGCTGGCTAACATCAGAACAGCGTTCAGGAACCTGTGTAAGGAATCATTCATAATCTTGTACACCACATATGTAAGAACAATCCTGGAGTATGCGGCCCCAGCATGGAGCCCGTACCTTGTCAAGCACAAGACGAAGCTGGAAAAAGTCCAAAAGTATGCCACTAAACTAGTCCCAGAACGAAGAGACACGAGTTACGAGGAAAGGCTGCGGGAAATGCACCTTACGACACTGGGAGACAGAAGAGTAAGGCGAGACATGATCACAACCTACAAAATCCTCAGAGGAATCGACCAGGTAAACAAGATAAACTATTCAACACTGGCGGGATGCGAACAAGGGGACACAGGTGGAAACCGAGTACCCACATGAGCCACAGAGAAGTTAGAAGGAACTTTTTCAGTGTCAGAGTAGTTAACGGATGGAATGCATTAGGCAGTGATGTGGTGGAAGCTGACTCCATACACAGTTTCAAATGTAGATATGATAGAGCCCAGTAGGCTCAGGAATCTGTACACCAGTTGATTGACAGTTGAGAGGCGGGACCAAAGAGCCAAAGTTCAACCCCCGCAAGCACAAATAGGTGAGTACACAGCGTACACATGCACATGCATACACACACACATACACTTTAAAAGAAAAGTACAAGTCGCCACCCAGTGGGCAGAGAGCACCACGCCGGCCAGGCAAAGAAGGCACAAAACTGCATCAAAAGCCCACCTCGACAACAAAACCTCAAAGTCCCAGCACGACCACAACATGTGCCTAGACCCAAAATATCAGTCTGCAAGCCAGGAAGACTCCGGAACTCCAGAAGGCTGAACCGGGTTACATGAGGAAACAAAGCCCCCTGAACCCACAAAGGGGGCCCAAGAGGAAGAAACCTCCGAACGAAACCAAAGAACCCAAAGGAACCCAAAATTGAACCAGGGGGAGCCCAAACCACCACAATTGCCGGTGGAGAAACACCACAGAAGGCAAGCACAGCCCCCAGACAGAACCCCCAGGGAAACGGTCATAACAGACCGAAAACCGAGGGACAAGGTGTGGAGCAAGCATAACAGCCAGGGACACTGAGCCCAAACCCAAGGGCCCAGACCCAAAACAATAAAAGGGAAATCCGGTGTAAAATCAACACCCAAAACGTTCCCAGAGGAACAGGAAACGGGCAGAAAACCCCAGAAAAGCAAAGAATGACAACAGGAAAAGAAAACCCTTGAAAAAAAGTGAAAACTTGCACAAGAAGCTCGCTTGCACACCCAGACGCATGTAAACAAACCGCAACGCCACCCTGGTGGCCACGCCGGGAAACTGGCAGACGAAAATGGCCGCCAGCAGGGCTGTGACTGACACTAAAGATACAAAAAACACGCCAGCAAAAGTGGGAAGCAACAGACTGGATTGGCGAAAAACTCCGCCCAAAGCAGAAAACCCAGGCAGGGGCAAACCGCCCCAGAACTGCTAGCAGGCATCCCCCACAGCCCCGGGAACCAACAACAGAGGCCCCGGGCAGAGATCCTCCAAGCCCTCCGCCCTTAAAGAAAAGCAAGAGTCCATGGGAAAGGCAGCAAGAAAGGGCCGCTGGTAAGACCCAGAAGCCTTGGCAGGAGGAACAGGCTCGAAAACCTCCGTCCCCCAACCCGAACGGGGCAGCCCCCGAAAACCGCCCGAGTCTCGGCTCCAACTAAACCCCGCCCCAACCCCGAAACCCGCAGACGGTCCGGAGCCGGGAACAGGGAGGGAAAGGGGCGAACAGCACCTAACCAAACAGGTCGGCCTCGGGGCATCCGAGTGGAAACCAACCTAGCATGTTGCAGCAACCTAACCTAGCTTGCAACACGGATGCCGCCTGTACTCTGAACAGTAATAACATCAGGAGAGTACTGGAGAACAAGCAGAGAATCTCTCTCGCAAGACTCCGGGTCAAGGTGTCAGTGACCCAACAGGCAGCATGACGGAGGTAAAAGTGGCGACTGTCACCCGGAGACAAGGGCACAGCAACCAACAATCCCATACAAGACGGGTTGGAACCCGGAAGACACATTCAATGGTCCCCCGAGCCCAGACAGGGTTTCCAGGGCCCGTAGGCTAACTGCTACGGGAAGCCCGGGCAAGGTGTTGCTAACTGGTTAAGAAACCCAAACATAACAAGAGGGTAGAGGATAGCACTGAAAACCCCTGCGATGTGTACAATCACGGGGGCCTAGCAGAGGGCCGCCAAACACTACCAGTGGAACTATAGCCACACTAGGCAGACCCCCACCAGGCATGAAAATAAAAACAAAAGAAAAACCCCACAAAAGTACACCGTCTCCAGAGGCAACAGGAACGACCGCCGCTTAGGTGGCAGGCTGTGCAACACCTTGACGCCCTAACCAGCACAATACCAATCCCTACCCGGGCCAAACAAGGCCCCAAGCCCCAGCTGGCCCCAAGGGCGAGGCAAATGCCGAGCAGCAAGAACCTCTACGGGAATGGTTCCCGAACGCCCCAGGGAAGATAACCCTGTTACGCAAGGGCAGTACTCACAGGGCGCTTAGGGAAGTCAGCCACTAAGCACATGCAGCCCTGGCACTGATGAGGTACTCCTGGCCACCGCACAACACAACACACGGCAGTGAACGCCACACAAGGCAAACACCGCCTAGGAAACCGAGGCCAGAGAAGCGTCTATCCCGTTGACATTAGCTTACGAACTGAAGCTTGGCAGCCGGCGCGGTAGGTCCGGGGCTCCCCCTCGGGGCGGGGAGGGCTGCGCGGACAATCGGCGCGGCAGTAAAGTGTGATGTTTGCTTGTTTCCTTGTGATTGTAGGAGTTTCTACCTTTGTTCTGTTTTTTTTTTTTTTTTTTTTTTTTACCATGTGGAGTTGTTTTGTTATGCCTACCTTTCTGGGTGCCTAACCCCGGTCGATGGCAGATAAGGAAACCCCAACCACAAGGGGTTTTCCAGAGCCAGTGCTCCCTGAAACCTCTCTGAAGGGGCCAGGTTCTGGCGCTGGTCCCTGGTAGGTCTGAACTCCTTAGCTAATGTCCCGGTCTAATATAACATACATTAGCCCGATAAGCTCCAGGGAGCCGTAGGGGCTCCCCACAGAAAATAGATATTGCACTTACCGAAACTTTAATGAATGTAGAAAATAGAAACATTAGCTGAATATCAAATAAATGAATTTAAAATATTTCACACATATATTAGACGAGGAGAGGGAGTAGCAATATATGTTAGGGAAAATTTGAAATGTAGTCTCAAATAACTGACATTTCATTTTGTGTAATTACCCAAGTAATTACCTAAGTGTAGTTACAGGATGAGAGCTACGCTCGTGGTGTCCCGTCTTCCCAGCACTCTTTGTCATATAACGCTTTGAAACTACTGACGGTCTTGGCCTCCACCACCACCTCACTTAACTTGTTCCAACCGTCTACCACTCTGTTTACAAAACTGAATTTTCGTATATTTCTCCGGCAGCTTTGTTTCGTTAGTTTAAATCTATGACCTCTTGTTCTTGAAGTTCCGGGTCTCAGGAATTCTTCCCTATCAATTTTATCGATTCCTGTTACTATTTTGAATGTAGTGATCATATCACCTCTTTTTTTCTATCTTCTAGTTTTTGCATGTTTAATGCCTTTAATCTCTCCTCATAGCTCTTGTCCTTCAGTTCTGGGAGCCACTTGGTGGCATGTCGTTGCACCTTTTCCAGTTTGTTGATGTGCTTCTTAAGATGTGGGCACCATACAACCGCTGCATATTCCAGCTTTGGTCTAATAAAAGTCGTGAACAATTTCTTTAGTATTTCTCCATCCATGTATTTAAAAGCAATTCTGAAGTTAGAAAGTGTAGCATAGGCTCCTCGCACAATGTTCTTAATGTGGTCCTCAGGTGACAGTTTTCTATCTAAAACACCCTAGATCCTTTTCTTTATCAGAATTCTTTAAGATTTCTCACATAATTTATAGGTTGTGGGGGTCTATGTTCTCCAATTCCACATTCCATAACATGGCATTTATTCACATTAAATTCATTTGCCAAGTGTTGCCAAATACTTATTTTGTCCAGGTCTTCTTGAAGGGCATGACAATCATCTAGGTTTCTTATCTTCCCTATTATCTTAGCATCATCAGCAAACATGTTCATGTAATTCTGTATTCCCACTGGTAGATCGTTTATGTAGACAATGAACATTACCGGTGCAAGAACTGAACCCTGAGGTACTCCACTCGTGACATTCCTCCAATCCGATACCTTGCCTGATTGTGGCCCTCATTTTTCTGTCAGTTAGGAAATTTTTCATCCATGTTAGTAGCTTACCTGTCACTCCTCCAATATGTTCCAGTTTCGGAAACAACCTCTTATGGGGAAACTCTGTCGAAAGCCTTTTTTAGGTCCAGATAGATGCAGTCAACCCAACCATCTTTCTTGTAAAATCTCTGTGGCTCGATCATAAAAACTGAGCAAGTTCGTTACACAGGATCTTCCAGATCGAAAACCATACTGTCTGTCTGATATTAATTAATTTTTCCAATATTTTGACTATTACACTTGTCAATGATACAGGTCTATAATTAAGGGGGTCTTCCCTGTTTCCACTTTTGTAGATTGGAACTATGTTAGCCTTTTTCCACACATCAGCTACAGCTCCTGTACACAGGGATGCCTGAAAAATCAGTTGAAGTGGAATGCTGAGCTCAGTGCACATTCTCTCAGAACCCATGGTGAAACTCCATCCGGACCAACTGCTTTGTTCTTACCTAGCTCCTTTAGCATTTTTTCCACTTCGTCTCTAGACACCTCTATGTGCTCTATGTTGTTCTCTGGAATTCTTATTGTGTCTGGTTCCCTAAAGATTTCATTTTGTACAAACACACTTTGGAACTTTTCGTTTAGTGTTTCACACATTTCCTTTTCATCTTCCGTGAATCTATTTCCCATTTTCAACCTCTGAATATTATCCTTTACCTGCAATTTGTTGTTTATGAATTTATAGAATAGTCCTGGTTCTGTTTTACATTTGTCTGCAATCCCTTTTTCAAAATTTCTTTCTGCCTCTCTCCTCACTGCCGTGTAGTTGTTTCTCGCATCTTTGTATCGCTGGTATGTTTGGGGGTTCGGCCTCTTCCTGTATTGATTCCAATTTTGTGTCTTTTGGTCTCTAGCCCTCTCGCAATTTCTATTGAACCAATCCTGTTTTCTAGTTCTGCATCTCTGTTTTGGTATAAATTTTTTAGCGCCTTTATCATATATTTCACAAAACTTGACATACATCTCATTCACTTCCTTGCCTAGCATCAAGTCTGTCCAATTATACTCACTAAAAAAATTTCTAAGGTCACCATAATGTCCTCTCCTGAAGTCTGGTTTCTCAACTGCTTCAACCTCTTTATTTTCTTCCAGCTTATAACGCACTGCATACTTTATTCCCAAAAAGACATGGTCACTTTTACCCAAGGGAGGAAGGTACTGAATGTCAAATATCTCTTCCTCCTTCCTGGTAAAAATCAAATCTAGCATTGAGGGAACGTCCCCTTCCCTCATCCTCGTAGCTTGTTTAACATGTTGATACAACGTTTCCGTGTCATCTGCCCTTCTCTTCCTTATTTCTATGGTCTTCCTAAGACTCATAAACCTGGTGTTCCTCTTCGTCCTATCATTTCTTCACGGGGCTCTGTCAGCTATTCTCTTGCCTCCTGGCTCGCTAAAACCCTGACGCCTTACCTTGGCACTTTTTCCCCTGCCCACCTTCGTCACTCTCAGGACTTCATAGAAAGACTGCGCCTGCAACCCTCTTGTAATGCTTAGTCTTGATGTTGACTCTCTGTTACAAATGTTCCGCTAGATGACGTTCTCTCTTTCCTTAGACGGAAGGCGTCAGAAGGCCTTCTTCCTCTCCCTCTTCCCACTGACGTTTTCCTCGATCTCATTAGACTCAGTGTTGAATCTAATTCTTTCTCTTTTAACGGTAAATATTACACTCAAACTTTCGGTGTCGCTATGGGTTCCCCTCTCTCCCCTGTTCTTGCTAATTTCTACATGGAATACTTCGAAACTGTTCTTCTTCCTTCTATTGATACTCGTCCCTCTCTCTGGCTTCGCTATGTTGATGACATTTTTGCTTTATGGCCTCATGACCTTAATCTTTTCCAGCCTTTCCTCGCCTCTCTTAACAATCTGGCTCCTTCTATCCATTTCAAAGTTGAGTGGGAATCTAATTCCCTCCTTCCTTTTCTGGATGTTCATGTTCACAGCTCTGTGTCTGGGTTCTCTTTCTCTGTCTACCGTAAACCCATGCACAGTGGCATGTACATTCACTTCTTTTCCTACCATCCTCCTTCTGTTAAGAAAAATGTCCTCGTCTCTCTCTTCCTCCGCGCTCTACGCATCAGCGACCCTCAGTTTCTTGATTCTGAAATTTCCTTTATCTACAAATCATTCTCTCGCCTTGGTTATCCTTTGCATTTCATCAACTCTGCCTACTCTCAAGCTAAACGAAATTTCTTTCATCCTAAACCTGCTTCCAACAGTAGTAGCACTGTACTATGCCTTCCCTTCATATCTGAACTCAAAACTTTTACCAATACCTTTCGTCCTCTTGACATTAAACTCGCCTTTCGACAAACTAACACACTTCGTAGCAATCTAGTTCACACTGCTCCTCCTGCTTCAAATGCTGCTGGTGTCTACTCTATTTCCTGTTCATCTTGTCCTCTCCAATACTTTGGCGAAACTGGCCGTACACTGAATGACAGACTTAAAGAACACAAGAGAAGTGTTAAGTCTGCAGACACTAACAATGCTCTCTTCTGCCATGTGAGGGATTCTAATCATCCCATTGATTGGTCTTCCTCCAAAATAATCTTTCCTGCCTCTACTCTTCACAGACGCCGTCTTGTAGAATCGGCTCTTATACACCAAGTACCCAACATGAACATGAGTCCTGGCTTTGTTGCTGTGGACTCTTCCCTTTCACAGTACATACTCAAATGCTCTAATCTTTCTAACAAACGTGACTTAACATAAGCTTACCCTTCCATTTATCTTTCTTTCTCTCTTCTCCTACGCTCCCTTGCTATCCTCTTCTTATTCCTATTACTTTCCTTCGGTGGTTATAATGGGAGCTGCCTCGTATGGGCCAATAGGCCTTCTGCAGTTCTCATTATTACTACTATTCTCTACACCTTACTTTCCTCCTCACCTCTCTCTTGCCTATTTATTACCCGTTCTCTACCTCCTCATCACAAGCGACTTGAGAATGGTCCAGGACGGACCGAAACGTCGTCGTCCCTCAACTTCTAGTGTGTGGTCTGGTCAACATACTTCAGCACGTTATTGTGACTCATCGCCTGCGTTATCCATTATAAGCTCATTTCTCAATAAGGTATTTCCATACTGTTGCCCATACTATCTACGATCATTTTATAGCTAAGATTTCATATAAACATAAGAAATGAGTTCAATCCTGTTACAGAACTATTATTTACCCAGGTCTATTTCCTAAATTTAAAGCTTATCCAATTTATACCCTTTTTTTTCGTGTTCTGTATCGTATTTATAGTATTAATCTGCTAAAAATATCCTCCCTTTGTCATGTCCATTCAGTCACACCTCTATCATGTCACCCCTATTTCTTTCGTCGATCTAGAGAATGTAATTTAAGCTTTGTCCATCGTTCTTCAAGGATCGTTTATTGATCATAGGGCAAATAAATATGAAAACCCACTATCATCCATTTGTATGAAAACAGTCTCCTGCCAGGCATGGTGACTTCAATGCGATTTCAGTACTAATCCAATATTGCGTCATAACGCATAAATATATATGCGCATACATAAATTTATATGCAGTACATATCTATTTGCACATCTCACATTCTCTCAAAACCATGCCTCCCCACACCTTGCTGTAGAATATAATAAATTCAAATATTCATTTAGTAAAAGCAACTCTCTCATGTTTTAAAATAAGCCCTTCTGCAGTCACCTTCTTTTCTGTACGTCATCATCCCCAATGCTCTGTAAGCCCCCAATGAGCTTCCAGCCAACGTGCTAATGGTGATCCCAGGAGGTTCACACATAAGTGCGAACTATCTAATCCGGCTTTATACCTCACCTATACTCTGTGCATCACCAGAGTCGATATTCAGCTACAATAGCTCGTATTTTCGCTCATTCCTCCTATTTTTCTGTTATTCATTTCATAAACCTCATCAAACCATCCTAACCTAACCTAACCTAACTTATTATTTATTTACAACAAACAAATACATCCTACAGACCAGTTGCTGTCATTGTTTAGTGACATCACGAAAAGCGACCTCAGGTATGGGGATGAGGTATTGATGGCCATTAGCAGATAAGTGTCAAGGTATCACAGCACCAGACTTTTCAAACTATGTGTGACGTCACCAGATGACCAACGCGACCTTTGACATGGAACTCGCATATGGTGTCTGTTAAATGTTATTATTATTATTATTCAAAAATGACTAGACTAACCATCCCCAACCTAACCTAATCAGAGGTTTAAGAATATACATTTTTAGTCATCCGCAACTGTAATAATTCATTATGCAGTAATAAGTTCAAAAGTATAACAGCAACCCAAATGTCGTACTGCAATTTTAAGCAGAATCGTACATCTGGCAGCATATCAGGTAAGATGACATTAGAATAAGGCAACTGCAGAAGTCCTATTGGCCCATACGAGGCAGCTCCCTATATGTTTCACCCAGTCTCGTTCATATTCATGTCCACCTTATGCTTCAAACAACCAAGGGATCTCACTTAAAGTATTAGTTTACATTAATAGTTTTAATAAATAGCTCTCATGCTAGTTTTTTACACAACAGCAATTATGAAACCCTATAGCTAGATATCTTACTATAATCCACAAGTACTTACCACACATCTGGCAGCACAGCGGGTTATT
>WNGS01040321.1:0-10979 GCA_020271785.1 Procambarus virginalis | reverse complement strand
TCTCTCTCTCTCTCTCTCTCTCTCTCTTTCTCTCCTACAACTGAGTGAAGAAAAATTATAATAATGACAACAACTCAAGACTTAACTTAATATTCTCTAGGATGCCTAAAATTGGCCACACACGTGTCTAATCTAGCTCTGTGGCCTGCATAAATGTATGCAGTATATATAAAACTAAAGCCTTATTCGTTCTTTCTTTTTTTTATTAAATTAAGAAAAAATATAATAATATTCTTATTTAATACTTACAAGAACAAAGAAATAGAGAGTACAGTTACATATATACTGGTTGAAATTTTATTTTCATATGTGAGTGTGCGTGTGTGTGTGTGTGTGTGGTTGCGCTTGGAGACGATTGAGTATAGGCACTTTGGCCCGGTGCAAATTCCTGAGCTTAATGGAATCAATCATATCTACATTTGAAACTGTGTATGAAGTCAGCCTCAGTCTCATCTCTGTGTAAACTATTCCCTCTGTTAGGTACTCCGGCACTTTTCTTTCGACACTCAAGTTTTCCAAAGCCTCACCAAACATTGAGCAACAAAACGATTCCTTTCAACCCTCACATTTCTTGAAATCTCTTATCTGGGGTGTCTCTCTCTCTCTCTTACAACTGAGTCAAGAAAAAATTAAATAATGACAACAACTCATAACTTAACTTAATATTCTCTAAGATGTCTAAAATTGACCACATGTGTCTAATCTAACTTCGTGGCCTGTGTAACTGTATACAGTATATGTAAAACTAAACTCTTATTAGTTTATTTTTATTAAGTAAATAATATAATATTATTATTTAATACTTACAAAAAAAGAAATCGAGAGTATAGTTACATCTATACTGTTCAAAATTTTATTTTCATCCAATGTGTCTGTGTGCTCATCTAGTTGTGCTTGGGGATGATTGAGCAAAGGCTCTTTGGCCATGTGCAAATTCCTGACCCTAATGGGCTCTATCATATCTACATTTGAAACTGTGTATGGAGTCTGCCTACACCTCATGACTGTGCAATGCATTCCGTTTGTTAGTGACTCCTGCAGTTTTCTTTCTACACTCAAGTTTTCCAAAGCCTCACCAAACATTTACCAACAAAACGATTCCTATTGATATGTGATTCGTGGCCACACACACATGTATATATGTATATATGTTGTACCTAGTAGCCAGAACGTCGTACTCGGCCTACTATACAAGGCCCGATTTGCCTAATAAGCCAAGTTTTCCTGAATTTATATATTTTTCAATATCTTCTTCTTATGAAATGATAAACCTATCTATTTCATTATGTATAAGTTATTTTTTTTTTAATTTGAGTTAAAGCAAACGTAGAAATATAACCAAACCTAACCTACCCTACCTAACCTAACCTAACCTATCTTAACCTAACCTAAACTAACACAATTAAGTCAATAATTTATGTTCTAAATATAATATTATAATAATAATTCAAATAAACCAATGGAAACAATTTTATGGAAAACAAAGAAAATCACTCGGCCTATTAGGCAAATCGGGCCTTGCATAGTAGGCCGAGAAGTGCGTTCTGGCTACTAGGTACGACATATATATATATATATATGTCGTACCTAGTAGCCAGAACGCACTTCTCAGCCTACTATGCAAGCCGTGAATTGCCTAATAAGCCAAGATTTCATGAATTAATGTTTTTTCGACTACCTAACCTACCTAACCTAACCTAACCTAATTTTTCGGCTACCTAACCTAACCTAACCTATAGAGATAGGTTAGGTTGGTTAATTTAACTCCAATAAAATAAATTTACCTCATACATAATGAAATGGTAGCTTTATCATTTCATAAGAAAAAATTAGAGAAAATATATTTATTCATGAAAACTTGGCTTATTAGGCAAATCGGGCCTTGCATAGTAGGCTGAGAAGTGCGTTCTGCTACTAGGTACGACACACACATATAATATATATATATATATATATATAATAATATCTATATATATATATATATATATTATATATATATGTTGTGTGTGTGTGTGTGTGTGTGTGTGTGTGTGTGTGTGTGTGTTGGTGTGTGTGGGTGTGCATATGTTTTGATTTTTTGTGAATTTATGTAATTTCTGAAATCATTTTTGATAAGGAATTGACATTATTGATTGTATTATATGGTGTTTGAAACCATTTATATATGTGTGTGTTTTGATTTTATATGAATTTATGTAACTTCTGAAATAATCTTTGAAAAGGAGATGACACTATTGATTGTATTTTATGCGTTTATGTTTAAGTATATTGATTTTTATAAGTTTATATAACATGATATAACCTTTCATAACTAAAAAAATATGATTAATAAAATAACTGCTCTTGCTGAATCAATCACTTGTGATATAAAAAATATCATTGATATGTGTATGTATTTGTGCAAATGATTATATATATAATGTTCATGTGTATGTAACATTACGAATTGTGTCACAAACTTTTTTGACCTTCTATGCAGACATACCTTTCGAGAATTCTATTCCAAACAAATTGACATCTAAATGAACGACGTAGCACAAAAATTAAAGTGAGAAAACTGGAAAGATTATTCACATTTCAGTGTAGGTGGGTGCTTACATTAAATGCCAGGTCCACTCAGTGTAGGGTGCGCTGGGGCTCGCCTGGCAGCCCAGGCAAACGATCACATATTTTTTTAGAGAAACTCATGAAATGTCAAATTGAAAACGAACCATAGATTATTATTTGTATTGTGCTTAATAACGTTTCCAAGACACAAACTGCTTGTTATAATATTGCGATCATCTATGAAAATCACACACACACACACATACAACACACACACACACACACACACACACACACACACACACACACACACACACACACACACACACACACACACACACACACACACACACACACACGACAATCTTGAGATGTTATCTTGAGATGATTTCGGGGCTTTTTTTTAGTGTCCCCATGGCCCAGTCCTCGACCAGGCCTCCACCCCAGGAAGCAGCTCGTGACAGCTGACTAACTCCCAGGTACCTATTTTACTGCTAGGTAACAGGTGCATAGGGTGAAAGAAACTGTGTGCATTGTTTCTCGCCGGTGCCCGGGATCGAACGCAGGACCACAGGATCACAAGCCCAGTGTGCTCTCCGCTCGGCCGACCGGCTCCCACAAACTCAAACTCAAGCTAAAGAGACAAACTCTTTAGCACGGGTGGAACACGAACAAGGGGACACAGGTGGAAACTTAGTACCCAGTTCAGGTACGTTTTTGAAACAATATATTACATCTATATTCAGAGTACTTTCTACCGTCCCTGTGGCTCATATGGTTCCACCACCTGTGTCCATTTATTCACGTACCATCCACGTAAATGCACACACACACACACACACACACACACACCACACACACACACACACACACACCACACACACACACACACACACACACACACACACACACCACACACACACACACTTTTGTGTAGATAGAAGAACACCTTAGTGAATCATCTAGTGGAAGCCGACGACGGAGCATCATCATCGACCATATGTCATCACTCATCTAGTTGTGTGAACGGGAAACAATCTGGTAGGTACCCGCCTTTCTGGTCAATTAATCAGGTGTACAGTGTGAGGTAAAATAGTATCAAATTCTTGTTCAGGATATTATATATCTTTAAAATCTCAGCGTGGCTCATTGGGTAGAAGTACCGCTCACGGGAACTAGGGACACACTCACGCACGCACGCACGCGCACACGCACCCCACACCCCACACACACGCACCCCTGATTAACACATTTCGTGGAAAAAAGATAAAAACCTCCCATAGTCCTCCCTCACTCTACCTGCCGTAAGCTGACCTTACCTCACCTCTCAACCCCATCCCAAGGCACACACGCTCTCTCTCTCTCTCTCTCTCGCTTGCTCTCTCTCTTGCTCTCTCTCGCTTGCTCTCTCTCTCTTGCTCTCTCTCTCCCTTGCTCTCTCTCTCTCTCTCTTGTTCGCTCTCTCTGGGTCTCTCCTGTTCTCTCTTTTGCTCTCTTGCTCTCTCTCTCCCTTGCTACCTCTCTTGACAAGGGGCAAAATGGCAGGAGGCCGAAACAGGGTTATGGGAAGCAGCCAGGGCGAACAAACGCAGGAATTGCTACACCAAGTACTGGAGGAATTCAGGAGGGAGATGAATGAAATGAGGATTACAATTAACAACCTGCAAAGTGAGCTGACATCAGCAAGGGAGGAGATCAAATCTCTCACAGCGAAAAATAAAGAGACCGAGCATCAGATTATCATCCAAAGGGAAGGTGAGAATGGTACATTGGAAGGAAATGCCTCTGTACCTGACACATTTGCGGACATATTGAAAAAGAGCTCAGAAGCAATGGCCACAGTGAGGGAGGTAGCCATGCAAGCTGCTACCTCACAGGAAGCAGCAAGGTGCACCACTCAACTGCTGGAGAGAAAGAGATCAGTGGTAGTTGTAGGCATCAAAGAACAAGAAGGATCCAACAGGCAAGAATGGAATGGCAAGGATAGAGAGGCAGTACATGGGCTACTGAAGGGGTTACAGATGGAAGAGGCTGCACACAACATTGAGAAGGTTTTCAGGTTGGGCTGGTACAACAGGGACAGAAACCGACTTGTAAAGGTGGTGTTTGCAAACGAAACCACGAAGGAGGATATTCTAGAAAAGAAGAGTCGTCTCCAACATGTGGAGGGATACAAACAAGTATACGAGATTGAGGTGGAGCTGAAGTGCTGGAGCTGGTGCCGGCTGCAGAAGTGGCCACGCACCACTTCTCCTGGCCTTTTATACCGTCGTTGGCCCCGCCTATTTCCGGTGGCAAATCTTATAGTGGATGAGTCATAGTCTATTTTTAGACGTGAGATCACTCTGATCACGTGACCATCAGGTGACAGTATCCTGCCTGCCCAAATATGGTAATGTTGGAAGTCATAGTGGATGAGTCAGACCCTATTTTTAGACGTCAGATCACAGTGATCAAGTGAGATGACTATGAGAATACTTTCAACACTACCATATTTGAGCAGGAAGGATACTGTCACCTGATGTTAGTAGTATAAACCGGGCCAGAACGCTGCCGTTTTGCTTTTTCCGACGGCCGCGATTTGGCCCCATGTTTTTTCATTACCCCAGTGAGATTTGACGGCCGCGATTTGGCCCCATGTGTTTTCGTTACCCCAGTGAGATTTGACGGCCGCGATTTGGCCCCATGTTTTTTCGTTACCCCAGTGAGATTTGATGGCCGCAATTTGGCCCCATGTTTTTTCGTTAGCCTATTGAGATTTGACGGCCGCGATTTGGCCCCATGTGTTTTCGTTACCCCAGTGAGATTTGACGGCCGCGATTTGGCCCCAATTTTTTTCGTTAGTCTATTGAGATTTGACGGCCGCGATTTGGCTCCATGTTTTTTCGTTACCCCAGTGAGATTCGACGACCACGATTTGGCCCCATGTTTTTTCGTTACCCCAGTGAGATTTGACGGCCACGATTTGGCCCCATGTTTTTTCGTTACCCCAGTGACCCATTCACAGGCATCGCTAATGGTCAATGACGTCATCAGCTGTCCGCTCAGTGCCCATGCACAGGCACGTTCAAGGGGATTAAAATGCTGGTCTATGGCCCGCCCCGTTTTCGTTGTCCCAGCGAGAGATTTACTAGCATTCAAGGTCCACCCATTTCGTTCAAAGGGATTAAACAGCCGGTCTATGAGTCGTGTGTTTTGCGTTACAACAGTGACCCTGAAACCTAATGTAAAATACCATCATCCCTAGACTATTTTAAATTTCCTATTTACTTCCAACCATCGCCCATTACATGTATCAAAGGGGGAGCAACTCAGAGCAAGAACTATCATGTATCTCAGCATTCTAACCTTGTTACCTAACCAGTATTTACCAGGACTTTTTCGTAAATCTTAAACTTGTGCAATTTATACCCATTGTTTCATGTTCTGTCTGATGTTGATACGTTTAATAGTCTATTAATATCCGCCTTTATCATGTCCATTCAGTCACAGCTTTATCATGTCACCTCTATTTCTTCGTCTTTCTAGAGAATGTAATGTAAGCTGTGTCAATCTTTCTTGAAGGATCGTTTATTTCGCATAGGGCAAAATAAAAAAGAAAACCGCTATCAGTCATTTATATGAAAAAATATGGCCCCTGGGCTTTAGCGATTTCAATGCAATTTCAGTAGTAATCCAAAATTGCTGCTACTGTATGCACATCTCACATTCGCTTAAAACACATCTCCCACACCTCACTGTAGCATATAACAGATCAAAAATACTCATTCATTAAAAGCAAGTCTCTCATGTTTTGAAATAAGGCCTTCTGCAGTTACCTTCTTTGCTGACGTCATCATCCCTAATGCAGCGCAACGCGCCAAGGAGCTCAAAGCTTCTAGCCAACGTGCTAAATGCGGATCCTATAAGGTTCACACATAAGTGCGAACTCTTAATCAGGCTTAATACCTCAACTGTACTCTGTGCTTCATCAGAGACGATATTCAGCTACATTGGCTCGTATTTTCGCGCATTGCTCATATTTTCTGTTATACATTTCATAAACCCTATCAAACCATCCTAACCTAACTTATTATATAACAAACAAATACATTCTACAGACCAGTTGTTGTGTGTTTGGCGACATCATGAAAAGCAACCTCAGGTATAGGGATAGGGTATTGCTGGCCATTAGCGTATAAGTGTCAACCCTGGAAACACAAACCGAAACTGTCTCTATTTTCCGCTTGTTACAACTTGTAATAAAGTTGTAACATCTTGGCTTAACGTGTTTATGACGTATTAGAACGTTCTTACAACTTGCTATATTGGTTGTTATAACTAGTTAGGAAGTGTTAAATCTTGTTCGAACGTTGTACCAACGTCGTAGTTTCGGTGTGTGTTTGGCGGGAAGGTATCACAGTACCTGACTAGTCAACTATGTGTGACGTCACCAGATAACCAATGTGGCCTTTAGCGTCCTACCTGTATATGCACTGTTTTTTATGTTATTGTTCAAAAAATGGCTAGACTAACCATCCCCCACCTAACCTAATCAGAGGATTAAGAATATACATTTTAAACATCCACAACTGTAATTATTATTCGGCGATAAGTGCAAAAGTATAACAGCAATCCAAATGTCATTCTGCATTTTTTTGCAGAATCGTACATCCGGCAGCATAGCAGGTGAGCTGAACATAAGAATAAAGGCAACTGCAGAAGTCCTATTGGCCCATACGAGGCAGCTCCTATATATTTCCACCCAATCTCATTCATATTCATGTTCACCCTATGATTAAAACAACAACCAAGGGATCTCACTTAAAGTAATAGTTTACAATAAAAGTTTTAATATATAGCTCTCATTCTAGTTTTATACATAACAGCAATTATGAAACGCTATAGCTAGATATCGTACTATAATCCATAAGTAGTTACCACACATCTAGCAGTACAGCGGATTAGTAGCTGTGTTCATAGGCTAGTCAACTGTCCTCACATTCATCAAATAGTTATCCAAATGACGCACCTCAATTCATCCATCTAGCAACTCAGCTGGATGCTAACCACTATATTCATAGGCTAATCATTTCTACACCTCAAAAAATCCTAGTCTTGCTACGCAAATTAGGTAACTTGTTTCTAAACCAACACTCGCAAATACAAGCATACATACCTACACATACTCCACAACCTATACATTCATAGAGAATAGCCTAGTTTTTTGCCACCATTTCCTTATTAATCAGGTGTAATTTATGCCATACACAGAAAATACAGCATTTACACACCAAATATATCATTTATGCACAAAATATATTATTTACACTCAAAATACACCCTCACACAAAAATATGACATTTACATACAAAATATGTTAGTTGCACACAAAAATATTCCATTTACACAATATTGCATGTACACTCAGAGTATGACATTTACACAAAGTATGGTATTTGCACAAACATATCAAAATGCTTATGCATTTCGACAATCAAAATGCGCTTTCACTAAAATTACACAATTTCACAAACATAATTTTCACAAAATACCCACACATTGTCTCATAAACCAAAATACACTTACACCATGAAGATCTATTTTTTTCAGATTACACAGCTTATGCAAAATACACAATTTGCACACAAAAATACAGTTGCACCAGTTCCACTTCAACAAATTAAAAACAACCTGCATTGCAAAATGCAAAAAACAACAAGTACAACAATTGTACTATTAGCACAAAAATATTATAAAACATGGACAATTGTTACACAAATTGTGTAATTATTATACAACTTTGCCCAATTACGATAAGCAAACTTACTATATAATTACTCAACTTGCACAAAGACAGTCAATACACAAAGGCATAAATAAACAATTCGTCCATATGCAATTACACAACATGCGCAATTAATACACAACTTTCACAAATATTACACATCTCTCATAATTATTACACAACATGCACAAATACATATCCAGCACAAATACGTACAATACATAACTACCCCAAATATGAAAATACACAACTAGCACAAATAGACGATTTACATAAATACAATTACAACATTTACACAATTAATACACAACATGCTCAAAAGTATAATCAATACACAACTTACCAAAATATGAACAATACAAAACTAGCACATATTCATTAAATACACAATTTCCACAAATACACATACAAAAAACATATACAATTAATACACGACTTGCACAAAACAATACTCAATTTATAGAAATATAATCAATACATAATTGCAATAATCATACAACTTATGCAAAATACATAATCTGCACAATTAATACACAAGTATGTTAATTGTGCTATATATGTACAAACACAACCAACTAGTTCAAACAATACATAATTTGCATGATATTTTTCTAGGTATATTTAGGACATTAGTCATAATATGCTGAGTTTAACCAACTCCTCAATAGATAGAATTTCACAATTAAAAATGGTACATGTGACTTCCTATGAGCTCAATATAAAACACATTCATTTTCCATTAATATTTTAACATTATTAGTGCTAAACTATTCATCTAACATATGTCCATTGTTTTTAATGTCTTATTAATACCCCCTTGTTACATCCTCTCCAATCAGGGCACCCATATTTATTTATGCAAACCATCTAACAGACTTATTTGTTCTATCCTTAGTTATGTTAGGGCAGGTGGGGTTAGGTGAAGTCAGTATTTTCTATAATTTAAGCAAATTGCTATATCTTGTCAAAATGCATCCAATTAAAACCTAAATTCATCTAAATCTATCAAAAAATATACTTATACTACACAAATTTGCCTAAATTCAACCTAGCAAAAGCTAAACTAACTAAATATGAGCATCCCATATCCTCACATACAAGCCTATGTCACCTCTGTCCATACATTACATGAGTTGGCCATATAGCTCGAACCTCAAATAGGAAAATTTACAATATTTCATAAACATGCTAGTTCATTACCCCCCAATATATTATATATATCCTTCCCTACACGACCTCACCTAACCTGACCTGGCATATCCAAACCTAGATTTAGTTCAAGTTGTTGAAATTTAAGCTGTGTCACCTAAATTCGACCTAACTTAAGGCAATTTCACCAAATATACCCAAATGTTGTGTATCATAGCATCGCCAAAGCCCATTTTTACCCACATTTTCTCCTATTCCATACTACCCTATGCAACCTCACCTAATCTAACCTAACATATCCAAACCTAGATTTGGTTAAAGTTGACGAAATTTAAGCTATTCCACCTACATTTGACCTAATTTAAGACAATTCCTACCAAATATACCCAAATGTTGTGTTTCATAGCATCGCAAAGCCCATTTTTACCTTCATTTTCTCCTATTCCATCCTACACTTAAACCACCTCACCTAACCTAACCTAGAATATCCAAACCTGGATTTGGTTAAAGTCGGTGAAATTTAAGCTATGCCACCTAAATTTGACCTTATTTAAGACAATTCCCACCAAATATACCCAAATGTTGTGTATCATAGCACGCCAAAACCCATTTTTGCCTTCATTTTCTCCTCCTATTCCATCCTACCCTTACACCACCTCACCTAACCTAACCTAGCATATCCAAACCTGGATTTGGTTAAAGTCGGTGAAATTTAAGCTATGCCACCTAAATTCGACCTAATTCAAGATAATTCCCACCAAATATACCCAAATGTTGTGTATCATAGCATCGCCAAAGCCCATTTTTACCTTCATTTTCTCCTATACCATCCTACCCTACGCAACCTTACCTAACCTACCTAGCATATCCAAACCTAGATTTGGCTAAAGTCGGCGAAATTTAAGTTATCCACATAAATTTGACCTAATTTAAGATAATTTCCACCAAATATACCAAAAGTGTTTTGTAACATAGCACAGCCAAAGCTCATTTTAGCCAAGTTTTCACCTATTCCCACCTGCCCTAGACAGCCCAACCCAACCTCACCTGGCATATCCAAAGTTCGATCTGATTAAAGTTGGCAAAATTAAAGCCTTTCCCACCTAAATCAACCTAATTTAAGACAATTTCTACCAAATATACCCAAATGTTTTGTATCTTAGCATAGGCAAAGTTCATTTTACTCAATTTTCACCTATTCCATCTTACCCTACACAACCTTACTAACCTGACCTAGCATGTCCCAAGCTAGATTTGATTAAAGTTCGTGAAATTTATGCTTACTCACCTAAATTGAAGCTAATTTAAGACAATTTCTACAAAATATATCCAAAATGTTTTGTTACATAGCACAGCCAAAAGACCATTTTAGCCAAGTTTTCACGTATTCCAACCTACCCTACACAACCTTACTTAACCTGACCTAGCATATCCCAAACTAGATTTGATTAAAGTTCGTAAAAGTTATGCTTATTCACCCAATTCAACTAATTTAAGACAATTTCTACCAAATATA
>WNGS01040312.1:0-22324 GCA_020271785.1 Procambarus virginalis | reverse complement strand
GGCAGGTAAACCGAACGTTTCTATCCCCAAGCACCACTGACACCCATCCAGGTGCCTGTGGAACCTTTCCACAGACTTATTATTGACTGTGTTGGTCCTTTGCCTCGGACCAGTTCCGGCAACGCCTATATCTTAACCATCCTGTGTCCTACCACCAGAATTCCCCATAGCAGTTTCAGTAAAGAACATTACGGCTGCTACAGTGGTGAAAAATTTGCTGAAGATCTTCACCAGTATGGGATTTTCCGAGGAGGATTCAGAGTGACCGTGGCACCAACTTCACCAGTGATCTCTTCAAACGGACACTGGAGGAGTTCAACATCAAACAGGTACTGTCCAGCCCCTATCATCCTGCTTCACAGGGTTCTCTTGAGCGTAGTCATCAGACTATCAAGCCCTCCTAAAAATGTTTTGTAATGAGACCTGTAAGGATTGGATAAGCAACTTGATCTCATCTGTGTATTTTCAGAAGTCTTCCCAATGAGTCACTAGGAGTATCTCCTTATGAGATGCTCTACGGACGTAAATGCTGTACTCCTCTCAAGGCTTTCAAGGACTCTCTATGTGATGCCACCTTCAGTGAGCATCAGAAGGCCCCAGTTTCTTCAAAACCTCCAAGACACATTCTCGATGGGTGCATTCCTTTGCTACAGAACAACCTACTGCAAGCCCAAGAGAAGATGAAGACTCATTACGACCAGCACAGCAAGTAGGAAATTTAAAAACCGGGAGACTTCATTCTTGCCTATTTCCCTATCCTATCCAGCGCCTTCCCTTTATGCAAACAGTTGTTTTCAGGACCCTACCGTGTCAAGGAGTGCAGGAAATACCTACAAATCGTTCTCGAGACCACTGATAGGCGGCGGAAGACCCAGTTGTGCCACGTCAACTTACTGAAGCTTTATCATGTACTCCTCCTACTGTGCTAATAAACTACTCCACCTTACAGTCCATACAGCCACAGTGAGACCTTCCCTGCTTCTCCTCCCGAATGTACTGACACTGAGACAGCGCTTTCCAACCTCGGAAATCCTAATCTGATATCCATAATTACTTTCAGGACGATAATAGTGCTTCACTCATCAAAATCATCAGAGAACATCAGGAGTTGTTTCGAGATGATCCACAAGAGTGTACTTTGAATCGGCACGACATCCAACTGCTACCTGACACCCGGCCGATTTGTCAACCAATCTACCGAATCAGCCTAGCAAGAAGGAAAGTCATGCGTGCTGAGGTACAGTACCTCTTGGACCATGGACTGGCTTCCCCCTGGGCCTCACCATGTATCTTGGTGCCAAAACCCACGGTAAGATCCGGTTGTGTACTGACTACCGAAAACTAAACAGTGTGACTATCAAGGATGCGTACCCATTACCTAGGATAGACGACATCCTTGACGCCATTGGTAATGCCCGCTACCTGTCCCAAGTGGACTTGCTCAAGGGGTATTACCAAGTGTGCTTAACGGAGCGAGCCAAAGAAATATCTGCCTTCATTACTCCCTTCGGTCTTTTCACATATGAACGCCTTCCCTTTGGACTATGCAATGCCCCGGCCACCTTTCAGAGAGCTGTCAACCGCGTCATCCAGGGCTTGGACAACACCTACGCCTATTTGGATGATATCGTTGTAGCATCCAACACCTGGAGCGAACATCTGCTCCAGCTGCAACGATTGTTCGCCAAGCTCCTGACAGCCGGCCTCACCATCAATCTGGGCAAGTCCACCTTTGCCAAAGATAAATCGCGTTATCTGGGTCATGTAATAGGGAGTGGCAGCCTGGCTTCGTTAAATATCCACACTCAAGCCATCAAACAATATCCACAGCCTACTACCAGGAAGCAGCTCCTGTGCTTCCTTGGTCTTGCCTCTTATTACCGTAGGTTTGTGAGGAACTTTAGTATGGTAGCAACACCCTTAATCACCTTAACCAGTCCCAAGCAACGGTATAATTGGACCATGCAGCAAACCGTTGCTTTCGAACAACTCAATTTCCTACTCTGTTCTAATCCTATTCTCGCCTCGCCAGATACCACGAAGCCTTTCATCCTCCATGTCGACGCCAGTGGTACCGGCATCGCGGGTGTCCTAATGCAGAACGAGGCGAGACAGTTCTACCTGTCAGCTACTACAGCTACAAGTTGAAGCCTCACCAGAAAAACTACAGCACTTTAGAGAAGGAACTCCTCTCCATCGTCCTGAACTTGCAGCACTTTGCACCATACCTGCAAGGTGCTCGGTCCACCACCATCTACTCGGACCACAATCCTCTACGCTTCCTACATCAAGCCCAATTCAACAACCAACGTCTGCTGCGATGGGCTTTATATCTACAAAACTTCAATCTGAAGATCTGTTACATCAAGGGCCTGATAACATCATCGCCGACGCCCTCTCCAGAGTTCATGAGGTAGAGGCAGCTCCACCTACCACTCTACCTCCCGAGAACGTGACTTACTCCGGAACCACAGGCTTCGGGGAGAGACGATAATCTCTTTCAAGAGAGATTTAGCCTGCTGTTCCCTTCAATCATCACGTTCAAAGCTACATTAAAGATACGTTCAGCAGTAGCAAAACGTTTGTCAAGGCAGCACACACACCTGCATACCCCCCACTCTTGCACCCCCACACTCCTCACCGCCGGCTCGTCGCCTGCACTACAATTAGCCAACTACCAGTGTCGGCCTGCCTGCATTGTGATTGGCTGATCGAGACCACACCACTCCAGCTCCGCACCACTCACGTACCTCGAAGAGTCAACGTCGGGGCCGGCCAGCAGTTTCCTCCTCAGAATATCTTGTGCTCGGGGCTCTGAACATCTAATTGATATACCTCGTGTATCAAGTAGCGGTTCTTAGCTTGCGCTTATATTCCCACCACCATTTATATTACTTGTATTATTTTTGTGTACTATTGTTAACGTAAAACCATTACTTATTCATTTTTATGTTAGTTTTTTCACTTGTTATATTTGCACTTTGCCAAGCCAAGGAATTGTCTTTATTTAAATTTGTTTTCTAGAGTAATTAAATTTCATTGTTTATTCTTTGTGTTTTGTGTGTCTTCCCTTCCCTTACCACAAACAGGAAAGCAGTCTTTTTTTTTATATATATGTGACCTGGCTTTGACACCTGCCATTGGAGGACTGCCGAACATCCATACTCCACTACTATACCGTCACATATATATATATATATATATATATATATATATATATATATATATATATATATATATATATATATTAAAAGTTAAACATTGGAAGAACGGGACCCTTAGCCTCAGAGGAAACCACACATAACGCATTAGAGGGAATGCTTAATTCCTTTGCGATACAGTTTCTTTGTGCTTTTCTCCAGCCACCCTCTTCCTTCTGATTTTTTTTCCTTTATTATAAATTTAATGGTTACAAGATATACATTGGTTGATTCAAAGGGTGCTTAAAGGTTATGGATCTCTTGAAGATCCTGCGCTTCTGAACAGGACCCGAGGATGCAGCAAGTGTTTCCCCTCTGGATTGCCACACTGAGGCGCTGAAACAAAAAGCTGTGATATGGCACAAACATTTTAGTGAGGTAACAAAGCTATGACAGAACGCGAATCAATGGGTATAAATTGGGTATGAGAACATAAGAATGGAAGTAACTGCAGAAGGCCTATTGGCCCATACTTCCCTGCTGCAGGTATATTGACGACATTTTTATGCAGGTACCTGATGTCAGACGTCTGCAGCAGCTGAAGGAGGCAGAATTCTGTGTTGAGTTTCAAGTACGAGATGGAGAATGATGGGAAGCTGCTCTTTTTTAGATGTAACAGTCACGGAAAGGAACAAAGGCTTCCACACTGCAGTCTATACGAAGGAAACAAGCATTGAATGTGCCTCATTGCCAATAGTGACTGCCCAGACAGGTACAAGAGGAGTGTTGTCAACGTTTACATCGACCGGGCTCTCAGCCACAGCTGTGGATGGAAGCAAGTCGATGAAGAACTTTGTAGGGTAAGGTAACAATGACTTCTCTAACGGTTTTGTTGAAGACGTTATAAAAAAGGTGAAATGCCATGCAACCTCTGAAGAGTTAACTAACACAACACTTGTTCCCCCTATTAGACTGTTTTACAGGAACTTCTTTTCGACGGCTCATAAAACAGAGGAAAGGGTCTTGAAAGACATTATTGATAGGAACGTTATCCCTACAGACAAAAATCAGAAAATACAATTGACAATTTACTACAAAAACAAAAAACGTCCAATCTACTCATAAAAAATCCCCAGACACCAAACAGAACGCCCTGAAGGAAACCAACGTCGTCTATGCCTTCACATGCCTGCTTGGGGACTGTAAGCCCCACAGAACTCAGTATATAGGCAAAACAACAACGTCTCTTTCTAGGCAATTATCTATGCACAAAGAACAGGGCTCCATCAAGGAACATATAATCTCTTCTCACAACCAGACCATCACCTGTGAAATCTTAACAAGCAACACAGAGATCATCGATAAATGCATCGATAGCAGGAGACTCGACATCAGCGAGGCACTACATATCAAAAAGTCAACACCAGCAATCAACAGCCAATTAATGCACAACTATATTCTACCTACTTCAAGAACAAGAGCCAACATAGAAGCAGCAAGAGGAAATCTGGGCCAATAGGCCTTCTGCAGTTACTTCCATTCTTATTTCTCATACCCAATTTATACCTATTGATTCGTGTTATGTCATAGCTTTGTCACCTCACCCAAAATTTTAGTGCCATATCACCTCACCCAAAATGAGTATAAGTATGAACGTATTTAATGTGTAAACTAAGTATTTAAAAATGTAATAAGCATTACAAAACGTGTTCAGGCGTCAGACCAGAAATAAAGAATGATTTTTGGAGAGTTAAGTTCTTTCCCTATCACCACTTCCTCTCCCTATCACCACTTCCTCTCCCTATCACCACTTCCTCTCCCTATCACCACTTCCTCTCCCTATCACCACTTCCTCTCCCTATCACCACTTCCTCTCCCTATCACCACCACTACTCACTTTACCAGCACATCGACTCACACTACCACTCTCCCAACTAACACTACCTCTTCTTACCACCTCCACTACCGCTGCCACCATTGAAACGTATCGGAAAAAAAGAGAAGAAAAGAAGAAAGGGAGAGGGAGGTACAGAGGAGTAAAGGAGTAGTGAAGAAGAGTGGTCAGGGGAAACTGAAAGTTTAGAATAAGAGGAAGAGAATGAGATTAAGGAGGAAAGTAGAAGAGTAGAAATTCAGAGTACTAGAATACTAGAGAGATAGAAGGTTACTGCCACCATTCACTCAAGTAACTTATAGATAAGACAAGGAATAAAACTTATCTGCACAACAATATTATCTGACGTTATCACATAATTTCTGTATGAATATAAATCGTATAACCAAGAATTTTTGTTACAATCTTTAACCAGTAAACTTCAGAGTGCTTTACACTCTAACTTTCAAATTCCAAGATCTAGGGATTACAATTAAAGGCATTTTAAAACGTAGGTTAATCAATTGCATATTTCCTATTATATTTTCAATCATATAGTTATCATAATTCAACTACATCATATGATGTTCAAATTAATTGAAATCTATAGTCCCCACACAAGAGATTAAGAGCACCTACGTGCTTGTACATAATCCAGCACGTGGCACTGCCCGTCCACGTGCTTGTACATAATCCAGCACGTGGCACTGACTGCCCCTGAACATCAGACAACACCTAAGCTGACATCATAATATACGTCACCATACAAGTTCACTCATCAAAATCTCTGAGACCAAGTTTGATAGAGAGAGGGAGGGAGCGGGGGGGGGGGAGGGTAAAGCTGACAGAGAAAATCCCCACCGGACCTGGGCGGCCGGAACCCCTGGTGCAGCGAGGCTTTTCTTGACAGCCGTTTGTTTGATCGAAACACAGAGCCAACCGGCATAGCAAAAGCGAGGTCACCGCACACGACCTGACCCCTACTCAACCTGTGAACATTAAAACTCTAAAGGTGGGACTTGTTAATTGCTATGGGCTGACAAACTGGCGACTCCAATATCTTGTGTGACTGAACTCTCGTTGTATGCAAAATTTTAGACTAACCCGATTTATGGTGTTACACCAGTACTGCCGCGCTTCCCTATCACCACTACCATTCCCCACCTACCACCACTATGACTTCCTACCTACCACCACTATGACTTCCTACCTACCACCACTATGACTTCCTACCTACCACCACTATGACTTCCTACCTACTACCATTACCACTCTCCACCTATTACCACTACCTCTCCCCACCAACTACAACTCCCACTCCCCACCTATCACCACTACCAATCCCCACCAATCACCACTACCACTCTCCACCTACCACCACTACCACTCCCCACCTACCACTACCCACCTACCACCACTACCACTCCCTACCTACCACTACTGCTCACGTTCGACACTTCCTCCCTACCCGAGGATGAATCCTGATCGCCTTCCTTTGTCACCTGTCTTGAGCATAACAAAGATAAGCTTCTTCGCCTTCTCTGTCTTCCTAAGCACGTCAACAGTAATTCTTCAGGAGAAAATCCAGTCACCCATCACTCCCATAATCTGCTCTCTTCCCATCCTTCATCCTTGAGTTTAAAGGTGTCGCTACTCCGTCTCTTGCGCCACTTTTCTCCTAGTGTGTTTCTTGATTATAATTAGCATCTGAACTTAAGGTTAATAAGTGATTTTCTTGATTATAGTTCACGTCTAAACTTAAGATGAATAAGTGTTTTCCTTGATTATAATTCATGTCTGAACTTAAGGTAAATAAGTGTTTTCCTTGATTGTAATTCACGTCTGACCTTAAGGTAAATAAGTATTTTTCTTCATTACAATTCACGTCTGAACTTAAGGTGAATATTGCTCCATACTCTTACCTTTTTTTCTATAATTTATCACACATACTGCACATATTGGTGTACATAGCGCTGTTATATTTGAGGAAACATATGCTCTAATAGGGATGCACAATGAGCTTCCAAGCCCCTTGTGATGCTGATGAGTCTCAATGCTCCACAAACGCTCCACAAACGCCCCACAAACGCTCCACAAACGCTCTACAAACTTTCCATGACAGCATTTTAGATATTTGTGTAATAAACACTTGTTGACGTTTCGATACCAGAGAACACCAAATATCGGAACTCTGGTCACAGAGCTTCATAAAGATAGTCCCTCAAGGACGATCTATGTACAGGAAAATCATCACTTTGTAAAGTAATCCGGACAACAGCTCTAAAAATGGAATCTGGATGAAAACAATTAAGAAAGCTAACAAGCTGCTAGACCACAAGCTGTGTTACCCCTCACTGTGTTTATGTTACTGGCCTGGACCCTGGAACGTGGCACTGCCCGTCCACGTGCAAGTACATAACCCAGCACGTGGCACTGTCCGTCCACGTGCTTGTACATAACCCAGCACGTGACACTGTCCGTCCACGTGCTTGTACATAACCCAGCACGTGCCAATGTCCGTCCACGTGCTTGTACATAACCCAGCACGTGGCACTGTCCGTCCACGTGCTTGTACATAATCTAGCACGTGGCACGGTTCGTCCACGTATTTTTACATAACCCAGCACGTGGCACTGTCCGTCCACGTGCATGTACGTAATCCAGCACGTGGCACTGCCCATCCACGTGCTTGTACATAATGCAGCACGCGGCACAGCCCATCCACGTGCTTGTACATAATCCAGCACTTGGCACTGCCCTCAAGAGACCGCCACGTGATGAGAGATGCCACCGAACAAGTCCTTCAAGTTAATGATTACTGCTCAATGAATGAATATACTTCCCTTTGAGTCATCCCGAAGGGGATACTTGGAACTCAAACTGTATTTCAAGCGTAAGATTTAAGACAAAGTTTATGTTAAATACTGGTTGTGTCCATCAAGCAGCTCTGGTGTCGAAATTATGTAGATAGATTCTTCACCTTCCTAACTGACATGTTTGTGCCATGTTTAGAACAGAGTCGACTAAATGGGCTTCTATAAAAATAATAAAATAATATTAATTGGTTCCCAAATAAGCTATTAGAGCAGTTAGGCAGTTAATTATTTTTCATCAGAAGATTTTAATTGTGGCAGTGATAACAAACGTTCAACAATAATTTGATGATTGATGTAAACGCTTTTCTAACAATTTTCAGTCAGGTAATACTGCAATAGTAGCTCTTTATTTTAAACATTGTATTGATTGTTTTTGCACGCTGAAAACAATATAAAAACATTGTTTCTCATCTATATCTATATAATTGAATATCTGTCTCTCAGTCAAACTTTGCAGGTTGACAGAGAGTCTGAAATATTTTTTCCAGGAAAAATTTTGTCAGCCCTTTTAGCTAAAGAGAGAGAACACCCTAAGAGGGAGGCAAAGCTAGAGAAAAGTTCTCTGTAAGGCACAAGTGCTAGTGGTAGAGAAGTTCTCTGTAAGACTTTACACAGTGCTAGTGGTAGAGAGAACAATTCTCTGTAAGACTTCACACAGTGCTAGTGGTAGAGAGAACAATTCACTGTAAGACTTCACACAGTGCTAGTGGTAGAGAGAACAATTCTCTGTAAGACTTCACACAGTGCTAGTGGTAGAGAGAACAATTCTCTGTAAGACTTCACACAGTGCTAGTGGTAGAGAGAACAATTCTCTGTAAGACTTCACACAGTGCTAGTGGTAGAGAGAACAATTCTTTGTAAAACTTCACACAGTGCTAGTGGGTTTAAAAGGAAAATAAGATAGTTAAGAGGGAAGTGAGCGCTCAAAAGTCATCATTTTTTTTAGTGGCGCTTAAGTAATTGTTTGACGCAAAATCCATAAGCCTCTCAGTATATTTTAGTTATGTGTATTGTTATACTCTAATCCTCTAATCTCTAATCTCTCGGGACCCTAATCCTCCTAAAGATGATAATCCCATTTAAAATAGTATTCTTTTTAATACAAAATATCTTTAATAAAAAAAAGTCATCTAAAATAATCTTTCCTGCCTCTACTCTGCACAGACGCCGTCTTGTCGACTCTGCTCTGATAGACAACCTGCCCAACATGAACCTGAGTCCTGTCTTTGTCGCTGTTGACTCTTCCCTTTCACAGTACATACTTAAAGGCTCCAACCTTCTTAACAAACGTGATTTGTCTTAAGCTTTGCGTAATCCGTACCACTTTTTCATATTCTTACCTTTCCTCTTATTCTTATCTGTATTCTTACCTTCTTCTGATTCTTACCTTATTCTTACATTTGTTATTTTCTTACCTTCTTATTAAATCCATCAAATTCGAACATTATTCTTACATTCATCTTATTCTTACGCTCTGTGCTTGCATGAGCTGTGATCTTACAGTTCTATGCCCTCATGAGCCGCAGTCTTACGGCTCTGTGCTTGCATAAGCCGTGATCTTACGGCTCTGTGTTTGCAAGAGCCATGATCTTACGGCTCTGTGCTTGCAGGAGCCGTGATCTTACAGCTCTGTGCTTGCAGGAGCCGTAATCGTACGGCTCTGTGCCTACAGGAACCGTGATCCTACGGCTCTGTGCTTGCATGAGCCGTGATCTTACGGCTCTGTGCTTGCAGGAGCCATGATCTTACAGTTCTGCGCTTGTAGGAGACGTGATCTTAGGGCTCTGTGTTTGCATGAGCTATGATCTTACGGATCTGTGCTTGCAGGAGCCATGATCTTACGGTTCTGCGCTTGTAGGAGACGTGATCTTAGGGCTCTGTGCTTGCATGAGCCATGATCTTACGGATCTGTGCTTGCAGGAGCCATGATCTTACGGTTCTGCGCTTGTAGGAGACGTGATCTTAGGGCTCTGTGCTTGCATGAGCCATGATTTTACGGCTCTGTGCTTGAAGGGGCCATGAGCTTTCAGCTCTGTTTTTGCATGAGCTGTGATCTTAACTCTTTGTGCTTGCAGGAACGATCTCGTGAATGTGTGGTTGTGGAGAGCAGGGGTGATGAACCTGCAGTCTTCAGTGCTACTCAGTATCGCATACAAAAGCCATTTAAATTAATGAAAGTTAATGTGTAAATAAGTTTGCGACATGTTTGAGAGTGTTGTAAAGATAAGCAGCAATGATCTTAAATCATTTAGTGCACATCTTTGACATAAAAAATTAGTTACCTATATATCATGTTTTGCTTGTGCAATTTGCAATAATCATGATGCAGTCAGGCTGTGTGATGCAGCCTGCCGCTCATGTCATCGGTGCGAAATATATGGTTTTCGATTGACGAGAGGTTCTCTTTCTGATGTAGGGTGAAGGAATGTTTGTGTGCGTGTGTTAGTGTGCATGTGTTAGTGTGCGTGTGTTAGTGTGTGTGTGTTAGTGTGTGTGTGTGTTAGTGTGCGTGTATTAGTGTGTGTGTGTTAGTGTGTGTGTGTTAGTGTGTGTGTGTTAGTGTGTGTGTTAGTGTGCGTGTGTTAGTGTGTGTGTGTTAGTGTGTGTGTGTTAGTGTGCGTGTGTTAGTGTGCGTGTGTTAGTGTGCGTGTGTTAGTGTAGGGTGTAATGTTTTAACGTGTTTCTCCCCACCTTGATACCAACCACTTGGGCTGGACGGTAGAGCGACGGTCTCGTATCATGCAGGTCGGCTTTCAATCCCCGATCGTCCACAAGTGGTTGGGCACCATTCCTTCCCCTCCGTCCCATCCCAAATCCTTATCCTGATCCCTTGCAAGTGCTATATAGTCGCAATGACTTGGCGCTTCCCCTGAACATTTCCTTCCTTCCCCACCTAGATGCAGGCTGTGACTCTTTCCCCATGTGTAGTTTCACTTGGTTGTACTCCTAGGAATTTATTGAGTTAGTCTAGTGTTAAATGCCCACGTAAAATCCCAAAAGCGTTCATAAACACCTAGACTGTGTATTATTGTTCAAATATATTTACTGAAAGAAACATAGACGATATAAATTATCTAATACAAGTTGATTCACATACTTCACTTTGGTGATTTTAGTAACGTGCAATAACACTGATATGTTAACATTTAGACCCTTAATCCACATGATACATCATGCCAGCAAAACACTGTAATCCCTCACTCTATGTCAGATATTTTTACATGAAAACACAATTTTCTCGCCTAATAAATGAGGACACATCAACACATCGTTCAAATAAATATCCGCAGAGACATCATTGTATCAGTCAGCACACAATAAACATGGTAGGAACACCAGACTCTCTCTCTCGATAGAACTAATACTCAATGTGATTTCAAGTGACTCAACTTTATCTTGCATATACTAGGAATACAACTCGTGGCTTAGCTGGAATATCTGGACTGTGAGAAAACGTTTATTTACCAGAGAGTTTGAGTCACAATCAATCCTTTCTCCATCTTCGTCCTGTCTGGCCGTCGAGGCGAGCTGACGCTTCCTTCAACACCTAACTAATACTTATTATTTATAAACATTTGTAACAGTAGTGGTCTTGTGAGGATGTTTGTGTGTGTTAGTGTAGGGTGTTGTGATCATGTGAGGATGTTTGTGTGCGTTAGTGTAGGGTGTTGTGATCTTTTGAGGATGTTTGCATGTTTGTGTAGGGTGTTGTGATCTTGTGAGGATGTTTGTGTGTTAGTGTAGGGTGTCGTGATCTTGTGAGGATGTTTGCATGTTTGTGTAGGGTGTTGTGATCTTGTGAGGATGTTTGTGTGTTAGTGTAGGGTGTTGTGATCTTGTGAGGATGTTTGTGTGTTAGTATAGGGTGTCGTGATCTTGTGAGGATGTTTGCATGTTTGTGTAGGGTGTTGTGATCTTGTGAGGATGTTTGTGTGTTAGTGTAGGGAGTTGTGATCTTGTGAGGATGTTTGCATGTTTGTGTAGGGTGTTGTGATCATGTGAGGATGTTTGTGTGTTAGTGTAGGGTGTTGTGATCATGTGAGGATGTTTGTGTGTTAGTGTAGGGTGTTGTGATCTTGTGAGGATGTTTGTGTGTGTTAGTGTAGGGTGTTGTGATCTTGTGAGGATGTTTGCATGTTTGTGTAGGGTGTTGTGATCTTGTGAGGATGTTTGCATGTTTGTGTAGGGTGTTGTGATCTTGTGAGGATGTTTGTGTGTGTTAGTGTAGGGTGTCGTGATCATGTGAGGATGTTTGTGTGTTAGTGTAGGGTGTTGTGATCATGTGAGGATGTTTGTGTGTTAGTGTAGGGTGTTGTGATCATGTGAGGATGTTTGCATGTTAGTGTAGGGTGTTGTGATCATGTGAGGATGTTTGCATGCTAGTGCAGGGTTTTGTGATAATGTGATCTTTTGATCGTGTGATATCATCTCCTTCCTGGTTTTATCTTCCAGTCTCTTATTGACATTCTTCCTTCAGTTTATTGCTAAGTGTTATTTTCTTTCCTCTCTGTGCTTCATTCATCACATTCAATACTTCTATTTATTGTCATTGTTTTATCTGTGTTCACGTTCCTTTTTACATTTCCTTGCTTTAATTTTTCATTCTTTAATGTTGGTAAACAGTGAGAGTGTGGCCAGGACGAACCAGACCAAACACAGACTCCTGGACCACTCGTCTCTCCCGTAGCAGCATCCGTCTGGGGTTGGCATGACCTCATCTCTCCAACAACTGAGATATCTTTTTTCGAAGTAGTCCAGTTTATCAGGCATAGACATGATTCAACGTAAGAATTCTTTGCCTCTGTGACAGCATAATCGTTGCTCAGGCAATGCATATGCGATTTTGAGACCACTCTGGTCTCGATGCAAAATCACTTAGGTGACGGAGATGTTCCATTATTCCGGACAATGTGAGGAATGTTCATGTACGAGGGACATCTGCAGGTATCGATCAGAAGTTCATAAGGCAGCAGGTGAACGTATACTCTTGAAATAATTTTCAAGGCTATGTATACTCTGAGTATCACTTTTAGAGTATCAAATTAACTCATAACTTCTTTAAATATTTTCCCCTACGAATCGTCAGTTACATGAAATTTATATAAAACCGTAATGAATATTAATGGAGAGGAAAAATTTAATTAAAGCTTACTAGTTTGAAGACTCTAGATTTAACAAATACGGATCTTCAAAGGGATCTAATTTTTGTTATATTACTAGCACTATAGTTCTACCTTCCCTGTTAAAGCATTTCTCATGTGCACATCTAAGTTCATTCCACATAATGTCTGATTTTTTCAGATTGTGATACATTTTGGTCCCGTGTTTAAGTCCGATGTTACTATACAATATATGATGTTCAGAATGCAGGCATCCCACTATAAAACACAGATAAACTGCATAATTTTAGTTAAGGTAAGCATTCTGTTACATTATGATGATGAATCTGTTTGATTACAATAATTTTTTCACAACATATTTTTATATATATATATATATATATATGCCTTTTTCTCCATGTCTCCCTGTTGCTTTCTGTTTGTGTTTTTCTATGTCTGGGTCTCCTTGTCTCCGCAATCTGTCTCTCTCTCTCCCTCTCAGTCTCTGTGTCCCTTCTCTTTCTCTGCGACAAGATTTTATTAAGCTGGCGACATATTAAGCAGATGTCCCTGTAATTCCCAGACAGTGCAGAAAATATTATCTCACAAAAAATACTGCAAAAAAGTTTCGACCAAGCAATATTTCTGCCAACAACGGAGAAGCCGGAAGAAATGAACACAAGAACCCTATTCAGCTTAGCATTAATCTAATTTAACTTTCAATTTAACTCTGCTGGATAAAAAATGAAGATGAGGAGCTGAAGGAAAGGATCAAGGATTCAGTATTCAGTTAATCCTGCCTGGATTACAGCTCGGGTGTGGAGGTTGGTTTTCTGGAGGATAATTTCTTGATTTTTAATCTCTTTAATATATGTTGGTCATAAGATTCTTCTCCCATGCACACGTGCTCCCCCCTCACCCACACACACAGTGGGTGTGTGTACTATGTAGGGAAACCTGGTGCCTGAGTGGACAGCGCTCGGCATTCGTAGTCCTAGGGACCGGGGATCGATCCCCGGCAATAGCGGAAACAAATGGGCAGAGTTTCATTCATCCTGATGCCCTGTTACCTAACAGTAAATACGTGCCTGGGAGTTTGACAGTTGCAACGGGCTGTTTCCTGTGTGTGTGGAATAATAATAAAATTGTACTCAATTGACTGATTGACAGTTGAGAGGTGGGCCGAACGAGCCAGAGCTCAACCCCCACAAGCACAACTAGGTGAATACAACTCGGTGAATATATATATATATATATATATATATAATATATATATATATATATATATATATATATATATATATATATATATATATATATATATATATATATATATATATATATATATATATACATATATATATATATATCTATATATATATATATATATATATATATATATCTATATATATATATATATATATATATATATATATTATATATATATATATATATATATATATATATAATATAATACACAACCACACACACCACATACCAGCTCTAATGGTAAGGAAGGCTGGGAGATTGAGGGGATAGTTATTCAGGGCTGTGAAGGTTTCAGTGACTACATAGCAGGTACCATAACAAATGGAGGGAAGAAAATTATAGTCGTAGTCATATATAATCCACCACCAAATGACAGAAGACCTAGACAGGAATATGATAGAAACAACATGGCCACCATTAACATAATAGAAAGAGCAGCTTCTGTTGCTAGCAGGAATGGATCTGGACTACTAATTATGAGAGACTTCAACCATGGGAAGATAGGTTGGAAGAACAGAGACCTGCATGGAGGACCAGAAACATGGAGAGCTAAGCTGCTGGATGTGGCAACAAGAAACTTTCTAAGTCAGCACGTCACGGATCCAACAAGAATGAGAGGAGAGATGAACCAGCAATGCTTGATTTGATATTTACCCTAAATGAGTGGGATATAAGGGAAGTTAAGATGGAAGCACCCTTGGGAATAAGTGACCACAGTGTATTGAACTTTGAGTACCTGGTAGAGCTAGGAATTATCTCCCCCAAAAGGAACTAGGAATCAAAAGGCTGGCATACCGCAAGGGGAATTATGACAGATGAGGGGTTTCCTAAGTGAAATACCTTGGGACACAGACCTCAGAGATAAGTCTGTACAGGGTATGATGGACTATGTTACCCAAAGTGTCAGGAGGCAGTAAACAGGTTCATCCCGGCCCAAAGGGAAAAATCCGAGAAGCAACAGAAGAATCCATGGTATAATAGGGCATGTATTGAAGCGAAGAAACTGAACAAAAGGGCGTGGAGGAACTTCCGGAATAACAGAACACCAGAAAGCAGAGAGAGATACCAGAGAACCAGGAATGAGTACGTCAGGGTGAGAAGAGAAGCAAAGAAAAGTTTTGAAAATGATATAGCAAACAAAGCCAAGACCGAACCGAAGCTGCTCCACAGTCACATCAGAAGGAAAACAACAGTGAAAGAACAGGTATTGAAACTTAGAACAGGCGAGGACAGGTATACAGAGAATGGCAAAGAGGTGTGTGAAGAACTCAACAAGAGGTTCCAGGAGTCTTCACAATAGAACAAGGTGAGGTCACTGTGCTAAGAGAAAGGGAGGTAAACCAGGCGGCCTTGGAAGAGTTCGAAATTACGAGAGAGGAGGTCAAGAGACACCTGCTGGATCTGGATGTTAGAAAGGCTGTTGGGCCAGACGGGATCTCACCTTGGGCACTGAAAGAGTGTGCAGAGGCACTTTGCTTGCCACTCTCCATAGTGTATAGTAAGTCACTGGAGACGGGAGATCTACCAGAAATATGGAAGACGGCGAATGTGGTCCCAATATACAAAAAGGGCGACAGGCAAGAGGCACTGAACTACAGGCCAGTGTCCTTGACTTGTATACCATGCAAGGTGATGGAGAAGATCGTGAGAAAAAACCTGGTAACACATCTGGAGAGAAGGGACTTCGTGACAAATCGCCAACATGGGTTCAGGGAGGGTAAATCTTGCCTTACAGGATTGATAGAGTTCTATGATCAGGTGACAAAGATTAAGCAAGAAAGAGAGGGCTGGGCAGATTGCATTTTCCTGGATTGTCGGAAAGCCTTTGACACAGTACCGCACAAGAGGCTGGTACATAAGCTGGAGAGACAGGCAGGTGTATCTGGTAAGGTACTCCAGTGGATGCCTCACGCCGCATTAGGGATGATGACGTCAGAAAAGAAGGTGACTGCAGAAGGCTTGCTTTTACTGAATGAGAATTTTTGATTTTGTTATATGCTACAGTAAGGTGTGGGGGAGGCATGGTTTTTTGAGCGAATGTGAGATGTGCATATGTACTTATGTACGCGCATATATATTTATGTGTTATGAAGCAATATTGGATTAGTACTGAAATCGCATTTAAGTCACTATGCCTGGCAGGGAACTGTTTTCATAGAAATGACTGATAGGGGAGAACGCTGAGATACATGATAGTTCATGCTCTGTGTTGCTTCCCCTTTTTGCAATGGCCGATAGTTGGAAGTCAATAGAAAATTTATAACAGACTAGGGTTGATGGTATTTTACATTAGGTTTCAGCACCACTGTTGTAACGCAAAACACATGACTCATAGACCGGCTATTTAATCCCCTTGATCGTGCCTGTGCAGGAACGCGGGGAGGCTAGCTGGTGACGTCATTAACCATTAGCAATGCCTGTGCATGGGTCGCCGAGGTAACGAAAAATGACTGCGCCTAGAGTGCAACTCTGAAAACGAACCCAGACTGGAGAGGAATTTCGCCGCGGTAACGAAAAATGACTGCGCCTAGAGTGCAACTCTGAAAACGAACCCAGACTGGAGAGGAATTTCGCCGAGGTAACGAAAAATGACTGCGCCTAGAGTGCAACTCTGAAAAAAGCAAAATGTTGCACTCTAGGCGCACTTTCCACGATATTTCTAAATTTTTCTATAAGATTTTCCTACTTATTTTCCTCATAAGAACTCTTAACGAACTTTTAAAATCTCGGAAATTATTTTCCTCATAAGAATTAACTAATTCCAAAATTGTGACGACCCAAATTCGCCTGAAACCTCTGACACGCTACACGGGAATTTTGAATTTCTCCCATAAGAACCTTAACAAACTTCTATGACATTATTTTCATCATAAGAACACTTAACACTTTCGCGTACCGAGGACTCAGCATTGAGTCCTCCGTAAAACAGGGGCAAGTCCGCCGAGGACTCAGCATTGAGTCCTCCGTGCGGCAACTTTAGTGGCGTTTTCGGGACGGTCTTGCTGTGGTTTTGGACATTCTATGCATATACACTTGTAGGGAATTTCATTGCGAATACATTGATACCCAAATGAAAGTCCTAGGACCAGAATTGAGGTAACAAAGTTGAAAACAGATTACCCATTTTATGGGTCTTTATTAGCGCTCAAGGCGGGTAACTCTCTGTCACTTTCCGTGCTTGTTGTGGATGGTACGCAGGGCTTTGGACTTTATATTTGCATGCTCCTGTAGGGAATTCTATTGCGAACACAATGATACCAAATGAAAGAATTAAGACGCGAATTGAGATGTCCTAAGTGAAGAGTGTACTCTTTTATTGCTCTTGTGCGCTCCCGGGTAACTTTCTCTCACTTTCTCTGTTAGTTGCGGATGGTATGCCGGGCTTTTGGAATTTATATGCATTTAGTTCTGTAGACAATTCTATTGCGAACACATTGATACCAAATTGAATATCTAAGGACGAGAATAAAGCTGACAAAGTGGAAAAGATTATACACTTTTCAGAATTTACCGCGCTCTCCCTTGCGCTCCCGCGGAACGCTCAGTGCATCCTGGGGTAGTGGGGAGGTCCCGCGCACGGTGCGTCAAAGTGTTATTAACGAACTTCTATCATCTCAGATATTATTTTCTCATACGATCTAGTAGTAGGGATGACACGCCACACGGGAATTTTTGTTTCTTTGGAAATTCCCGTGTGGCGTGTCAGGGGTTTCAGGTGAAATTGGCTAGTCACAGACTTGGAATTAAGGAAAATCGTATGAGAAAATAATATCTGAGATGATAGAAGTTCGTTAAGTGTTCTTATGATGAAAATATTGTCATAGAAGTTTGTTAAGGATCTTATGGGAGAAATTCAAAATTCCTGTGTAGCGTGTCAGAGGTTTCAGGCGAATTTGGGTCGTCACAATTTTGGAATTAGTTAATTCTTATGAGGAAAATAATTTCCAAGATTTTAAAAGTTTGCTAAGAGTTCTTATGAGGAAAATAAGTAGGAAAATCTTATAGAAAAATTTAGAAATATAGTGTTTGTGTCACAACATTTCCATGTAAAACTCTACGGACATATTTTGCCAGTTTTCAAAACCTTGTATTTTTCAAAGTTCATTTTCCACCAGGCGGTGCTCTCGGCTGAGACATCTTATCCGGCACCCTATAAAAAAACTCCTTCACCCGCGACACCCAGACAGTGGATGAGCACCACGGGATCGGAAGCACCTGGGCATCTCAATAAGGGCCCAACACCGGACCCTCACAGGGCACGACCCCAGCAGTCGGGACTAGGCTTCCCCCAGACCAGGGCAACGAAGATGGGAGAACCGCAGGGGATGCAGGCGCAGCATCGACCTCATCACAGGGCACAGGAGCCGAGGCCCCCCCGCCGCACATCTTTCCGCAACACCACGACGAGGTCCTGATCATCAGGGCCAACCCCTCCCCCCCCCCACTGCGGGGATCCAACTTGAGGAGACGCAGGAGGGGGTGCACAGGCAGCAACTTCGGAGCCCCCGCACAGCTCCATCATCCACGGCGCGGGACGCCAGCTGAGCACCATACCCCCCCACCTCCTCCCAAGGTACACCACGAAGGGGAGACACACTCCGAGCCCGCCGCGAACGCTTCGAGACAGGCCGCACCACACCACGCTCAGCAGGCCCTTCCGCAGGCATAGCCACCGGTCTCCCATCCCACACAGGCCACACCCGCACCATCCAAAGAGTCCACAGAGGCCACATCGCCCGCACTGTCCACATCATCCATGGAAACAGCCTCAGAACACCGACGAGCACGCTTCTGCAATGGATGGAAAGAGCAGAACCACAGTCACCAACACACACAGGCACGGCAGGCACCTCCCCCTGCCGAAGCCCCCCCCCCTCCAAAACAGCAGAACCCGAGTCCCCAGGAGCTGTTACCACATCCACAGGTGGGAGTGGGACATGAACCTTCACCGGGACATCCCGCACTTCACGCAGCACAGGCGACGGCCCGACATCCACACACTTCGGCTCAACAACCTTAGGAGCCACAGCAGTCACCAGACGTGTCGGACAGGCCGTAGAACTCGCCTCAACAGGCGGAGAAGCAGACAGGCAATCAGGCGCCTCGGGCACAGCACCCACTCCGTCCTCAGAACAGTCTAAACGCAACAAGGGCGGAAATTCCTCCGCATGAAAAATATGCACCCGACCAGTTGCTCTCACGTCGCACGCTGCAGCCAGATGACCCTCATGACCACACCTATAACAGGTGCGCGGTTGACCCCGGTACTGGCAGCGGAGTGTGTAACCCAACAGGGACATCAATCACGGTACACTACACTTCAGCGACATCGTCACGGTGCTGGAGCCGTCAAGCATACCAACACAGTGCCCGGATACGACCTTGTTCCAACGAACACTTAACACTGTCCCAAATCGCTCAAAACAGGAGGTCAAGAAGTCGTCCTGAAATTCGAAGGGGGGCACCATGCACCGCCACAGATGTCAAGGTGACACTAAGATTCACTACCTTAACAGAACCAGCAGTATCAGGGAGAGGGTAAACACGCCTCTCACACCGCTCGAGAAACGCCTGAAAGGCAGCCTGGAGGCGGAACTTGACCACAGCACGGGTGCCCTGAAGCAGCTGGATGCCCACCAGGTCCGACAGCTGCACATGAAGCACGTCCACCAGAGCGACACCAACCAATGGTGTCACCCTGGTGGACGTGCCCCACCAGGGCGATGTCACATAATGTCTCCCAGTGTAATATGTCCAGCATTAAAATCTCCCATGTATATTGTCCCATGATTGTCTAGATATGGGAGCAATTTTACATTGAGTTTCTGGCTTCTGGCATATATGTTGAGGAATGAGAAGTGACCTGCTGTAATTTGTACATGAGAGTGATGGTACTGTGTGTGTACATTGTCAGGCGTGCTCACAAGAATGTGCGGTAAATCACTTCTGATGTATGTTAATAGGCATGTGGCGTTACTGTTATTATAGGATGCATACCCTCTGATCATTGGTTGTTGTTTTTTTATCATGTTGGATGGGTAGGGCTCTTGTTAAGCAATTATATCTATGTTGTTACTGGTAACATGTGCAATTAGGTCATTCAGTCTTTTGTTGATGCTACGAATATTCCAACTGAGAAACATAATGGTTCTTGTGTCAACAGCAGCCATCGTCTTTGTGTTGTTCCTCCCTGGGACTGTTGGTCCCATTGTTGCCCTCGTCCCACTTCCACAATGTGTCAATAAGTGACTGTACTACGCAAAGAGCCGCACCAACCTGGCGTTTGGTGCCGTCAGGAACATCTGGTGACATCATCAGTTTCTGGATCACTGAGCAACTTTGGATGGGTCCGCGAGTGAATGTTCTCTGTAAGTTGCATGGCATAATTACTGTCACTCAGAATATTATCATTTTCATTCTCGTACTTGGCTTGAGCACGTTCGTTAAGGTCACTAATCATTTTAAAATATGCTGATGCAAATCGACTGCCTTTTCCAGTTAATGTTTCTGTGTCACTAACACTGCTGGCATCACTGAGTTGACTGACGACGTCGCTGCCACCGCCTCCGTTGTCGCTCTCATCTCTGCTGCCGTTGCTGCCCACCACAGGTACCTTTAGCAGCGCGGGCCACCGCTGTGACACAGCAGTGTGGAGGCTGCTGTATCTCATGTGAAGGAGCCCGACATAGCGTCTGTATAATTTCAGCCAGTTCTGCTACCTGTGCTTGCAAACTGTCCTTTAACTGTTGTCTCAGGCTGTTGTGTGTTATCAACGGCCTTGCTGATACTGTCACCATTATGGGGTGGGACAACAGTACTAGAGCCGGCATCAGTAGGCACTTGTTGTGTCTCGGGCACTTGCCTCCTTGTGCCAAGGGAGGCTGGCCGTTTGGTACAGTCTGAGTGAAAAATGGTTACTTCTTCCGTACCACATCTGAAACACTTCAGCGGCGGTTTAGACAGAGCCACAGATTCAGGTTGTTGCCCTGCTTCTGTTGCAGTGTTCTGTTGCTCCTGTTTCTGCTTTCTTTGGTCTCTGGCCTTCTTTTAATGACAGTCTTTCAGTGCATAAGGACCGGAACAGAGAGCACACTTGGGTGTGGGGCACCAGCAGTGCTTAGCTATGTGGTCACTGCCACAGCACACGTCACACTCCACAGGGTCTGGCTGCCACACCCTGAACGTGTTGGGAGGCGCATACAACCCACCAAACCAATACTTGTCAGGTGGCGTGTCAGGCTTTTTCCAGACTATGACTATTTGATCAGTAGGCTTACCATTCTTGGTCAATCTTCGTGCTCTGTGTACTCTGCCTAATTCATAGGCCCACTCAAGTGGATACCCGTGACTGTACCTGTAGACTAGGTATTCATCCGTCTTCTTGTTCCGTGTTGGATTATCTAGAGGGGAAAGCTTTACATCACCTATTTTCCCTTGTAGAAGAGCCTCCACAACCTGCTGCTTCTCTCTTGAAACATACACATATGCGGAGTTGATATGTGGACGTACCACACCTGAGGAGCCAGGCGGGTACACCACGCTCAGTTTCTTACTCCACACAATCGTGTCCGCCACATTCGTGTCTTAAGGGAAGGTCAGACGTGTGTACTCGCTCCTTGGTGTTATTGGACGTCGTCCACCGTGTTGTTCACCAGGCTTCTGTTTCCCTTGTTTCCTTCTCTGGCTCTTACTTATCACCTCCACAAACTCATCACTGGGTGGTGGAGTGACAGTGTCACTGGTCACGGTGGGGGAGAACCCTGATGGTCCAGCAGCTACCTCCGCCATACCTGCTTCTTCAGGCGACGTTAATTGTTGTAACCTCCTCTGCAGGGTATTCCACCACCTGTTTACTTAAGAGGCCTGGGATCACCTAGGGTGGCAGTCCATTCCCTATTATACCGTGTTGTAAGGACGGATAAATATGACGGAAAAAGTAAGATTAATAATTCTAACACGAATTTTCTCGATCTTTCTTATGTTTCTTTTCACTGTTGATGGTAAATGAAAAATCAATTCTCCAAAATTCATTTTTATTTCTAATCTGACGCGACACTTGAGCGCGTT
>WNGS01040305.1:0-10446 GCA_020271785.1 Procambarus virginalis | reverse complement strand
AAGAATATTGTGCAAGGAGCCTATGCTATGCTTTCTAACTTCAGAATTGCTTTTAAATACATGGATGGGGATATACTAAAGAAATTGTTCATGACTTTTGTTAGGCCAAAGCTAGAATATGCAGCTGTTGTTTGGTGCCCATATCTTAAGAAGCACATCAACAAACTGGAAAAGGTGCAAAGACATGCTACTAAGTGGCTCCCAGAACTGAAGGGTAAGAGCTACGAGGAAAGGTTAGAAGCATTAAATATGCCAAAACTAGAAGACAGAAGAAAAAGAGGTGATATGATCACTACATACAAAATAGTAACAGGAATTGATAAAATCGACAGGAAAGATTTCCTAAGACCTGGAACTTCAAGAACAAGAGGTCATAGATATAAACTGGCTAAACACAGATGCCGAAGAAATATAAGAAAATTCACTTTCGCAAACAGAGTGGTAGACGGTTGGAACAAGTTGGGGGAGAAGGTGGTGGAGGCCAAGACCGTCAGTAGTTTCAAAGCGTTATATGACAAAGAGTGCTGGGAAGACGGGACACCACGAGCGTAGCTCTCATCCTGTAACTACACTTAGGTAATTACACTTAGGTAATTACACACACACACACACACACACACACACACACACACACACACACACACACACACACACACACACACACACACACACACACACACACACACACAGAGGTGAGGTGAGTAGGTGAGTACAATTAGGTGAGTACACACACACACACACACACACACACACACACACACACACACACACACACACACACAGAGGTGAGGTGAGTAGGTGAGTACAATTAGGTGAGTACACACACACACACACACCACACACACACACACACACACACACACACACACACACACACACACACACACACACACACACACAGAGGTGAGGTGAGTAGGTGAGTACACACACACACACACACACACACACACACACACACACACACACACACACACACAGAGGTGAGGTGAGTAGGTGAGTACAACTAGGTGAGTACACACACACACACACACACACACACACGCGCACACACACACACACACACACACACACACACACACACACACACACACACACAGTTCTAATGGGCTCTATCAGTTTCCTGATAGAGCCCATTAGGCTCAGGAAACTGTACACCTGTTGATTGACGGTTGAGAGGCGGGACCAAAGAGCCAGAGCTCAACCCCCGCAAGCACAACTAGGTGAGTACAACTAGGTGAGTACACAGATAACCACCCAGGGAGCAGGTGGTAACGGTATTTTGGAAGAGAATGCCACAATAAAAGCAACATTTGCAGAAATGCTAAAAAAAAAAAAATAACTCTGAAGTAATGACTGCAGTGATGGAGGTGGCCATGAAAGCAGCTACCTCACAGGAGGCGGCACGCTCATCTAGCCAACTGTTGGAAAGGAACAGATCAGTGGTTGCTGTGGGCATTAAAGAGCAGGAAGGCTCTAACAGGACAGAGTGGAATGACAAGGACAAAGCGGCAGTGAATGAAGTACTGAAGGCACTAGACATGGAAGGGGCTGAGCATAGCATTGAGAAGGTTTTCAGGCTAGGTTGGTACAACAAAGACCGAGACCGAGTGATAAAGATAGTCTTTGCAAACGAGAGCTCAAAGGAGAAGATTCTATCAAGGAAGAGCTCCCTGAAAAATGTGGTAAAATTCAAAAATGTATTCCTCCAAAGAGACATGACAAGGGAGGAGAGAGCCATGGCGGCAGAAGCAAGGAAGAGGCGCAGGGCGAGAGGGGAAAACCAGGAGGTCACAGCTACCAACACAACCCCCCAGATGCGAGGGGGGAACCCACAACCAGCTACCCAGTAACACCAGAGGGGAGGATAACCCCGCCACCCTCTGCATAGAAAACCCACCTACCCCTCCCCCCACACCCAATCCCCACCCTTCTGCCCCTCCCCTCCTCCCGCAGAGTCTTCCCTCCCCTCCTTTCCCTCCTGTCCTCCCTCCCCTTTTACCCCATACCCTCCCTGCCCCTCCCCCTTCACTGGATCCCCCGCCCCTCATCCTAGTATCCTCTGAGACCCTGTTATCCACCTCACAGGTCTTCACACCCATGGAACAGCTTCCCCCACCAGCAGAACACTCACCAAGGAGGCGATTTGAGAAGGGACAGAGGAAAGTGAGCCTCAAAGCAATGTACACTAACATAGATGGAATTACAAATAAAGCGAATGAGCTTGGAGAACGGGTACTAGAGGAAAACCCAGACATAATAGCCCTCGCAGAAACAAAACTGACGAAAACGATAACAAATGCAGTGTTCCCACAGGACTATTTTGTTATGAGGAAAGAGAGGGAAGGAAGAGGTGGTGGTGGTGTAGCTCTACTGGTAAGAAAAGGCTGGGATATTGAGGAGATGGTTGTTCAGGGCTGTGAAGGTTTCAGTGACTACATAGCAGGTACCATAACAAATGGAGGGAAAAAAATTATAGTCGTAGTCATATATAATCCTCCACCAAATGACAGAAGACCTAGACAGGAATATGATAGAAACAACATGGCCACCATTAACATAATAGAAAGAGCAGCTTCTGTTGCTAGCAGGAATGGATCTGGACTAATAATAATGGGAGACTTCAACCATGGGAAGATAGATTGGGAGAACAGAGACCCGCATGGAGGACCAGAAACATGGAGAGCTAAGCTGCTGGATGTGGCAACAAGAAACTTTCTAAGCCAGCACGTCAATGACCCAACAAGAATGAGAGGAGAAGATGAACCAGCAATGCTTGATTTGATATTTACCCTAAATGAGTGGGATATAAGGGAAGTTAAGACGGAAGCGCCCTTGGGAATGAGTGACCATAGTGTATTAAACTTTGAGTACCTGGTAGAGCTAGGAATTATCTCCCCCAAAAAAGAACTAGGAATCAAAAGGCTGGCTGTGGGATGTTTTCTTTTTTTTTGCTGTCACGACTGCAATGCGTACGTCGCCAATGTACATGTGGCAGACGCTTCACGAAGCTGTCGGAATTAGCAAAATAGAAAATACGAGAGCAACCGTACAGGGCCTGGGAGCAAGGTCGAGTTAGAGTCCTTGTGGGTCTCTTATCAGACTAGCCTCACCTGGTCCTGCTCCACGTTGGTCGTTGGAATCTCCTCAATGATGTAACACTTTAAGGGACTCCTAGGGTCCTCATCAAATTTATAGTTTAGTGACTTACAGGCAACTCGGTGTTGAAGACACTTAGAGCTGAAGGCTTGAGTAATATTGACAGTGTTCAGAAGTGGTTCAACAGAAACACCGCATAAAGCTTAACAGTAGTTTATTTACTAACTTAACCACTAATACACAGGGTGCTTGATTTACTTTCGATTGGCGTCAGCAAAGCTATGGTTGCATTAGCGAGACTCTTGACGTCTGGCTAATCGACTCGTATCCACTCGTGGAGAAACACCTAACTTAACACAGTTGACAGCCAATCATTAACACGGCAACCTAACTGCCGGTATGCAAAGGGATCACAAGAGTTCCAACCGGATACTCGGTAATGATGATATGCAATAAACACAATAATAATCACACAATAACTAAATATGTGGTGTATGTGAAGCTCACATCCACAGACGAGTGAAATGCCGTGATACCACACAGATAAGCACGCATTCACCGTCGATTCACCTATAACCTGCGACAGGTATAGAAGGTGAGAACTGTGGTTGATCCCTCAGATCAACACAGACACAATAAAACGATGACAAGATCTTTTACTTACAGATAAGGTACCTTTCCTTACGCACTCACTCAGACTCGTTTATACAAGCACTCGTAGGTGGCCTGATAGCTGGTTTCGCTCGTAGACACGGAGGGTACTTGCAGTATCTTGAGATGATTTCGTGAGTAAAGCGTGCTGTATGCTTAACAGACAGACACACGCGCACACACTGGCCCTGACGGTGCGTGAGGTGGTGACGTCACGTAGGAGTGAGGGCGGCGGCGGGGGCGGCGGCTGGCGGCGGGCGCTCGAGGCGGCGGCTGGCGGCGGTACCATGCACTACACTGTACACTGTGGTACAGATACACTGTGGTAATGTCACACACAGATTACTTAGGCGGCGGCCCTGCCTTAGTTCACTCTAAGTCACTCACGACGATCTTTGTCACCAGGGGTTACCTGATACCAGTCTGTTTCGCTCTGGAGATTTGTCACTTTAGGCTTCTAAACAATATATTCCCACTCGTGATTCTGGCGAGTGTGTGGTATATCGCAAAGACGCTGAGTTAACTTGACGGTGAGGGATAGACGGTGATCAGTCTATTGGCCGGTAGAACAGAACACGTCCTCTTCGTATGGTCTCTCTCACGTGAATGAGTTTGCAAGGGTGCCGGGCATCTCGTGGCACACAACACAAAAGGAGTTACAATTTGACCAATAGCATTGCAGCAAATGAGCGGGAACCAATCATATTAGCTCGTTCGATGAGCAGTAGCAGGAGTGACGTCATGAACACGTCATAGCTGTTATTCAGCATCGCGCCGGTTGACCCCAGAGGTCAGACGCTGCTGGCGCCTTCCCCTCTGTCTCAGCGGGCACCAGCCATGTACTCACTGACCCTTTGGTAGCAAGTATACTTAGCTCCCTGTATCTACTTCCTGCCTAGACATACGGCGGCCTACGTATTTTAACAGTGTTCCTGGTTAAGTGGGCATTCTGGAGATACCAACATGCTAGGTCACTATCCAGGATTAAGAGAGATAGGCTTTGTGCACGAAGATCAGTGCACTGTGCACTGCAATGAGCCATTCAAGTCAACTGTGGGAGGATCTTGGGAGACATACTCCCACACAGGTACACTGTGGTAAAGTCACACACAGATTACTTAGGCGGCGGCACTGCCTTAGTTCACTCTGAGTCACTCACAACGATCTTTGTCACCAGGGTTACCTGATACAGTCTGTTTCGCTCTGGAGATTTGTCACTTTAGGCTTCTAAACAATATATTCCCACTCGTGATTCTGGCGAGTGTGTGGTATATCGCAAAGACGCTGAGTTAACTTGACGGTGAGGGATAGACGGTGATCAGTCTATTGGCCGGTAGAACAGAACACGTCCTCTGGGTATGGTCGCTCTCACGTGAATGAGTTTGCAAGGGTGCCGGGCATCTCGTGGCACACAACACAAAAGGAGTTACAATTTGACCAATAGCATTGCAGCAAATGAGCGGGAACAATCATATTAGCTCGTTCGATGAGCAGTAGCAGGAGTGACGTCATGAACACGTCATAGCTGTTATTCTCCATGCGCCGGTTGAGGTTGACCCCAGAGGTCAGACGCTGCTGGCGCCTTCCCCTCTGTCTCAGCGGGCACCAGCCATGTACTCACTGACCCTTGGTAGCAAGTATACTTAGCTCCCTGTATCTACTGCCTGCCTAGACATACGGCGGCCTACGTATTTTAACAGTGTTCCTGGTTAAGTGGGCATTCTGGAGATACCCAACATGCTAGGTCACTATCCAGGATTAAGAGAGATAGGCTTTGTGCACGAAGATCTGGCACTGCAATGCCATTCAAGTCAGCTGTGGGAGCATCTTGGGAGACATACTCCCACAACAGCCAATCACTAACACGGCAACCTAACTGCCGGTATGCAAAGGGATCACAAGAGTTCCAACCGGATACTCGGTAATGATGATATGCAATAAACACAATAATAATCACACAATAACTAAATGTGTGGTGTATGTGAAGCTCACATCCACAGACGAGTGAAATGCTGTGATACCACACAGATAAACACGCATTCACCGTTGATTCACCTATAACCTGCGACAGGTATAAGAAGGTGAGAACTGTGGTTGATCCCTCAGATCAACACAGACACAATAAACAATGACAAGATCTTGTACTTACAGATAAGGTACCTTTCCTTACGCACTCACTCAGACTCGTTTATACAAGCACTCGTAGGTGGCCTGATAGCTGGTTTCGCTCGTAGACACGGAGGGTACTCGCATTATCTTGAGATGATTTCGTGAGTAGGGCGTGCTGTATGCTTAACAGACAGACACACGCGCACACACTGGCACTGACGGTGCGTGAGTTGGTGACGTCACGTAGGAGCTAGGGCGGCGGCGGGCGCTCGAGGTACTGAGGTACACGCTCAGGATGAGTGGCGGTACCATGCACTACACTGTACACTGTGGTAATGTCACACACAGATTACTTAGGCGGCGGCACTGCCTTAGTTCACTCTAGGTCACTCACGACGATCTTTGTCACCAGGGGTTACCTGATACCAGTCTGTTTCGCTCTGGAGATTTGTCACTTTAGGCTTCTAAACAATATATTCCCACTCGTGATTCTGGCGAGTGTGTGGTATATCGCAAAGACGCTGAGTTAACTTGACGGTGAGGGATAGACGGTGATCAGTCTATTGGCCGGTAGAACAGAACACGTCCTCTGGGTATGGTCGCTCTCACGTGAATGAGTTTGCAAGGGTGCCGGGCATCTCGTGGCACACAACACAAAAGGAGTTACAGTTTGACCAATAGCATTGCAGCAAATGAGCGGGAACCAATCATATTAGCTCGTTCGATGAGCAGTAGCAGGAGTGACGTCATGAACACGTCATAGCGGTTATTTAACATCGCGCCGGTTGACCCCAGAGGTCAGACGCTGCTGGCGCCTTCCCCTGTCTCTCACGCGGGCACCAGCCATGTACTCACTGACCCTTGGTGGCCAGTATGCTTAACTCCCTTGTATCTACTTCCTGCCTGGACATACGGCGGCCTACGTATTTTAACAGTGTTCCTGGTTAAGTGGGCATTCTGGAGATACCCAACATGCCAGAAAACTATCCAGGATTAAGGGAAATAGGCTTTGTGCACAAGATCAGTGCACTGTGCACTGCAATGAGCCATTCAAGTCAGCTGTGGGAGGATCTTGGGAGACATACTCCCACAGTAACGATGATAGAGTTACAAGATACGAGCTAGATGGTGTTGGGATTGCGAAGTCGGATTGCGAAAGGGATCTGGGAGTTATGATTAGTAAGAATTTAAAACCAAAGGATCAATGCATGAATGTTCGTAATAAGGCAAATAGGACACTCGGATTTATTAATCGAAGCGTTAGTAACAAGACACCTGGTGTGGTTCTTCAGCTATATCTTGCTCTGGTTAGGCCCCATTTAGATTATGCAGTTCAGTTTGGGTCGCCGTAATATAGAATGGATATAAATTCACTTGAACGTGTCCAGCGTAGGATGACTAAATTAATTCCCCAAATTAGAAATCTTTCACATGAAGAAAGATTAACAAAGCTTAAATTGCATTCACTGGAAAGGCGAAGAGTTAGGGGTACAGGCGATGAGTCACAATAGCGTGGCTAAAGTATGTTGACCAGACCACACACTAGAAGGTGAAGGGACGACGACGCTTCGGTCCGTCCTGGACCATTCTCCAGTCGATTGTCTTAGACAATCGACTTGAGAATGATCCAGGACGGACCGAAACGTCGTCGTCCCTTCACCTATTACTGTGTGGTCTGGTCAACAAGAGTTAGGGGTATTAAAAATATCAACACAAGACAGAACACGAAACAATGGGTATAAATTGGATAAGTAGATTTAGGAAAGACTTGGGTAAATGCTGGTTCAGTAACAGGATTGTTGATTTGTGGAACCAATTACCGTGTAACGTGGTGGATGGAGGTGGGGTCCCTCGATTGTTTCAAGCGCGGGTTGGACATGTATATGAGTGGGATTGGGTGGTTATAAATAGGAGCTGCCTCGTATGGGCCAATAGGCCTTCTGCAGTTACCTTGTTCTTATGATTCCCTGCCTTAGATACCTGCTTGATACCTGGTTGATGGGGTTCTGGGAGTTCTACTCCCCAAGCCCGGCTCGAGGCCAGGCTTGACTTGTGAGAGCTTGGTCCACTAGGCTGTTGCTTGGAGCGGCCCGCAGGCCCACATATACCTGTTTGATGGGGTTCTGGGAGTTCTTCTACGGTCCGAGGCCAGGCTTGACTTGTGAGAGCTTGGTCCACCAGGCTGATGATTGGAGCGGTCCGCAGGCCCACATACCCACCACAGCCTGGTTGGTCTGGCTTAGGATCCTCTCCATGAGCTGCAGATGTGTGATGTCAGCTGACTGGACGGTAGTTTTCCGGCGAGCTTTTTCTGCCTTTCTCGATAATGTGGATAAGATTGGCATATCTCCAATCTTGGGAACTACCCTTGGTCCTGGGACTTTCTGAAAGGGAGTTTCAGTGGCATGCGTAGTGCATTTGTCAGTTCCTCTACGAGTTTGGGTTGTAATCCATCCACACCTGGGGGCTTTGGAGTCTTTGATTTTGTCACTGTGTTCTTCCTGATTGTGTCGTCTGTTATGGGTATATTCCTTAGATCATTCTCTTCACCTCCTTCAAACATTTGTGTGGGTGATGGGATGTCGTCCAATCTTCCTAGTGTGAACACTGATGTACAGTATTCCTTCACAGTGTTTCCTGCCCTACCGTCATCCATTATAGCTTGGTTAGTCGCATCTTTTACGGGTCCTACACAGTCCTTTGTTTGGCTGTTACTACGGATTTATGCACACAATGATTTTGGATTTATTCATTTGATGCATCACGCTATTGTGGTTTCTGTGTATAGTGAAGTAAGGGCGAAGAGGGAGAGCGGCCTATTGACATAGCTCGAGTGCATGGGGGGAGTTGTGTAATACCGTGGTTTGTGTTTCGGAGAGGCTGCACGATCCAGTAAGTTAGGTACAACTTCTGGTTTCAACTCTTTCCATGTCGTAGCTCAGTCGATTAAGGCAGCGTCTGGGATGCTCTCGGACGTAGGTTCGAACCCTCGTCACGGCCCTTGTGGATTTGTTCATTTGATACATCACGCTATTGTGATTTCTGTGTGCAATAGTCCTTTATGTTTTGGCCAAGTTATCTTTCGTAGTTCCTTCTGGCTGATCTGATTTCCTGGGTGGCTGAGTTGAGTGACCTTTTATATGATCTGTGACAAACATAATCTAATATATTGATGCTCCACGACGGACCGAAACGTCGTCGTCCCTTCACCTTCTAGTGTGTGGTCTGGTCAACATTCTTCAGTCACGTTATTGTGACTCCTCGTCTGCATAAGCTAATATAATATTAGAAACATGACCAATGATGTTCATCTTGGATTTATACCGCCTCCAGAGGTTCCGTTTAGTTAACAAATCTCTTCTTTACTACTTGTCATCCATCTAGGGCCCCTTTCTTCTCTTTCTCCTTTTTGGGGCAGATTTAGATGATTTATAAGAGTGGATTTTAGCGGTAAAGCATCAGTGTGCGCTCTCTAGGTCAGCACGTTCTCCAGGTGTGACTGGTGCTGGTAGTGTGTGACAATATCCCGCCCTAGAGAGCACTAGTGTCTTGAAGTATCACGAGTATGGCGTCCCTTGTGTGCAAGGTCCCACCCTAGAGAGCACTAGTGTCCTGAAGTATCACGAGTATGGCGCCCCTTGTGTGCAAGGTCCCACCCTAGAGAGCACTAGTGTCCTGAAGTATCACGAGTATGGCGTCCCTTGTGTGCAAGGTCCCGCCCTAGAGAGCACTAGTGTCCTGAAGTATCACAGGTATGGCGTCCCTTGTGTGCAAGGTCCCGCCCTAGAGAGCACTAGTGTCCTGAAGTATCACAGGTATGGCGCCCCTTGTGTGCAAGGTCCCACCCTAGAGAGCACTAGTGTCCTGAAGTATCACAGGTATGGCGTCCCTTGTGTGCAAGGTCCCGCCCTAGAGAGCACTAGTGTCCTGAAGTATCACAGGTATGGCGCCCCTTGTGTGCAAGGTCCCACCCTAGAGAGCACTAGTGTCCTGAAGTATCACAGGTATGGCGCCCCTTGTGTGCAAGGTCCCACCCTAGAGAGCACTAGTGTCCTGAAGTATCACAGGTATGGCGCCCCTTGTGTGCAAGGTCCCGCCCTAGAGAGCACTAGTGTCCTGAAGTATCACAGGTATGGTGCCCCTTGTGTGCAAGGTCCCGCCCTAGAGAGCACTAGTGTCCTGAAGTATCACAGGTATGGTGCCCCTTGTGTGCAAGGTCCCACCCTAGAGAGCACTAGTGTCCTGAAGTATCACGAGTATGGTGCCCTTGTGTGCAAGGTCCCACCCTAGAGAGCACTAGTGTCCTGAAGTATCACAGGTATGGCGCCCCTTGTGTGCAAGGTCCCGCCCTAGAGAGCACTAATGTCTTGAAGTATCACAGGTATGGCGCCCCTTGTGTGCAAGGTCCTTCTTATCCAACCTCTCATTTGTCTTGCACTTTGACAGTTACTTTATTGTGTTCATTGAAGGTGAGGTCTTCCGACATGATTACTCCTACATCCTTTACATTGCTCTTTCACTTATAGTATGATTTGATTCCGTTTTATATTTTCGTTTTTTACCATAGCACAGGAGCTGGGAAACTTATTT
>WNGS01040299.1:0-13872 GCA_020271785.1 Procambarus virginalis | reverse complement strand
GTTTTAGTGTACCGGAGTTTACAGGGAGGTATCCAAACATTATAAGTGGTGGGTATAGACCTCAGCTCTATTACAAGCCCCCGACTTCACCGCTAACCCCTTAATCGTAGGGGAAAGCGCGCGATGGGAGCAGTGTGTTTATACTGCAGACCTGGTAGACAACTAGAGGCTGGAGTCAGGCAACAATCTCCTTCCATCCCACCTACCCCTATCCCAATCCGCATCCACGCCCCAGTCCCTCCTCCCCTTCCTTTCCCAACCCTCTACCATTATCCTTCCCCAACCATCGCCACAGAAACGGGACCTACCCTAACCTTCACATCGCCACCCCTGCCATCGACCGTCCCTCCCCTTCAGCGTCGTACCCCCTCCCACCCTAACTCCCCCACGACTCCCCCCCCCACCCCGCCACTCCCCCTCATGTACTACCTCCCTCACTCCCCACGCACCCCCACCCCCCCCCACAGCGAACCCCCCCCCCCCACCACGAAACCCCGCCTCACGAACCCACCACACTACCCCACCCTCCCCCTCCACACCAACAGCATGCAACCAGCCATATCTCACCCGGCCTTCCACAAATTACATTCTCCACTCTAGAAGCCCCGAAGTTAACCATATCTACGGTGCATAACAACACTGCCATATATCCTTTTATAAACCGTCGATGTGAAGCTAAATTAATTCTTCGTTGGCTCTAGTATTGTGTGTCATCATCACGACGTTATTAGTAACGATTTAATTCGAAGTGCAAATTTTCGCGAATCACTAACTGGCTTTACCTGCAGGTTGCAGAGCCCAGGTGATAATTGTGGAGAACCATTGTAATATGGGAGGGAAGTGGTCTAAGGACCACGAGGAAGATCGATGGAAACGGAAATTGAGACAAATGATGCGAATTGAGGATAAGTCTTCTTGGGTGGACTTTTGGCGTGTGGATGTGAAGTTTGTGGTTGGTTTGTTGTTGTGTGGATGGTGAAGTTGTGGTTGTTTGTTTGGAATGTGACGGTGTGGTTGCGTTGGTACCGTTTGGTGTGACGGTGTGGTTTGTTTGGTGGTGTGGATGGTGAGTTGGTGGTGTTGTTGTTGTTGTGTGGATGGTGAAGTTGTGGTTTGTTGTTTGTTCTTTGGTGTTGGATGGTGAAAGTTGTGGTTGTTGGTTGTGGATGGTGAAGATTGATGGTTTGATTGTGGGTGGATGGTGAAGTTTTGTGTTGCGTTGTGTGTGGATTGGTGAAGTTTGTGGTTGTTGGTGTGTTGATGGTGACGTATGTGGTTGATGAATGGATGTAATAAGAAAAGACAGTGGGGACGAGATCTCCTGGATTTCCACTCCCAACTTATTCATTTCCATATTCAGAGACTACATCATATATAATACTACATAATCCAGCAGTAATTACAGTAATATCAGTAGACATACATATAATATACATAAAAATCGTACATACATATAATATACTTATATAATATATATATAACAGATATAATATAACATATACTTGGATTTCGTATTCATCACAGATTGTGCAACGAAATCGTGATTAGACAAAGAATACTAGTCGCCAGCTAGACCATGGGAATATACACTGTTTCCAGGATAATCAGAGCTCCTTGGGAGGATATCAGGTTCTCAAGAGGCGAGGAATAAAATTCAGTTCCTGGAAGGATAATCGGTTCCAGGGGAAGGATGAATCCACTCACCAGGGTGAGGACAATAATCAGGCGCCCCCAGGGAGGATTTCCAATGTAAACCAAGGGAGGATCATCATGCACCATGGAAAGGCGTAATACAGTTCCATGGAAGAGATATCAGGTACCGTGAGGAAGATAATCAGGTACTCAGGGAAATGATACGGCCCCAAAGGGGCTTCATTATAGTATATTAAATAAGATACCATTGACTCAGGTATATAAGAAGGATTAATAGGTGATACGAGATATAATTAAAAGGAATTGTAATCCTTGCAACTTGTGAAAAAAAAGTGAATTAGTCCCCGTTAGTTTTATTTATAACCAACGTTGATACCGCTCCGTCATTAGATAAAACATCTCCTCTCCGCCTCCTCCTACACCCTGAGCGTGACTAAGTGTAATATATCCATTAGTATTGGCCATGCTTGGAGAACTGTGCACTCCGAAATGTTGGACATACATTCATTGTTTTCATACATGTGGTTCATTGTGGGTACATACATTCATGTTAATACGTGTGTTCCATTGTGGACTACATTTATTGTCCAATACTTGTCCATGGACATTGTCCATAACAGTGTCCATTGAGCTTGTCCCATACCATTGTTCCCATTCAAACCACGAACATACCACGACAGCTGTATTAGAACTCGACGTCCTTCACTTTCTAGTGTGTGAACTGGTCAATATTGAGTAGATGTCTTACACATGACATGGAAGGAGGAGGTCAACATCTCACACTACTATCGGCCCTGGACATAGTGAAGGACGTTCACAATAATATCATACTTCAACAATGATACGAATAGCTCTGTAACCTTTCTGAGTCCGATTCATTTCCCCGCAGCGTGAAACCAGTTTGCAAGCATTCCTAGATCTGCGACATTGGATCAACAGCTTTTATGGATCCTTCATTGACCCAGATTTGGATTGAGTCAAGACCCGGAAATGGAAAACAACAAGAAAACACAAGTTTTACGCATATAACCTGCAAACTTGTCGTCGCTGCTCTTAGGCACTGAGGGCTACTATCTTTCGTAGTGTTAGGTCCTACCTACTATACCCCACACTTAATATGTTAATGGTTGTCGCATAATCTAAACTGTTTGGGGATCGTTTAACCCTGACCCCCGATCACCATACCAGTGCTACATGGACATTCCATTCGTCTGGAGGAGGCTAAATGCTAAATAGCAACACACTACACTAATAAAATAACTACTATCGTCTGTGCTGCGTCCAATGTGTCGATGATTCCTAGAAGATGCTGCAAACACTCCACTGGTGAACTGACACTCTCATCAAATGGAATGGTACAGTATTGGGGTACAATCTCCTGTGACAGATCACTCACAGTGATCACCAGTAGCTCACGATAGTCATTATGACAGTTCATATATACCCCCTATTCAGAGGGGCTCCAACCACTTGGGGCCGGACGGTAGAGCGGGGGGACGGTCTCGCTTCTGCTGTGCGAGACAGTACGGCGCGTTGGGCAAAATCCCCGACCGATCCAAGTGGGTTTAGGGCACCATTCCTTTCCCTCCCGTCCCATCCCAATTGCCTCATCCTGACCCTTCCCAGTGCTATATAGCAGCGCAATATGTGCTTGGCAAACTTTCTCCCCTGATAATTAACCCTCCACTTAAACAAAGCTTGGAGCAGATCGTAAATCTTCCTACATTTGCCCGTCCCAACAAAGTGTACACATGTTGACACATTTAATAAATCTCTATAACCAGTGCGGAGTCTGGTCACTTATAAAGATACACAGTAGTAGCACAGTAGCGACGGTGGGAGACACACGCGATTAGCGAGGTCCGCGGAAATTCGTCAATTTCACGGGACATTGAAGGATTATTGAGGCTAGATCATAGTATTTGGCCTCTCGCAGTGTGTAGCTAGCAGGGTGCTACATAGCATAGTCATATCGCTAGCGATTGTGCGAAGAAATCAAAAGTGGAGCTAGTGGATCACCGGTGCATAGTGTGGAGGACAGCGTAAGGCGACCTGACCTGACCGGCAGCTGGGTCGACCCACCGTGGCCGTGGGACTGGTGATTGTGTTTGTTGGGTGGTGATTGTGATCAATGATACAGTAAATTAGTGAACCGCAACACAACGATACAGTGACTGACTCCAGAGTTTTGTGTAGATAGAAGAACACCTTAGTGAATCACCTAGTGGAAGCCGACGACGGAGCATCATCATCGACCATATGTCATCACTCATCTAGTTGTGTGAACGGGAAACAATCTGGTAGGTACCCGCCTTTCTGGTCAATTAATCAGGTGTACAGTGTGAGGTAATATAGTATCAAATTCTTGTTCAGGATATTATATTTCATTAAAATCTCAGCGTGGCTCATTGGGTAGAAGTTACCGCTTACGAGAACTACGGACACACTCACGCACGCACGCACGCGCACACGCACCCCACACCCCACACACACGCGCCCCTGATTAACACATTTCGTGGAAAAAGGATAAAAAACCTCCCATAATCCTCCCTCACTCTACCTGCCGTAAGCTGACCTTACCTCACCTCTCAACCCCATCCCAAGGAACACACGCTCTCTCTCTCTCTCTCTCTCTCTCTCTCTCTCTCTCTCTCTCTCTCTCTCTTGCTCTCTCTCGCTTGCTCTCTCTCTCTGCTCTCTCTCTCTCTTGTTTGCTCTCTCGGGTCTCTCCTGTTCTCTCTTTTGCTCTCTTGCTCTCTCTCTCCCTTGCTCTCTCTCTCTCTCTTGTTCGCTCTCTCTGGGTCTCTCCTGTTCTCTCTTTGCTCTCTTGATCTCTCTCTCCCTTGCTACCTCTCTTGACAAGGGGCAAAATGGCAGGAGGCCGAAGCAGGGTTATGGGAAGCAGCCAGGGGGAACAAACGCAAGAATTGCTACACCAAGCACTGGAGGAATTTAGGAGGGAGATGAATGAAATGAGGATTACAATTAACAACCTGCAAAGTGAGCTGACATCAGCAAGGGAGGAGATCAAATCTCTCACAGAGAAAAATAAAGAGACCGAGCATCAGATTATCATCCAAAGGGAAGGTGGGAATGTTACATTGGAAGGAAATGCCTCTGTACCTGACACATTTGCGGACATATTGAAAAAGAGCTCAGAAGCAATGGCCACAGTGAGGGAGGTAGCCATGCAAGCTGCTACCTCACAGGAAGCAGCAAGGTGCACCACTCAACTGCTGGAGAGAAAGAGATCAGTGGTAGTTGTAGGCATCAAAGAACAGGAAGGATCCAACAGGCAAGAATGGAATGGCAAGGATAGAGAGGCAGTACATGGGCTACTGAAGGGGTTACAGATGGAAGAGGCTGCACACAACATTGAGAAGGTTTTCAGGTTGGGCTGGTACAACAGGGACAGAAACCGACTTATAAAGGTGGTGTTTGCAAACGAAACCACAAAGGAGGATATTCTAGAAAAGAAGAGTCGTCTCCAACATGTGGAGGGATACAAACAAGTATTCCTGCAGAGGGACAGGACGAAGGAGGAGAGAGCCAGGGCAGCAGAGGCAAGGAGGAAGCGCAGGGAGAGAGGAGCAAACCAGGAAATCACAGCCCCCAACACAGCAGTCCCAGAGACAAGAGGGGAACCCAAAACCAGCATCCCAGCAACACCAGAGGGGGGGGCAACACCACCAACCCCCTCTGCATAGAAACCCTTCCTTCTCCCTCACCCTACCTGCCCCCACCCAACCCTCCCTCCCCCCCCACCCCATTCTGACCCCGACAACCCATCCCCATTCCCATCATGTCCCCCCTCCCACCTTTCCCCCCCAGTCCCCTTCCCCCTTCATCCCATACCCTCCCTATTCCTCCTCCCCCCTCACCCCGTATCCTCCATGTCCCCCCTATCTCCTTAACCCACACCCTACCCGTTCCCCCTTCCCTTAAACCCCCACCCCCCACCCCAAAACCCTCTGCGACCCTGCAAACCACCTCACAGATCCTCTCACCCACGGAACAGCTTCCCACACCAGTAGAATACTCGCCAAGAAAGGGATATGTAAATGAACAGAAGAAAGTGAGCTTCAAGGCGATGTACACTAACATAGATGGGATTACAAATAAAACTAGTGAACTTGGAGAGTGGGCACTAGAAGAAAACCCAGACATAATAGCACTCACAGAAACAAAGCTAACGAAAATCATAACAAATGCAGTGTTTCCACAGGGCTACTATGTAGTGAGGAAAGAGAGAGAAGGGAGAGGAGGAGGTGGTGTGGCTTTGCTACTAAGAGAAGGTTGGAGTTTCGAAGAGATGGTAATTCAGAACTGTGAAGGTTTCAGGGACTACATATCAGGCACCATTGCAACTGGAGGACAGAAAATTATAATAGTAGTCATATATAACCCCCCACCGAATGACAGAAGACCCAGACAGGAATATGATAGAAACAACATGGCCACCATCAATATAATAGAGAGAGCAGCTTCTGTGGCTAGCAGGAACGGATCCAGACTTCTAATCATGGGAGACTTCAACCATGGGAAGATAGATTGGGGGAACAGAGACCCACACGGAGGCCCAGACACGTGGAGAGCTAAGCTGCTGGATGTGGCAACAAGAAACTTTCTAAGTCAACACGTCAAGGGACCGACAAGAATGAGAGGAGGGGATGAACCAGCCTTGCTGGATTTGATATTTACCCTAAATGAGTCGGATATAAGGGAAGTTAAGTTGGAAGCCCCCTTGGGAATGAGTGATCATAGTGTATTGAGCTTTGAGTACCTGGTTGAGCTAGGAATTATCACCCCCAAAAAGAACTGGGAACCAAAGGGCTGGCGTACAGAAAGGGAAACTATGAGGAGATGAATAAATTCCTATGGGATATACATTGGGACACAGAACTCGGAACCAAGTCCGTACAAGACATGATGGACTATGTCACCCAAAAATGTCAGGAGGCTGTAAGCAGGTTTGTCCCAGCCCAACAGGAAAAAACAGAGAAGCAAAGGAAGAATCCGTGGTTTAATAGGGAATGTATGAAAGCAAAAGAGCTGAACAAAAGGGCATGGAGGAACTTTCGTAATAACAGAACACCAGAAAGTAGAGAGAGATACCAGAGAACCAGGAACGAGTATGTCAGTGTGAGAAGAGCAGCTGAGAAAAGGTATGAAAATGATATAGCTAACAAAGCCAAGACTGAACCAAAGCTACTACACAGTCACATCAGGAGGAAGACAACAGTGAAGGAACAGGTGATTAAACTTAGGGTGGGCGAGGACAGGTACACAGAGAATGACAAAGAGGTGTGTGAAGAACTCAACAAAAGGTTCCAGGAGGTCTTTACAATAGAACAGGGAGATATCACGGCGCTGGGAGAGGTGGCAGCAAACCAGGTGACCTTGGATAGGTTCGAAATTACAAGAGATGAGGTCAAAAAGCACCTATTGGAGCTGGATGTGAGAAAAGCTGTTGGGCCGGATGGAATCTCGCCATGGGTATTGAAAGAGTGTGCAGGAGCACTTTGCTTACCACTCTCCATAGTGTATAGTAAGTCACTGGAAACGGGGGACCTACCAGAAATATGGAAGACTGCTAATGTAGTACCAATATACAAAAAGGGTGACAGACAAGAGGCACTGAACTACAGGCCAGTGTCCTTAACTTGTATACCATGCAAGGTGATGGAGAAGATTGTGAGAAAAAACCTAGTAACACATCTGGAGAGAAGAGACTTCGTGACAACCCATCAACATGGGTTCAGGGAGGGTAAATCTTGCCTTACAGGATTGATAGAATTCTACGATCAGGTGACAAGAATTAAGCAAGAAAGAGAAGGGTGGGCGGACTGCATTTTTTTGGACTGTCGGAAAGCCTTTGACACAGTACCCCATAAAAGGTTGATGCATAAGCTGGAGAAACAGGCAGGAGTAACAGGTAGGGCGCTCCAGTGGATAAGGGAGTACCTAAGCAATAGGAAACAGAGAGTTACAGTGAGGGGTGAGACCTCAGACTGGCGTGAAGTCACCAGTGGAGTCCCACAGGGCTCTGTACTTGGACCTATCCTGTTTCTGATATACGTAAATGATCTCCCAGAGGGTATAGACTCATTCCTCTCAATGTTTGCTGACGACGCCAAAATTATGAGAAGGATTAAGACAGAGGAGGACAGCTTGAGACTTCAAGAAGACCTGGACAAGCTGCAGGAATGGTCGAACAAATGGCTGTTAGAGTTTAACCCAAGCAAATGTAATGTAATGAAGATAGGGGTAGGAAGCAGGAGACCAGATACAAGGTATCATTTGGGAGATGAAATACTTCAAGAGTCAGAGAGAGAGAAAGACCTGGGGGTTGATATCACGCCAGACCTGTCCCCTGAAGCTCATATCAAGAGGATAACATCAGCAGCATATGCCAGGTTGGCTAACATAAGAACGGCCTTTAGAAACTTGTGTAAGGAATCTTTCAGAACATTATATACCACATATGTCAGACCAATCCTGGAGTATGCGGCTCCAGCATGGAGTCCCTATCTAGTCAAGCATAAGACTAAACTGGAAAAGGTTCAAAGGTTTGCCACCAGACTAGTACCCGAGCTGAGAGGTATGAGCTACGAGGAGCGACTGCAGGAATTAAACCTCACTTCGTTGGAAGACAGAAGAGTTAGGGGGGACATGATCACCACATTCAAGATTCTCAGGGGAATCGACAGGGTTGATAAAGACAGGCTGTTTAACACAAGGGGCACACGCACTAGGGGACACAGGTGGAAGCTGAGTGCCCAAATGAGCCACAGAGATATTAGAAAGAACTTTTTTAGTGTCAGAGTGGTTGACAAATGGAATGCATTAGGAAGCGATGTGGTGGAGGCTGACTCCATACACAGTTTCAAATGTAGATATGATAGAGCCCATTAGGCTCAGGAAACTGTACACCTGTTGATTGACGGTTGAGAGGCGGGACCAAAGAGCCAGAGCTCAACCCCCGCAAGCACAACTAGGTGAGTACAACTAGGTGAGTACAAATGTAGATACTTATATATAATGTGTGTATTACTGTAATAACAGCAAAAGGATTATGCTGGGAGGAGCCATTTGGGTGACGGAGGTGACGTCGTCTGCACGATTTGTTTAGCTGTTTAGAGGGTGGCCACTATGCTCTTTGGGCGCACTACAAGCTTAGGTGTACAGTTACGGTGCATAAAACATGTAGATATTTATATATAATATGTGTATATAGGGTAATAACACTGCAAACAGTATTGTTGGGGGAGAAAGTTTAGTGCGTGTGACCTTGAATGAGTGAGGGAGCCGCCAGTCGCCAGCTGTGTATAGCGACGACTCTTAGTGCCTGAACTAACTATATCAGCTTAGCTGTACAGTTGTGGTGAACAAAATATATACATACTTATATATAACGTCTGTATATAGTGTAATAACACCACAAATGGTATTATTGGGGAAGAAAGTTTAGTGCTTGTGTTGAGGGAGTGGCAGCGAGTGGCTGGCTGGTGTGTGGCGGTAACTCTTCGTTGCTTTTCGACTCTCAATACCAACTTAGTGGTTCGTTATGGTGACCAAAACATGCAGATACTTATATAAAACCTGTGTATAGAGTGTAATAGCAACAAAACTATTTGTTTATTGTTTTATAAACATAATAATAGAATCACAAATATGCACACCATACTTTTGAGTATAGTGATTATTCACCACTTTTTTATATAAATATATTATAATACACACACTATTGAATAATATTACTGCAAAAAAAAATTAAAAAAATCAATCGAAGACATTGAAACAATTAGGTAATAATATCTTTGTGGCAACTCCCACCTGTCAGCGCGGGTGACGCTGACCGGCCCTGACGATCGCTCTGTCAACGCCCACTTTTTGCCAGACTTCCTCGGTCAATTGCGCCCGAAATATGTCGCCTACGATTTTTATTTTATTTTTCCCGTGCTCAGGGGACACAAATTAACATTTTTAGAAGACAAAAAAAATTTTGATTTTTTTTTTTTCTTGCGCACAGGGGTGTAAATGTCCCCAGGACCCCTGAGCAGTATAAGGGTTAATTAATAAAGATTCAAAAATAAAGATTACATTTGTATGTTATCAGAAAGGCAGAGATAAAATAGTTTTTGTGACTCCATCACAGAGATTATACCTTATTAGAGACAAAAAATATTCATATTTTAAACAAGGCTTCTTGGCCGATGCTCTCTCCATCGATATGGGAACTACGACTTTTCAAAGATCAATGTTAATTTAATCTAGATATTGTAATAAACGAAGTTTTCTATGTCATCATAAAGACAAAAATATAAGCTGCATGTTAATACTTTGGCATAAATATAACTGAAGTGAAAGTGAAGATATATGCCTTTTTATAGTTACTTGATGGCTCGCTCAGGAAGTGTGAAGGCCTGCACACAAGCCAATCAATTTTATTATTAATTTGCATATATGAAAAGTAATGTCATAGGTCTTTATGCCAGAATAAAGACAGATGTAGACGATAATGTAACTACATTTCAAGGAAAACATATCTTAAATGAATGCGAAGATATGGTTAAATAAATAGCCAATACCACACCATCTCCAGAGTCCGGACACATGAACAGTCGCATTAGGTGAAAGGATAAGTTCCCAACCATTTCTGTCCTGCCCAGGGGATTCTTGATTGTGTGTTGAGAACGAACACAACTTTACCCATATATATATACTACCTTACCCTACCCATCAACAATGGTGTTCCTCAGGGCAGCATACCTGGCCCCTCTCCTCTTTCTCATCTTCATTAATGACCTTCCACATGCCTCCCAACACCTCAAACCAATTCTATTTGCTGACGACACAACCTTCATTTACTCCAGTCCTGACCCCCTTACTCTAAATGCCACAGTAAATACTGAGCTAAATAAAGTCCATCTTTGGCTAACTGCCAACAAACTCACCCTTAATATTGACAAAACTTTCTATATTCTGTTTGGCAACAAATCCTCTAATCAAATAAATCTTAAAATAAACAATACCCAAATTTGTAACAAATTAGATGGAAAATTCCTTGGCGTTCTCATTGATCACAAGCTGAATTTCCAGGGACACATTCTAAATATATCAAAAAAGTTTCAAAAACTGTTGGCATTCTTTCTAAGATCAGATATTATGTACCCCGCCCTGCCCTGGTTACTCTCTATTACTCCCTCATCTATCCATACCTCAATTATGGTATTTGTGCTTGGGGTTCTACTACCCAAAATCATTTACGTTTCCTAATTACTCAACACAAAGCTGCTATTAGGGTAATATCCAATTCTGGCCCCAGACATCACTCGGTACCCCTACTCAAATCTCTGAATATGTTAGATATTAAGACACTGCACATTCTCTCATGTGTATTATACATATATAAAATGCTGAACTGTAATGCCAATCCTGACCTCAAAAGCTTCATTGAAGGTTGTAACGGAACCCATGAGCACCACACCAGAAACAAATACAGTACAACCTCGATTCAACGTACCCCGATTCAACGAATCTCCGGCTAGTTCGCACACTTTTCAGGCCGGATTTACTCACCCTGTTCGACGAACAATGGTTCGCCGAAGCGGGGGATGTTCGGATTTGCTTACGACGTCGAGACAGAGTTCACAGACTGGTGGAAAAGTTTCACATTCTATCACAGATTACAATTATTAATTCCTTCATATGACAAGTTCGATCACACAAGTGGACCACACAAGTGGACCACACATGTGGTCCACAAGTGGTCCACAATCTTACGATGTTGGGACAGAGTTCACAGTGGTAGAAAACTTTACCATCCCATCACAGATTACAATTAATAATTCCTTCATATGACAAGTTAGATCAAACAAATGGATCACACAAATGGACCACACAAGTGGACCACACAACAAGTGAATCATATGAACCAAACACCAGCCAGAATGGTCCACAAGAAGTGACGCATATTAACCAAACACCAGCCAGAGTGGTCCACAGAAGTGAACGACTGAGTTTCAATGATTTTCGTTCACCGATTTGTGGCACACGTATCATTGTAAATTAATTTAAAGGCTGAAGCGTGAATAGCTAGCTAATATGTTGAAATCTTCTTATACATTTTCTGTGATGAAACAAGACGAGTGAGGGTAGACAGATAAGGGAATACTGTACAGTAAACTTCACTTTACAGTGAGGTTTCACTCACTTTCGTCTGTGTTGTCATAGTTCAGTGACCCATGACTTTGAACGTTTCACATAATAAATCATTTCTAAAACTGGTGTTTTAATAACTCTTTATTATCCAAATTAAACCAAACTAAATAAGACCAAAATATGCTGTAATAAGGTAGATATCTCCTATTTGAGAAATTGTTCACATTATTGGCAGCACAACTCCAGCACGAGTAGACGGGTCTAATCCCTGTCCATACACCATGCTTGTTGTGTTGTGTTCGATTTCGTCGCCACAGTTCAGCGATCTACGGCTTCGAAATAATAAAATTAATAAATTAGTTCCAAAGTATTTTTTATAGCTCTTATTACCATAATAATGTTACTAAACTAAATATGTAACCCAAAAATATATAATTTGATGTAAATTGAATATTTGAGAGAAATTGAGAGAAACATATGCTACTGGAAATCGAACACAACACCACGCGGTGTTTTGTTCGATTTCGTCGCCACAGTTCAGTGACCTATGGCTTCGAAATAATGAATAAATAAATCAGTTTCAAAATAAGTATTTTTTATAGCTCTTATTATCGTAATAATGTTGCTAAACTAAATACATAACACAAAAATATATAATTGATGTAAATTGAATATTTAAGAGAAATTTATGTTACTGGATCAGGCTTAAACACCAGCCAACTGAAGGGTGTGCGTATAGACTTAGCCTGCGTTCGTACAGTATGCACCCAGTGCCCTTAGCTTTGTCTGCGATTGACGTACAGTATTTATCGGCCGGTGGAAGAATAATTGTGGAATTGACCATTTTTTTACTACAGCTCTTTGGTTATAAAACAAAATGTCTCAGGGGCTTACTAATAGTGCCTTATTAATGCCAAAAACGAAGCAATATTTGCAACAACTAGTAGCAGAAAATCAACCAGCACGAGAACAGCCGTACCCAACACGAGATGAGCCGTACCCAGCACGAGAACAGCCGTACCCAGCACGATAACAGCTGTACCAAGCACGAGAACAGCCGTACCCAGCAAGAGAACAGCCGTACCCAGCACGAGAACAGCCATACCCAGCACGAGCACAGTTGTACCCAGCACTGGTACAACAGCCGTACCCAGCACAAGCACAGTTGTACCCAGCACTGGTACAACAGCAGCCAGCACCAGCTCAGAAGCGGCTGAACTCACAGCAGCAGCGAGCACCAGCAAAGCTGATGCAAACATCTAAAAACATCGTGTGCAACATGAACAGTTAGAACAAGTGTTAAATTTAAGTGTGTACTCAGTGTTAAAATTAAAGTTGCAGTAATTTTTTTGTACAATAGTTTTCATAAACTGTATTGTAGTACTCAACATACAGCAGAACTACTTTTAATCAACACAGTGCTAACGGCATAATGCACTGCAGTACGTATTTACTGTAGAGCATTCACAACTTCACAAAACTTCAAGATGGATATAACTTCAACAATAAGGTAAATTTATGAATTACAGTATTTCTTAGTAGAGAAGTAATATATAGGTAGAGTATGTAATATGATAATGCATTTTTATTGTGTACAAGAAAAAAAAAAAGACTGACACAAACGCCTCCTGAAGGTCACCTCTTGCAACGAATCCAACGCTCCAACGAACTGGGGTTGGTCCCATATAGTATGTTGAATCGAGGTTGTACTGTACAGTTTTGATATTCCAAAAGTACGATCTAATCAAACAAGAAATGCTCTACAGATCAAGGGACTCAGAATGTGGAATGACCTTCCAATATCATGTTAAAGACTGTACCTCTCTCAACCAGTTAACCCTCAAACCGCTAGGGGCCCAAATGGAATTCACACCCACAGGCGCAACAAAAAAAATCCAAAAAATTCTTTCATCTTATAGACGTGTTCATTTTGTTCCCTGATCACGGAAAAAATAACAAAAAAAAAATCGTAGGTGCATATTTTAGCCGCAATAGGGTAGGGAAGTGTGGCAAAAAAGGGGCGTTGGCAAAGCCTTCGCCAGACAAGGTCTACTC
>WNGS01040298.1:0-11476 GCA_020271785.1 Procambarus virginalis | reverse complement strand
GTGTGTATCCCTGCGTCCTGTGTGTCTCCCTGCGTCGTGTGTGTCTCCCTGCGTCCTGTGTGTTCCCCGCGTCTCTGTGTTCTCCCTGCGTCGTGTGTGTATCCCTGCGTCGTAAGTGTGTCTCCCTGCGTCGTGTGTGTGTCTCCCTGCGTCCTGTGTGTCTCCCTGCGTCGTGTGTGTATCCCTGCGTCGTGTGTGTCTCCCTGCGTCGTGTGTGTCTCCCCCGCGTCCTGTGTGTCTCCCTGCGTCGTGTGTGTATCCCTGCGTCGTGTGTGTCTCCCTGCGTCGTGTGTGTCTCCCTGCGTCCTGTGTGTCTCCCTGCGTCGTAACGTGTGTCTCCCTGCGTCGTAACGTGTGTCTCCCTGCGTCGTGTGTGTGTCTCCCAGCGTCCTGTGTGTCTCCCCGCGTCCTGTGTGTCTCCCTGCGTCGTTGTGGTCTCCCTGCGTCATGTGTGTGTCTCCTTGCGTCGTGTGTGTCTCCCCGCGTCCTGTGTGTCTCCCTGCGTCATGTGTGTGTCTCCCTGCGTCATGTGTGTGTCTCCTTGCGTCGTGTGTGTCTCCCTGCGTCATGTGTGTGTCTCCTTGCGTCGTGTGTGTCCTGTCTCGTACTTTAAAGTTGACGTGTACTGTCATTGCTCTGGCATCACTGTTACTTTATTAAGATCAACGATCATTTGACAAACCTCCGTGAAATCATTTGGCCAACAGACCAGTATTTTTGTTCTCTCCTCTATTCTTCGTTTCCTTTCTTGTGTTCTCTCGTTCCGATCTTTCTCCCGTCCAAGCGTCTGGCCTCCAACCTCAAACACACTCACACATTTCCATTTATTCATATACTAGCTGTACCCGGCCACGCGTTGCTGTGGCGAGCCACAGTAACCCTCCCTTGCCACCCCCTTCCTCCCCACCATTCCCCCTCTCCCCCATCCCCCCTCCTCCCCACCATTCCCCGCCTCCTCCCCACCATTCCCCCCATCCCCTCGTCCTCCCACCATCCCCTCATCTCCCCCACCATTCCCAACTTCCCCGTTCCCTCGTCCTCTCCACCATTCCTCCCTCCCCGTCCCTCGTCCTCCCCACCATTCCCCTTTCTTTCCTCCAATGTGTTCCAAATGATCTGATGTTCCCATCAAAAAATGGGAACATCAAATGATCTGATGTTCCCTTCACTGAAAAATAAGAAGAACAGTTTAAAAAGCAAAATGAAAAACAATGAAAAAATTAAAGAAAACTATCCTCACAAAATGAACGGTATGGTAAACAACACAGCTCAATTCCAATGCAATGTCAAACAAAATAATTAAATCAAAATTAAAATTATACGAATTTTATCAAAATTCAATTTATCAATGCAATCAGAAACATTGAAATGGAATCGTAACATATTTAGCATAGTGTGTGTTGCTTTTATGTGCAACAGATGGCGTTGATTTAAAAAAAAACCATGTTTTTGCCTGTCATAGGTGTGGCAGCTATATAAAAACGCACGTATTTGAATGGAACATTGTGTCAAAATTTCAAAGCAAGCAGAAAAGAGGTTTCGGAAATATCCCTCGCATGAAAACTCACGAATAATACAGTTAAAAAAAAAAAACATGTTTTTACCTGTCACAGACGTGACTTCTATATAGTAGGTATGTAAAAACACGCTCGTGTGCAAATGGAGTTATGTCAAAATTTCAAAGTAATCGGTGAGAACTTTCGGAGATTATCATTGAGCACTTTTCTTCTCACTCCCACTCCGTTTCCGTCTTCACCGATGGGTCTAAGTCTGCGGATGGTGTTGGCTACTCTGTTGTTTTTCCTGATTGCACTTATATGTGTCGCTTACCTCCGGAGACTAGCATCTTCACAGCGGAGCTGTATGCTATTCTCTATGCTCTTCGTCTCCTGCTTTCTCATAGTCATTCTTCCTTTGAAGTTGTTGTTGACTCTCATAGTGCCCTCATGGCTCTCGGGTCCTTTAATCCGGTTCATCCAGTGGTTGTCGAGATCCAGCATTAGCTGTTTCTTGTTCACAGTAAATTTAAGTCGATTGAGTTTTGTTGGGTTCCCAGCCATATTGGTGTCTCTTTAAATGAGTGTGCGGATGCTTCCGCCAGGGAAGGTGTCCGCCCTGGTCCCATCTCTCGTAAAGGTATTCCTTATTCCAACTTTTACCCGGTTATCAACTCCTCCATCCTTACCCGTTGGCAGGCTTGTTGGTCGTCTGTTACTGGTAACAAACAATGTACTCTTAAAAGTTGTGTGTCCTCGTGGCCGTCCTCCTACCACCGTAACCGGCGATGGGGAACGGCTCTGGCGAGGTTACGTATTGGCCATACTCGCTTAACTCATGGTCACTTGATGGAGCGCCGCCCTGCTCCTTATTGTCCTAATTGCATTGTCCCTCTTACGGTCGTGCATATCCTTGTTGAATGTTCTGACTTCCGGGACGAGCGTGTGTCTTGTTTTCCGACTGTCCCCCGCGGTCGCTTGTCTCTCGATAGTATTCTTGGTGACTCGGATACTTTTGATATCGTTCGCCTTATGCGTTTCTGTTCTGATATTGGCATGCTTAGTGATTGTTGTCCCCTAACTCCCCTTGCCACTTCGGGGGGGGGGGGTATGGGGTGTTTATGTAGCTTCAGGGCACCAATCCCCCCAGCCACAGGGCATGACGGGAAGGCACCCCTAAGCATACCTAATTCCCTATCAAACACAAACTAAAATACACATAAATGGCAGATCACATCACAACCCACAAGAGTTAAGATGATAATAATAACACACAATAATAACATGAGAATATCATACACAAAATGGAAAATTCTTTTGTATTTAGTTTTTCTTATATGGGACACGACACACAAAGGGAAAGGTGCACAGTATATTAATAAAAAGAACTGAAGCTGAAGGCAAAACAGCAAGCTGCCTAAGTGGCATGATTGGTGACTTGACATCGGCATACATGGAAAATTACTAATCATAGTGCTCCTAACTAGCTCCTAACAAGGCCCCGGAGCGGGAGGGATATCATGTGTGCGCATGAGGGTCTTTCCGGCCCCCGCCTTACCCACTCGTGGGCTTCGGCCAGGTCATCTACCCTCTTGTGAGACACCATTTGGAAAAGTGGTACTCCAGATGACGACTCTGCTTAGATAGTTGGCTACCAGTTATCCTGGTTGCGGTTCACCTAAGCGAGACTATATTAACCCTTATGCACCCTGTGCACGGTGATCCTGGGACTATGGTGGTCTGCTCCTAGATGTGGTCTTGGACCATATTCTGTAGATGGAATATGTCCAGGTCAGGGCTTTCACAGAGCAAATCTCAAGGTAGACTGTTCCGCGAGTTTATTACATCATGTTGTCTTTGTGCTATTGATTGTTTAGTTTGTAACTTTTTGTATGCTCCTCGTTCCATGATAGATGGAATAGCTTGTGTTGATTGTAACTTCCTTAGCTTAATGAATTTTTGGGTTCAGCTCCTAAGCCCATTATGTGATACTGTAACCTCCTCCACTGCTGCCCACAGGATGGGCACGGGGGTACATAATAAATGAACTTAACCAAACACTCTCGTTCCATGGGATGGCGGCAGGGAGATTGACGCCAGTAACATGGGTCTGGGTCACGCCCTGCTCTTCTCCCTGACGGTACCACCCCGGACGCCCCACTGGCTGGTGTCCGGACACTGCCCGTCAGAGTGCACCGCCGCCACCATACCGCCGGACGGCATCAACGTCTTCACCGTCTTCATTCACGGCCACTACCTCGGTCAGCGCCTCATCTTGTCCCGCGCTTCTCATAACAGAGTGCAAATTGATGCCAGAATAACTGATATCCTCGATGAATTCTGATAACAATGATGCCATAAATAATAATTGTTTGTGTTAATCTAGAATTCTAGATAATGTGTAACTGATGAGTGCTGTGATGTTGCAGCTCGAGCCATCAGACTCAGGCACTTCAGGAACGGCGTCGAACTGCCGCCTCTCGCCGAGGATAAACACTACGCTGCTGACTTCCAGCAGTCCCGCCGACTCACGAAGGAGGTGAAGATCTTGCCGGGGGACCACCTCACTGTAGGTAAGGTCTCCACGCCGCCGCCTGCTGTCGTGCCTGCACGACTCAACTGTCGCCGGCGTGTATGTCATTCTGACGACATTCCGGGAGTCGCTTAGAAACAGTGCGACTAATGTTTTTTTATATAAGATTGTATTGTTATTGTCGTTAGTTCAGTATGAGTTAATTGATAACTGCTGGTTATAATTTATATCAATCTGTTCTATGGGAGTGGTGCACTCGTGACACTCCCCTCCACAGTACCCAGCCAGTGGGGGGTGTCACAGTACTGTGGGGGTCTGTGTAGGGTACTATGAATGCATCACTGTGGGTGGTGCACTTGTGACCCCCCCCCCCCCCCAACAGTACCCGGCCTGTGTGGCGGGGGAGGATCGAGTTTCATGTTGACTACATCGTAACATAAATGAAGTCAATTAAGTCACCTGTTACATAACTAAGTTATAGTGGAGAATGGAAGCTCAACATTCCTGGTAGTGATAATAAATAATGTTTGTGTACTTGTTGCACTATTTCAAATCACTGTGAAATACGATTAACTAATCAGGTTTTCTGAGAAACTGGCAGGTTTCCCTATCACAGAGTCGTGGAATTGAGTGTAACAAAGCAATCAAATATTCCTGGTGAGTGAGATGTGTCTGACCCTCGCCCTGTGTGCCACAGAGTGCGACTATGACAGCACCGGCCGAGCCAAAGGAACGTTCACGGGATGGAAAGCAGAGGACGAGATGTGCCAGGCTTTTATCAATTACTACCCCCGTGTCGACCTGGCTCTCTGCCGCTCCTCTCCCCACCCGCGCCTCCTTCAGGACACCTTCGGCCTAGGCAGCTTTCAAGAGTGAGTTCCTGGGGCGGAAATGGGGGTGATGGGAGAGTTAGTGTGTGTGTGTGTGTGTGTGTGTGTTGGGGGGTGGGAACGAGGAATAGATCGTGGAAACCATGCTTGGAATTAGTTTTTAAGTATATATTGATGTGAATATACTTTGGTAGACAAAAAATGTTAAACACTATATATGTTGAAATTCTTGGGAATTATCTCGCAAGAAAGAACGAAGTACTCAAAAAATCGGACTGAAGGAATTGCTTCCATGGTCCTATAGGCAGTAAAGACTGGCCAATTTGGCCAATTTGGGTTATCTGAATGTATGAAATTCAAATTTTTTATTCAGGTAAAAGTACATACATTCATGAAGAGTTACAAACATAATGTTGGATTTATAGATAGAGCTAGTACATCCATACCTAAAGTCACTAATACGCATAGCGTTTCGGACAAAGAGTGTATGTGGGGGTAGGGGGGGAGGAGACACTTAGACAAAAGGAAAATGTCTCTGTCTGTTCAGTGTGAGCGCATGACCTTCGGAGTCATTGTTTTCTGTAGAGTTTCTTTAACAGTTTTTCAGCGCTTCGTAATATTAAATTTTTTGAGATAAAGAGATAAGGAAGGAGAAAGGGGACAGAAAGATAAAGAGGGGAAAGGTGATTGGGAGCATGGGGGAGGGAGAGGAGGGGAAGAGGGGGAAAGGGAATGGAACTACCAGGGGAAAGCGTCAAACCATTACAACTATACAGCACATGGAAGGGGTCAGGATAATGATTTGGGATGGGACAGAGGGAAGGAATGGTGCCCTACCACTTGGACGGTCGGGGATTGAACACCGACCTGCATGAAGTGAGACCGTCGCTCTATCGTCCAGCCCAAGTGATTGGATGGAGAGAGGAGAGTAGAGGGGTTAGTGGAAGAGAGGTTAGAGGGGAGAAGATTTTGCGAGATGGGAAAGAGAGGGGGGGGCGGAGGTAGGAGAGATATGGGTATATAGCCCGGTACTCCATCTAGTAAACAATCAATATATAATGATGATAATAATTTATTTTCAAATAATTTACGAAGGAATAATATACATTGGGTTGATAATTGTTACAAATATGTATACTTAATAAGGCCTCTAATATGCAAAGTGTTTCTAGCATAACAAAATAATTTAGGCTGAATTAAGGTTTGATGAGGTAGACATTTATTGCGAAACAAAGGGCGAACATAACTTAGGTCAAGAAGTTAAACCAATGGTATAAAACTTTTAAGGAGCGCAGAATGTAAACAGGAACAGGAGAAAATAAACGTCTGTGTTGTGGTAACGCTTAACATTGAGACAAATTATAACATACATGAATTGTTGAAAGATTTCAAAATAATTGAAAATTTTAACGAGACGTTCATGAACGTCAGTTGTCTAAACAATACATAGTTACAAATTTTAAAATTGTAGATGGGATAGAAAAAAGGACATTTAGAAATTTAGTATCGGTAAATATGTAGTAATTAAGAATTATAGTTCACATTAACAGCAAAAAACAGGATGAGAAGAAGCGAGGAAAATTAGTCACATCGAGTGAATAATGTAATTCTTTGTTATTCTTTTATACTAGACAGGAAAAGTACAATTTTTAATTTCATTAGGGAGGTCATTCCACAGTTTAGGACCCTTGATTTGCAGAGAGTTTGTACTTTGGTTCAGTGGCACTCTTGGGATATCAAAAAGATATTGATTTTCATGTGATGCCCATGGGTTCTGTTACAGCCCTCCGGGAAGCGCTTAAGGTCAGGAGGATTAGCATTACAATGCAGAGTTCTACTGATGTGGAGCACACTTGAGAGATGGTGTTGGGACTTTATACTTAACATATTCAAAGATTTCAGAAAGGGAGAAGTAAAGAAGCATCTACTTGCCTCAACATAGTATCGCACCTTATTGTCATATCTCGTTATGCACAATGCATTTTTAAATATCACCTAACTATAACAATATTTCGTTACTAGTTTACCTAGTGTTATCAGCAATAGTTCTAATTATCAACACCTTTCCCTAGTACTAATGTTATTACATACAGTAGTTGTTACCTAAACTTGACTCGTTCACATACACAGGGAAATGAATATATACAGAAATGTACCTCATTTCTTGCTGTATGTACAATGACAGTTTACTTTCGTTTCCAACTATGTTCACTATAAAAGTTTTCTTGCTGGTTGGTCGGGAGGTACTTGTGCGGCCATAATAACACTACAGAGTTTGATAAGCCTCGATAACCCTCCAGAGGCTGATAGACTTGAAGCCTAACATCACACCAAACTGCCCGTTTTAAATATTTCATTTTTAATTCCCCTTGTCGGAGACAGGAAGCCTATAATTAGGCTTACCGAGTCTGCCTAGGCCAATAACTGACCTTTCCCTGGATGCAACCCACAATAATTACTACTGGGCACCTATTTAAATCCTATGTGAACAGCGGCATCAGCTGAAAGGAAACATCCTAACCATTTGTCCTGCCCGGGGATGGAACCCGGATCCCTCAGTGGTGTCTCGAAGATCTAAACTAAATTTCCAAATCCTTATAAATGTGACATGTTTGTTCATTGTTTTTTATTTAGGATTTGCTGTTCATTTTTTAGCTTGCAAATTAGCGCAAATTCCTAACATGTACCTGAACTACTTTGCTGGCGTTAAGGCTTCCCTTGTATGTTGTCCGTGTTAGTGAGTGTGAGAACCATTTGGCCTGGTCAGTACAGCTGAGCCCTCGCTTATTGCAAGTCTGCGTTCAATCCCCGATGTTCCAAGTAGTTGGGCACCATTTCATCCTTCCCCTCCTATCCCAGTTCCTTGTCTTTGTGTCCCTTTCATGTGCTGTAGTTATACTGGCTTAGTGCTTTCTCCTCATAATTACCTTACCTCACCTTTGCGAGAAAGTATCATTTACTTGGCAAAATTATTTAAAATGTTCGTGTAAATATTTAAATAATAATTGCTAGGATTAGCAGTAGAAGTATTTTGCCAGAATGTCCCGCTTGGCCGGGAATGTAACGAGGATCTTATTACTTGCAAGTAAGGCTTGCTAGAAAGTTTACCGTGAGTTCTCCATTGACAGGGATCTGAACCTTGATGGCTTCGAGTTTAATCCCGAGGTTGGTGCAGGTCAGAGGTACCAAGAGGTGATGAACAGCCTTCCCTGGGACACCATGGACGAGACGACGCTCAACACGAAGGTCTTGCAGGGGGACCAGGTCATAAAGTGCCAGTACAACTATGGCATCAAGATGAAGGTCAGTCTCACGAACTAATTCAGAATGAGCAAACCGTTCCGAGCGGAATCTCCAGGGGCTCTGTCCTCGGACCTTAATCGCTACAAGACGATCTTGATAAGTTTTCAAATTGGACGAATGATTGGCAGATGTAGCTTAATTCTGAAAATATAGCGTTCTAAATTTAGGTAATAATAAGAGTTCCCAGATATTAACTAGATAATACGAGAAAGATCTGGGAGTCATGATTAATAAGGGATCTTAATCCAAAACAATCAATGCACAAATCTGTGAAATGAAGCGAATTGGATACTGGGTTTTATTTCCAGATTCGTAGCAGCAACACATTTATTATTATTATTCAGCTTGATCTTGTCCTGTTAGGTTTTATATAGGTGATGCTCTTCAGTACTGCACGATGGATATAAATTCACTTATGTAGTATGGCAAAGTTAATCCTAAGAATTAGAAGACTTCTCTATGAAGAGATAAAAAAGTTTATTCAGTCTCCGGAAAGATGAAGCGTAAACGGTGTTATGAAGCAAGTGTATAGATAAATGAGAGGCCATAACATAGGGGATATAAATTGAACTTTAGGTATATCTACACAAAATAGAACTGGAAATAATAGATATAACTTGTACAAGATAGTCGAGGTAAGACCTGGATAAATTCTGGTTTAGAAACAGGGCTGTTGGTTAATTCAACACATTATCTGGTAACAGACCTGGGATCTCTGGATTGGTTCCAACGTAGGTTAGACTTATATATGTGAATAAATTTAGTGGATAAAAAAGCTGCCGCCTCGTATGGGCCAATAGGCAGTTTCCTCTATTCTTGTGTGTGTGTGTATCGTTACCCTGGTATTTACACTTCTCAGCTGGACACCAACGTGACCCGGTATCCACGAGCGACGCCCTTCGTGCCCCCCAGCGACCTCGCCTGCGCCGCCCTCAACCTCCACCCCATCCAAGGTGCTTCCGATCGTGCTTCTGCTGCCACGCTCCTCGTGTTGGTCCTGGTGGCGCTGACGGTGGTACTACATGATCTCTAAACGTGACAGTCAAATCATTTAGTAAATACAAGGGTAGAGAAAACGGCATTTCTTTGCCCATAATGATGAATTACTTAATGTTTGCAACTGTGCGGGTGTGCTGCCACACCGCGCGGGTAATAGGTTTCAGTTTCTGAACGTTCATACGCACACGTATGAACACACCTGAACACGCTCGAGTACATGTACACACAAATAAAACGGTACACTATTGTTATCTTATATTTTCAAAATAATCTTTAAGGTTGATTATAATCTTTTCTTTGTGTTTTCCCCTGAATCTTTGCTCTATTTGGTAATTAGAAAAGTATGACGGTCTTGCTCTCCAGGAACTTCCCTTCTTGAACTGTATAGTATGAGATATATTACCGGGGAACTTCCTATCTCTTGGACCAATAGTATAATCATTCCAATTTCCATGCCCAATCAAACGAATGTTTTCCGACCAATTTCCCTTACTAGCTATTTTTGCAAAACATTCGAAAGAGTGGTCGTAAACCGTCTCCTCCATAGAATAAGAAACATGCTATACCCCCAGATATATGACTTCATGCATGGAAGGAGTGTGCATCATTGCATCACCACCTTTCTTACCCTGCACACTGCCAAGTCATGTACCACCTTCCTAGATCTCAAGTCTGCCTTTGATATTTCAACCGACATGTCATTTTGAGTGAGCTTGCAAGAATAAATATTGGTGGTTGGGTTCTTTGTTGGATCAGAGGTTATTTGTCCAATAGGAAGTCATCTGAATTGTTCCAGAGGCATAGGAGTGTAACAAGAGACTTCGAACTACACCCCCCAATGGGAGGTGTCCTCAGTCCTACCTTATTCAATATTTTAATAACTGCGCTATTAAATTGTGCCTAGCAAGCCCAACGTGCACATCATTAACTATGCTGATGATATAGTGATACATACCACTGAGTATGCTAATACGCAGAACACTCGTAACTCTGTATTAGACGTGTGTCAGGACCTTGGTTTAGTAATCTCAACAAAGAAAACAAAGATAGCAAGTCAGCGTCCACCCAAGCAGGGAGTAACTGTTCGCACGGTGCAACTGTATGATGGCTCTCAGTTTGAATACGTAAATAGATTCAAATACCTTGGTCTTGAGGTCTCGCTATGTGGTCCTATTGTAATCAGACTATCGTCAGTATGAAGAAAGACTCTGAGCTCTCAAGGTTGTTCTAGGTTATCACTCGGGCTATGGTGCCAATGTCAGTATTATCAAAAAATGATGTCCCTAGCATTCGTCAGATCTTCAGTGGATTATGCTGCACCTCTGCTTATTTTGGTGCCTGACAGAAAGCTTGGAGGGCTTGCCACCTGAGCAAGATTCCACACAGGATGTGGGAATCTTCGTGCAAGGTGAACGTCACGGATTTTACATCGATGAGCTTTCACGACTGTTTAATGGGAATTTACTCTCAAAGTCTTGATCAATTTCTTTTTCTGCAGCTGAGGTTACGGCCCTGTAAAAAAATATTAAAATGTAAAATTATTGTGGAAGTCTACATTATAATAAGGAAACAATAATAGGCAGGCTCACCATCATGCAAACTAATATACACACACATCTTCAAAGATTATACATAAAACCTCGTAAGTATCACCTTGTGAAGACATGTAGATACAAAGAGTATGCACTCAATCATATACAAGAGTAGGTCATTTGACACCAGATCCTGTCAATTTAATTGCTTTTGCGACTGCAGGTACATGGCATCATAATTCTGCATGGGTGCCGCCTTTAAGGCTCTGAACCTATTGGCATTAATATAAATTTTAATTTATTAAGGTTCTGACTGCTTTGTACAATCACCGTCTAATGCTGTCATAGTTATGCTCAGGCTCGTCAGCCCATCCAAAGTGTTATTGTCTACTGGCATTATACTTCTGCTCGAGTCCGAAGAAGTATCAATTTTAACGATCTGAGGGTGGTCTAGTGGTTAATGCTCTGGCCTGGTAAACCTGCCGGCCATGGTTCGATTCTCTCATATGGGAAAGTGTTCTGTTTGTTAAAATTCCTTGCGAGTTCATGCACGTATAATATACTCAAGACACGAGTTTTCTCTAGTAAATATGATTGATAGAAAATGAGCGTTTGATCAGGGACCATCCCTCTGGTGTCGTGGGGAGGGAGATTACGTGGTGGAAAACCCATCCTAACTTCCTCCTTTTAACGATCTGAGGATGGTCTAGTGGTTAATGCTCTGGCCTGTCACCTGCTGGCTCACTAGCTTTTAATATAAAATAATACACACACAAACACACA
>WNGS01040294.1:6466-18418 GCA_020271785.1 Procambarus virginalis | reverse complement strand
ATATATACTCCAAACCAATATATTTTCATTATGAAATAAGTAATAAGTAGCATCAAAGGAAGTCGACGGTCCAAGCGTCAATGTTGGGAGCGACTTATCCAAGATATATCGTTGTTTGGAAAGTTTTTTTGCATATCCATTTGTCGCACTTCTCTGCACAAATTATCACAAATTTAAATTATAATGTTAACAAGTAGAATACGTATTTTTAATAAAATCTAACATAACTAGCCAGAAACATTTAACATTTATAAAAAATATATGTTTGGAAGTTAAATCGACTTCATAGGACAATGGTTTGTTATATATACTCGTTATTCGTTGACATGCGTTCGCTACTTAAACTACCTTGTACTGTACTTATGTAAAATCTCCCATGTCTCTTCACTCATCTCACCGAACCCTACAGCTCTGTGATATATTGTTTAATTAAGATTCACAAATAAAGCTTATATTGTATATGTTTCAAAAGGCAGAGCTTAGTTTAGTTCATTTATTATGCACCCCATACCCATCCTATGGGCGATATAGTGGAGTGTTACAGAGGCACATAATGGGCTCGGGAATGAGCCCCACAATTCATATAGCCAGCAAGCAAGTTATAATTTTGATAAGCTAGTTACAAAAGTCCAATGCACATTGTCACATCAACAATGGGCTCGAGACCGACCACAAGTACAGTTTATATTTAAGCAACTGACATATATGGAGGCTATAGTGTCACATTGATATGTTTATCCTACACATAACTCCCTCTCCTCCCCATCCAATGGACAGCGGTGGATAGCCTAGCAGTGGTAAGACCTAGCGCAGTGGTAACATCTAGAAGTCTGCTAACATTATTGGATGACCCATAGACAGCGATTCATCAAAGTTTATACAATATTGTGAATTGGGAGTCAGTGTAGTACATAAATTGGTAAATCTAATATTGTAAGTTAAGAATCTGATGCATGTGTGTGTGTTTGGGGGGGGGGAGCGTTATACCCTTGGTAAGCGAGAGTGAAAGTAACGTTAGACGTTCTGCGGTCAATGTGGGGGGGAGGAGGGTGGGGGGTCAAATCCACCCTCCACATCTGGGCATAATACCACCAGCCTCCACACACTCCATCAGCTGATGCTTGTAGATTTTCATCTAACCTCACCTATGTCACACATTAACCTACTGTTCCAGTGTCATATTAAACTCATCACAGTGGCGTCTCACCAACATAAACTGTATTGGATTTTGTCCCGAAATAGCTATATGCTGACTGGACGTGTATGTATGTATGTATGTATGTATGTATGTATGTATGTATGTATGTATGTATGTATGTATGTATGTATGTGTTTATATTCAATTCCCCGCCAGTTGGAACATAACCAATCACAGCGAGTAGGCCTCTGACGTCATGCCAGATTCTCAGCCACCAGCCATGCTTGCGGTAGTCAGTTATCTCCACAGACCCACAGTAGTGAGGACCTCGGCTGGCCAGATATATCTGTTTGTCTCAGTCAATAAACCTACAAGCGACTACGGTGTATAATATTCAACCCCCACACAAGGCAAAGAATACTGGTAGCAGCAGTGGGACCTAGAAATTTTTTTCTGGGAATTCAAGTTAACCCAGCATCGCCTCGTGCAACCGCCGCCTCCATACCCCACCATCCTGCCACCCCATCAACTATTGTCCAGACCGGGGTCCTGCCATCAACCACTACTCCAGACCAACGTACCAGAAGTAAGGGTCAATAATTTCCTGTTTGAACGCTAATTCAACAGTGAGAAGGGAAGATTCCCCCGCCAGCTATTTTTTGAATCGCACGCCACGTGGAGCCACCTGCAGCACCACCACCTACCACCACCTGAAACTTTGTGAGTTTTCAAGCTATTGCCATCGTCATCAGCCATCGTCGCAAGCGTCAATTGATAATTGTGGAGTGTTCTACAAGTTATTCAAGAGAAATTTGTGAAAAAAAAAATAGACTACGATTGTTGTTTATAGTGTCGTCACCCTGCGACATCGACGCCACGCTGCCACATCGACACCTCATCGCTTCTCACCATCACCGCCAGCCTCTGCTAAACCAATTGTGTGAATTTCGTCCTATTGTTTTCTCCACCGTCATCGTCGCAATATCGTCGTCTTAGAATTTATCTTCGTGCTCCCAACTTCGTGCTACTGTGGGGTCCCCCAGCTTCGCGCAACTGCCGTTCGGAGCGCTGCGGTCGAACCAGATGTAAACACACCTCACATTGTTCCCCTTCAGATCTTCACGACGTTCCTCCAATTTTGGCTACTGGTGATTCTCATGAATTGCAACCCTGAGATAAGTAATAATTAGTTGAGAACAACGTGCCAAGTTCTAAAAAGTGACTTACATAATAATATCCATAATATCCTGTGAATTAACCATTCAGTGACTGGTTAAATATTGGAACTGGTCCAGTACTCCATGCCCACAGTTTTCTTGTGTGATTTCAACATTCCTGCTTCTCACAGTCATTGATTTGAATATTAAGTGATCTACTAGTGTTATTGGTAAATTCAAATTCCAGAGAAGAAAGAAATAATTGTTTCTAGTAGTATATTTGCATAATAGAAATTTATTTTTGAAATTTCCATAGACAATTGAACATAGAAAAATTCTGATATTTCTCCAGACCTAACTTTGAAATTAATCCTTTACACATTTTATTTTACACTTTCATCATAGCATGTTACCCATGTGCCTGTGTGCAATTTGTTTTTGCTAAATCCATTTTTCATGCATTGCCACTTGTTGTGTTGAATCTTTTTAATGAAATTTTGTAGTTGCATTTTTCAGTTTTTATTTAAATTGTTGTGCTTAGTCTGGTTTAATTAATTTACATACATCTAATTCCAGTCATTTTTAATGAAAGATTGCTAAAATTAATTCACAATTTGTTTGTTCTTAATTATTTTCTTGCCTAGCCCAATTTAATAATTTTATTTCTGCCAATTTTTTTACTTTAGCCAAATTGATATTTTTTGAGTGTTTATTGTTGTGTATACTATCTCTGATGCCAGGTGCACTTAATTATAATCTGCGTTCAAATATTAATTCAACGGCTGTAACAATGCCTACCACTGTTGAAACTCCCTCAGACTCAACAGGAGCAATTGCTCATCCCAATGGCCAGAGATCAGCTCAGGAAATGGCTATTCCTCTTTTTGCTGGCGAATCGCGCCTTTTAGAATCTTAGTTTAGTAAGGTTGAAGCGAAAACAGTTGCACGTTTTTCTAAGCCTACTGATGCCGAATACTTGGCAATTGCACGGTCAGCTGTAGACACAACCAGAGGTGATGCACGTTTCGTTGTTGATGAGAAAGCCATTGTTAGCCTCCAGTCTTGGTCTGAATTTTAAGATTTCTTTCGCCGTCGCTTTGTTAATAAAGGAGACCTTGACCCGTATAGGTTAGTCAAGAAAATTGCCAATGCCACCATGCAGCCTGGTGAGTCGTTTAATGCGTTTACTAGCCGTCTCGATCAGTATCTTTATGCCTTAGTGTCGGCTATGAATAATTCGACTTGGTTAGATAAAGACGACAATCTGTCCCCTGAGTCTACTACAATCTGTCCCCTGAGGGACAGGGGGACAAAGATGGACAGGGGGACAGGAGGAAAGGGGGGAGATGTATGAGGGGGAATGTTTGCGAAAGATGGAGAAGGGGTATTTAGAACGGTAAGTTACAGAGGGGGCAACTAAGGCGCATCATTGAAAAGCAAAAGAGCATCATTGCAATAGCAGAAGCCACGCACATCTTCAGCCTGCGTTGTTGAGACATTGTCAATTAAGCGGTGTCCAATAACAGTATCTTCGGTATTTAAGCGATACCTTTAAAAATACTGGAAATATTGAAAGATATTAATCCAGATATTAATTAATAGTACAGCTTCTACCTCTACAAGCGGCAATATAAAATAGAGAATAGGCGATTGTTTTCACTCAGTGTAATAAATCCACGGACCCACCCACCCGCTGAAGCCGTAAATGCCAAGACATTACTTCCGTTTAAAATTAAGCCGGAAAAATCCTCAGGTATCTGGAGGATGTGGGAGCCCTTTGATCAACCGCCGACTTCCTGCCCCGTCGAGGCCATCTGTGATGGCCTCGACGAGGCCATCAGCCCTCATGCAGTGTGCCCTCAGCCAAATTCATGTGAAACATGTATGTGTGTGTATTAAATATTTTAATTTATTATTTCCAAGATTTAGCTGTTAGCTCTTGGACCCCGCCTTTCTAAGCGTCGGTTGTCTAATGTACCGTCTCTCGGCCTCTTTTCCTCCATCATATTTAAACAACATATATTTTTATCTAACACACACACATCCCCACGATGCAGCCTTTAGCAGCTTTCTGACTTTCAGGTTCCTATTTACTGCAAGGTGAATAGAGGTATTAGTGTGTGTATGTGTGTGTGTGTGTGTGTGTGTGTGTGTGTGTGTACGTGTGTACGTGTGTGTACGTGTGTGTACGTGTGTGTGTGCGTATGTGTGTTTGTTTGTGTACTCACCAGCTAGTTGTGGTTGCGAGGGTCGAGCTACGGCTCTTTGATCCCACCTCTCAACTGGCAATTAACTGATGTACAGATTCCTGAGCCTACTGGGATCTATCATATCTGCATTTGAAACTGTGTATGGAGTCAGCCTCCACCACATCACTGCCTAATATATTCCATCTATTAACTACTCTGACACTGAAAAAGTTCTTTCTAACATCCCAGTGGCTCATTTGGGTACTAAGTTTCCACCTGTGTCCCCTTGTTCGCCTACCACCCGTGTTAAACAGTTTATCTTTATGTACCCTATCAATTGCTCTGAGAATTTTGTAGGTAGTGATCATGTCTCCCCTTACTCTTCTGTCTTCCAGTGTCATGAGGTGCATTTCTCGCAGCCTGTCCTCGTAACTCATGTCTCTTAGACCTGGGACTAGCCTTTTGGCATACCACTAAACTTTTTCAAGCTTCGTCTTGTGCTTGACAAGGTGTGTGTGTGTGTGTGTAACACACACGTACTTATGTGGTACGTATGTACTACATAATTGTAAGGCGTTTGCTGAATTAGAAAAGTTGGCTAGCAGTCCACTCTTAACGACACAATTAACTCATTACATAAAAAATTCGTGGCTGTGCAAGAGTGTGTGGGAATTTTTGGAACTGGTGTGCATTCAGACGACTGGTGAGGACCAACAATGACGTAGAAGGATGGCACCAGCGTCTGAATCAAAGGGCAGTGAGGGACAACTTGGCTTTATATATTTTAATCCCCTTACTGTACCGTGAGGCGTCCCTGGTAACCTTGCAATACCAACTGGTTTCTGATCAAAAGCTAAAGTCCAATCGCCGCAAGGGCAATAAAGAGAAACAGGAACATTTGCGGAAGCTTTGGGACCGTTACGAGGAAAAACAGATAAGCACCTCACAGTTCCTCAAGGAATGTTCGCGTTTTATCCCAGGAAGTGCCTGAACTAGAATTAGAAAACAGCAGTCTGTTTACTGGTTGTTATTTAACTTAAGTTAGTTGTAAATGATAATGTAAAAATAGCCACCGAGAACTGATGAGTTGGCCAAGACTTTTGCTCGTAAAGAGGGGATTGATTACCAACTTGGACTGCCTTTGAGCAGCCTAAGGGCAGCAATATCCCAGGAACATCAACTAAATTTCGGAGACTTGAGGCAAAGTGAAATTCACACCAGTTACTCCATCTATCGTCATCCTATTATGCAGGAAGAACCGCACGTCTATGGGTCATCCAATAATGTTAGCAGACTTCTAGATGTTACCACTGCTAGGCTTAGGCTCGGCTACAAGTACCTCTGGGAGTTTGTAACATCTGCTGATGTAGATTTGACTAAATGTAAACTCTGTCAGCAGAACTATTCGCATACTTTGCGTCATTATATAATGGAATGTGAAAAAATCGCGGAATTTAGAGATAACACCATCAATAGTGTCCAAGAAATGTATAAGTACTTCATTCATAATGATGTGCTGCTCGAAATCTTAGCGAAGTATCCAAAATTTGTTTACTGTAGGTAATGCATGCACATGATTGTAAAGCTGCCACCCAGTTGGGTGGGTGTGGAGCACATAACTGTAAAGCTGCCGCCCAGTTGGGTGGGTGTGGAGCACATGACTGTAAAGCTGCCGCCCAGTTGGGTGGGTGTGGAGCACATGACTGTAAAGCTGCTGCCCAGTTGGGTGGGTGTGGAGCACATGACTGTAAAGCTACCGCCCAGCTGGGTGGGTGTGGAGCAAGACTAGTAACTGTGTGACTCACCATAGATGTAAAGTGCCTTGTATAGTGACTGTTGTGAGCCTCTTGTTGATCACTTGTGACACAAAAGATTATTGATGTGTGTATTTGTGTAGGTGATTAGATATGTATGTGTATGTATATATGTATACGTATATATAGATATATATATATATATATATATATATATATATATATATATATATATATATATATATATATATATATATATATATATGTACATGTATGTATGAGAGTGTGTACATGTATATAAAATATTAATAATTTTGTAACTAGCGTCACAAATTGTTATTTGCTTAGCTAAACGAACTGGAGGGTTCAGTTCCTGAACCGATTATGGGCCTCTGTAATCCTTTACACCACCGCCCACGGGATGGGTATGGGGTGCATAATAAAGTTTAATAATTTGTGACCATGTAATCTATATTTTGCTCCACTACTTACTGGTTGAGTATGGGGTGCTTAACAAATAAAAGCTTCCTTCGGGGGCGCCTTGTTTCTAGATAATAGATAATAGATATAGATTCTAGATAATAATCTATAAATAAATAGATTTCAACTGTAAGGGGTATGTTTGCACCTTGTTATTCTAATAATGGATAAATAATTCTAATAATGGAAGCGCTAATTATATGAACATTCAGACGAGAACAACAGCGAACACAAACCAGCGCATATACGAAAGGAATGGTTCGTATGTACAAAATTCTCAGTGAACGAAGTTGTTTCTAGCCCGGTATCCGAAATTGCAGTAGACGACTTGACCAGTCCCCGTTTTTTTTCGCTTCGCCCAAGGCACGAAAGTTAATTATACAATATATCGGCAAATGCGTAGGCGTCTACACTCCATGACCGAAAAGCTACTGAACGCCACTATAAAAACATATGTATCTTCACTTGAGCTATAAATATGTCTATTGTAATGTATTTAAAATGAAGCTCATATTTCTATCTTGCTTAAGACATATAAAACACTTGTGTTTATTAACGAATTTACGTGAAATAAACATTGATCTGAGAGAGTTGCTCTGTCGTTCACTCTGTACGGGGTCGGAGCTCCGTAATTTTTAAAATACATGTATCTTCATTAGAACTTTAAATATATCTATGGTAAAGTGCTTAAAGTGAAGCTTATATGTCTGCTTTTCTTGAGACATATAAAACATATATGTTTATTAACGAATTCACGTGAAATAAACATTGTTCTAAGAGAGAGTTGCTCCGTCGATCGATCTGTCCGGGGTAGGAGGTCGGCTATTATAAAAGTACACGTATCTTCGCTTTAAATTTAAATATGCCCATGGTAAGGTATTTAGAATGAAGCTTATATTTCTATCTTTCTTGTGACATATAACACTCTTACGTTTATTAAGGAATCTGCGTGAAATAGGCATGGTTCTGAGATGAATGATGCGGTTTCCGAGCTCGACGAGAGATGAAAACTGCCACTTTTATACAACTACAAATATCTTCGGTTTTACTTAAAATATTTGTCTGGTAGAGGTTTTACATATAGATCTCGTTTCTGTCTTTCTTCTGACTAATAAATAATTTTGGTTTAATAAGTAATCAAGATGTTTTCAATAATATTCTTTCAGCGTTCATCTATTCCAAGACGGGCGACCCTTTTGAAAACACGATACTTGGGTTAACCCGTCCTATACTTGGGTCAGTTTCCATTATGGTTCGGAACATCAGCACTGTGGAGGAATGCCGGACAGACCACTGGAACATTATCTAACACAGTGCACAGTTACAAACCCATTAATATTTCAACTTAGATTCAACAGAGCAGAAGAAGTTGTTAAACACGTATGGTAAAATCTTACTGATGCGACCATACGTGTCATAAATACTCATACTCCTCCCAAGTAAAACAAGCAACACTTAGTGGGCCAGCCAGAGGCTTCAGGCCCGCGTAGGAATATCCCTGCAAAAAAAAAAAAAGTGTACGATATGACTTGGACCTAATCCACCAGGAGAGAACTGATTCCTTAAAAAGTAATAATCGTATAGTATTATGTATAAAGAAAGAATTCAAGTGCATTCTTTTATTAAAAAGATGAGCAAAAACATAATTAAAGAACACGGATGACCAATTATAATCATAAATTCAACCAACCCTAAGTAAGAAAACTAAGTTATTGAACCAGAAAAAAACATTGGAACTCTTGTAAGAGCGTCGGGCACCATTTGTCTACAGCATCTAGTAAAGGGCCCAGACGAGCATAAAACTTTGACACAAACAACATCGATAATAAAGAAGCAGCACCACATTTGACCGCAAAGTGCTCACATCAAATCTAACGCCAAAGAAACAACACTTATGCCTGCTAACCGTCAACATGACGCAGGACCCTGATGCGTCTTCAACATATCACTCCTGCAGAGTGGTTGTACACATAATTAAATCACTCACTGCAGCATCATATAAAAGGATACAAGTCACTCCGTACATTGACAACATCGCACACTAAGATATTTACAACTTCGGACACCAGCTTTCGACGTTTCGCATATGTGTACGTGTTCCATATTAAAACGACAATATAATGCTATTAACAATTAAAATCTTCCACTTAACAGGCATATAGTTATTTAATGAAGTTTAGTGATGTAATAGACATAGTCCGGAGTCCGTAAGGACGCCGCCCGCCAGCGTAAACACAACACACCCGAATGCCCACAAACACGATACAACGCACAAAACACAACACTTCTGTTAGTTTTTGGATAAACTCCTTTTATATTTATTATGTGATAGTTATACTTGTATAAAATGATAAATATTACAGTTAAGCTCCTAATATTTAATATTAATCAATAAAAAAGAAGTCAGAAGCCACACGCCTGTCTGTACATGTCTTTTGTGTAAAAGTATTTTGGGCGTTCATGTACTTGTGCGCTAGCTGGCGTTCACAACTGTTCTCGCCTACAAGCATTAGAATTAAACAAACGAATTTATTTATTCATTTATATACAAGAAGACACATTTTCTCGAGAGAGAATATATCTGACTTATCAAGTATGTAGCTTGCTTAGCAAAAGGAATTATTAAATTTGGGTTCAGTTTAACTACACTCAATGGATGATTAATTGGGCATAATAAAGGATAAAATGAAAGATAGGGAACAACATTAGAGAGATAAACTCGAGAGAGGTTTTCATGTTAACCCAAAAATTATTTGAAGAGCAAGACGGACTGCGGGGTCAGGCAATTGGTCCCCATGCTATCGTGATGGGGATCAGCCATTTCACGTGTTAATGACTCTTGTATAGTTGTGTAGTTAGGGACAACAGGGTAAAGGGGTAATGGACATTGTAGGTTCATTGTTCTACCTGGGAATCCTCCACTGTTTTATATCTTATGTATGTACTCACCTAGTTGAGGTAGCGGGGGTTGAGCTCTGGCTCTTTGGTCCCGCTTCTCAACTGTCAATCAACTGATATACAGATTCCTAAGCCTATGGGCTCTGTCATATCTACATTTGAAACTGTGTATGGAGTCAGCCTCCACCACATTACTGCCTAATGCATTCCATTTATTAACTACTCTGACACTGAAAAAGTTCTTTCTAATGTCTCTGTGGCTCATTTGGATACTCAGCTTCCACCTGTGTCCCATTGTGCGTGTACCACATGTAAATAAATGTATGTAGTGTAATGTATGTATGTGTATGTGTATGTATGTATGTATGTATGTATGTATGTATGTACGTACGTATGTATGTATGTATGTATGTATGTATGTATGTATTATGTATATGTATGTATGTATGTAGTATGTATGTATGTTGTATTTATGTATGTAGTATGTATGTACTTTGCTCTAAAAAAAAATTATCATTAACATATGTATGCATATATATATCTATGCAATATAGTCTGAAAATGAACATTGCAGAGTTCATTTTTCAACTTCCCCGACAGAGAAGAAAACATAAGAAATATTGAGAACATTCGTGTTAGAATCATTAAGCTCACCCTTTCGGTAATATTCCATATTATTTATATAGTATGTATATCTATATATATATATATAGATATATATATATATATATATATATATTATATATATAATATATATATATGTATTATATATATATGTATATATATATAGTATATATATATATATATATATATGTATATATATATGTATATATATTATATATATATAATCTATATATATATATATATATATATATATATATATGTATATATATATATATATATATATATATATTTATATATATATATATATATATATTATATATATATATCTATATACTATATATATATATATAGTATATTCCGATAATTGTAAGGAGAAAGGGAAGAGAAAGGGTGGGGGAGAGAAAAATTAGAATACAGTAAGTTAAAAACAATTAACAAGCCGGAGCGCGGGTCAGGTCACTCGAGAATAGGATACGCACAAACCTGTATACCAAACACAAGGGTGCTAATTGACTAGTTGTTGAAGGGGAGAGATGTGTGATGGGGGAATGTTTGCGGAAGATGGAGAAGGGGTATTTAGAACGGTAAGTTAGAGAGGGGGGCAACTAAGGTGCATCATTGAAAAGCAAATGAGCATCATTGCAGTAGCAGGAGCCACGCACATCTTTAGCCTGCGTTGTTGAGACATTGTCAATTAAGCGTGTCCAATAACAGTATCTTCGGTATTAAAAATACCTTAAAAAATACTGGAAATATTGAAAGATATTAATCCAGATATTAATCCCCTTGTGTGCAACAGCTTCAAGCTCAACAAGTGGCAATATAAAATAGAGAACAGGCGATTGTTTTTGCTCATAGTGTAATAAACCCCATTGGCCCACCCACCCGCTGAAGCCGTAAATGCCAAGACATTACTTCCGTTTAAAATTAAGCCGGAAAAATCCTCAGGTACGTGGAGGATGAGGGAGGCCTTTGAGCAACCGCCGACTTCCTGCCCCGTCGAGACCATCTGTGGTCGCCCTCAGCCAAATTCATGTAAACATGTATGTGTGTATTAAATATTTTGATTTATTATTTGCAGGATTTAGCTGTTAGCTCTTGGACCCCGCCTTTCTAAGCATTGGTTGTCTAACGTACCGACTCTCGACCTCTTTCCTCCATCATATCTAAACAACATATATTTTTATCTAACACACACACACACACACACACACACACACACACACACACACACACACACACACACACACACACCACACACACAGCCCCAGGATGCAGCCTGTAGCAGCTTTCTAACTTCCAAGTTCCTATTTACTGCAAGGTGAATAGGAGCATTAGTGTGTGTATGTTTGTGTGTGTGTGTTGTACGTGTACTCACCTATTGTGCTTGCGGGGGTTGAGCTTTGGCTCTTTGGTCCCGCCTCTCAACTGTCAATCAACTGGTGTACAGATTCCTGAGCCTACTGGGCTCTATCATATCTACATTTGAAACTGTGTATGGAGTCAGCCTCACCACATCACTGCTAATGCATTTCATCTGTTAACTACTCTGACACTGAAAAAGTTCTTTCTAACGTCCAAGTGGCTCATTTGGGTACTAAGTTTCCACCTGTGTCCCCTTGTTCGCGTACAACCCGTGATAAACAGTTTATCTTTAAGTACCCTATCATTTGCTCTGAGAATTTTGTAGGTAGTGATCATGTCTCCCCTTA
>WNGS01040278.1:0-11026 GCA_020271785.1 Procambarus virginalis | reverse complement strand
ATAGACGGATATACTAAGGACGTCAGGGAATTTCATGACAGCAGAATCACTCTGCCCGCATATGATCCTGCTCTGCCCCACCCCCCATTCGAATCATGCCCACGCCCTACCCTCCCACCCACACCCTGCTCACCACCCGGCCCCGTCTAAATCGTAACAAACACACAGTGATAACTATTCCCTTCTCAGTGGCTACTTTTAAAATAAATCTTCAACCCTGGTGCTAAGATATAACAGCCTTGTTTTTGAAGCGGAAGAGTTACTGATGAATGAGAATAGCACACTACAATCCCACCACACCTGCTCTCATTATATAGGCTGCCCTATGTGAATATCCTGGCGGTATATTATATCATGTACCGCCAGGTTATACATATCTAATGCATGTGTCACAGAGGGTATATATTTAAATGTATAATTAAATGAGTTCGAAGAATAATAAGGATTCTAACGGGCTTAGATATAAAAGCACAGAAGAAGAGCGACCATTAATATAATATATAAGATTCCACAGATCCACGATATTCAATATATCACATAATTATATACGAGGGTCTCCATGTCCGCCTCAGGCCAGCTCGGAAATTTTTCTGACTTTGATATAATCTTCCCTCGATGCCATTCCTGAAAAATGGTGCGCTAAAGGTGATGCACAGCGGTCGGCCCTCCCTCTCCCCCACCCTCCTCACCGCTGGCTACTGAAGTGCTGCTGGTGGAGGGAGGGGGGTCGAACTCCAAACCCCCTCATCCACACAACGGGCATGGAGGCACCAACTGATCCAGTTCCCCAGTGCAGAACATGGACCGCTGAAGGATCGGCGGTGAAGGAAGTGGCAGCCATCTTGCCGGGTACACAAATGCTATGGTTCCTCATGTGACCCCGTCGTCTTGTGTGGACGACGGAACACAGGCTGGCTGGCTGGCTCTAACCTAACGTATTCGACTATTGTAACGACTATTCAGTGTTCTTGTATAGTCTACGTAACGGGGCCATGCGTGTCGCAAACACCAACGGGTTGTCCTCACCCAGAACCTATATAAACCTGAATAAACATTTGATTTGATTTTTTGATATATAATATTACTGACGAACGTGCACGGATGGACAAATAAGGAAGCCATTTTGTATTCAGATAGTTCTTTAGCACTAGCTGGCCGGCACTACGTAGACTATAAGGCAGTTTACAAACGAGTATTTTCGTAAGTTTATAGCAAACGCACCCTTGTTAGGTTTGGTTTGGCTACGATCGGTTATGTTTTATTTTAGGCTAGGTTAGGTTTGGTTATATGACAGGTTAGGTTTGGTTATATGAAAGGTTAGGTTTGGATATAGTCAGGTTAGGTTTGGTTATGTCAGGTTAGGTTTTAAGTTAGGCTAGGTTAGGTTTCATTATAAATTATATTAGGTTAAGTTATGTTTGGTTATATTTGTTATAGGTTTAGTTTGGTTAACTTGACCAAAACTTCAGGGTATGTTACATTCAGTTATAGAAAAGTGTCGTTTCTAAATACCGAAGTATTGATCCTTAGATGACTGGGAGATTCGCATAGTTGACCATAATAACAAGAAGCAGGTGGTGAGAAATGTTAAAAATAGCCTAAGCTACTTCTATCCTTTTGAGATTATTTTATTGTCTCAATAAACGTACTTGAACTTGAATAACAGAATATATATCCATGTGAAATTTTCATAATCCATCTGGGTGACAATGGGACATGCTTACCACATATGACTATTCAAGAACTCTTAATCCATACCGTAATGTTGATATGTAATGTTGAATCGATGCTGATCCTATGTAGATTTAATGTTACTCGGTCATATTTTGCCTGGTGGGTCCGATCACTGGTTATTGTAATAACAGTAATATGTACAATGTTTTACCTCAAAACATATAATTATTTTACTTCAAGCCCATAAAAATTTCATATGAACAAATAATATTAAAGAAACTTGCACTGATCGATATGCCTAAACTCTATATGCTTAGAATTATTATTTATTACATTACTTCATAAAACAAACAGGAATATATATTATATATCTATTATATATATAATATATATATATATATATATATATATATATATATATGTATATATATATATTATATATATATAATATATCTATATATATAATATCTATATATATAATATATATATATATATGTATGTTTGTATCTCACATCTCATCTGTTAGTCTACCCTGACCATGGGGACCCCACTTGATTATATATATAATATATATATATATATATATATATATATATATATATATATATATATATATATATAAATCCACTCTCCTTCCTTCTCCTTCCTTCCCCCACATCTCTCTAACCACACACACGCGCAAGTACGTACGTTCCATTCTAAACGACGCAATCCAGAGACACATTGGGGAATTTATCGGGGGAGAGATATGCAGCCTCTCCAACAAATGAAATTCTGCCCTCCCACCCAGGAATTCCAATAGGCTATTCACAGCTTCGTCCAAACATTGCCAGTTCCGGAAAAAAAAAACCACTCTGCCTCCGTGTATCCGCTAGCCTGTATCAGTGTAGTTAGTAAGTAATTATCAAAAGAAGGTGCCAAGCGGGAAGACTATGTAGCTGATATCGGTTAACTGGCTACACGAAGTTGCAACTCTCAAGCGACTGGGCCACGGGAGGGGGGAGAAGAGTTTCTCATTTCTAGCGACAATTTTAATATTTTAGAATACCGTTAAAAATAAATGTATGAATATTCATGAATACAAATGCCAATGGTGAAATATGATGAAGAGTTTTGCATGTGTGTGTGTTGCTGCTGTGTCTTAGCCAACTTGAAAGCAATACTTTAGTTACAATAACGTGACTGGTGATGTGATGACGTGTCGGTCCGTCCTTGGACCATTACCTTATTCTTACATTCATCCTATTCTTACATTCATCTTTTTCTTACCTTGTTCGTACATTCATCAATCCTTACCTGCTTCTCTTACTATTTTACCTTATATATTGCCTGTACCTTCCTCTCTTCTTTCTGCAAATCTCACCCATCCCTGGGCGGTGGTGGAAAGAGTCACAGAGGCACATAATGGGTTCAGAAATCTGAACGCCACAGTTCATTTACCTAAACAAGTACAGTTGCTGAGCTAAATTGTTGGCAAACGTGTTGCCAACCTGGTCATATGCACAGGCCCATGACATACCAGGCAAAGTTGCAACACCAGCAACCCTCCCTCCCCCCTCACCCCATTCTGACCCCGACACCCCATCCCCATTCCCATCATGTCCCCCCTCCCACCTTTCCCCCCCAGTCCCCCTTCCCCCTTCATCCCATACCCTCCCTATTCCTCCTCCCCCCTCACCCCGTATCCTCCATGTCCCCCCTATCTCCTTAACCCACACCCTACCTGTTCCCCCTTCCCTTAAACCCCCCCCCCCAAACCCTCTGCGACCCTGCAAACCACTCACAGATCCCTCACCCACGGAACAGCTTCCCACACCAGTAGAATACTCGCCAAGAAGGGATATGTAAATGAACAGAAGAAAGTGAGCTTCAAGGCGATGTACACTAACATAGATGGGATTACAAATAAAACTAGTGAACTTGGAGAGTGGGCACTAGAAGAAAACCCAGACATAATAGCTCTCACAGAAACAAAGCTAACGAAAATCATAACAAATGCAGTGTTTCCACAGGGCTACTATGTAGTGAGGAAAGAGAGAGAAGGGAGAGGAGGAGGTGGTGTGGCTTTGCTACTAAGAGAAGGTGGAGTTTCGAAGAGATGGTAATTCAGAACTGTGAAGGTTTCAGGGACTACATATCAGGCCATTGCAACTGGAGGACAGAAAATTATAATAGTAGTCATATATAACCCCCCACCGAATGACAGAAGACCCAGACAGGAATATGATAGAAACACCTGGCCACCATCAATATAATAGAGAGAGCAGCTTCTGTGGCTAGCAGGAACGGATCCAGACTTCTAATCATGGGAGACTTCAACCATGGGAAGATAGATTGGGGGAACAGAGACCCACGGAGGCCCAGACACATGGAGAGCTAAGCTGCTGGATGTGGCAACAAGAAACTTTCTAAGTCAACACGTCAAGGGACCGACAAGAATGAGAGGAGGGGATGAACCAGCCTTGCTTGATTTGATATTTACCCTAAATGAGTCGGATATAAGGGAAGTTAAGTTGGAAGCCCCCTTGGGAATGAGTGATCATAGTGTATTGAGCTTTGAGTACCTGGTTGAGCTAGGAATTATCACCCCCAAAAAAGAACTGGGAACCAAAGGGCTGGCGTACCGAAAGGGAAACTATGAGGAGATGAATAAATTCCTATGGGATATACATTGGGACACAGAACTCGGAACCAAGTCCGTACAAGACATGATGGACTATGTCACCCAAAAATGTCAGGAGGCTGTAAGCAGGTTTGTCCCAGCCCAACAGAAAAAACAGAGAAGCAAAGGAAGAATCCGTGGTTTAATAGGGAATGTATGAAAGCAAGGAGCTGAACAAAAGGGCATGGAGGAACTTCCGTAATAACAGAACACCAGAAAGTAGAGAGAGATACCAGAGAACCAGGAACGAGTATGTCAGTGTGAGAAGAGCAGCTGAGAAAAGGTATGAAAATGATATAGCTAACAAAGCCAAGACTGAACCAAAGCTACTACACAGTCACATCAGGAGGAAGACAACAGTGAAGGAACAGGTGATTAAACTTAGGGTGGGCGAGGACAGGTACACAGAGAATGACAAAGAGGTGTGTGAAGAACTCAACAAAAGGTTCCAGGAGGTCTTTACAATAGAACAGGGAGATATCACGGCGCTGGGAGAGGTGGCAGCAAACCAGGTGACCTTGGATAGGTTCGAAATTACAAGAGATGAGGTCAAAAAGCACCTATTGGAGCTGGATGTGAGAAAGCTGTTGGGCCGGATGGAATCTCGCCATGGGTATTGAAAGAGTGTGCAGGAGCACTTTGCTTACCACTCTCCATAGTGTATAGTAAGTCACTGGAAACGGGGGACCTACCAGAAATATGGAAGACTGCTAATGTAGTACCAATATACAAAAAGGGTGACAGACAAGAGGCACTGAACTACAGGCCAGTGTCCTTAACTTGTATACCATGCAAGGTGATGGAGAAGATTGTGAGAAAAAACCTAGTAACACATCTGGAGAGAAGAGACTTCGTGACAACCCATCAACATGGGTTCAGGGAGGGTAAATCTTGCCTTACAGGCTTGATAGAATTCTACGATCAGGTGACAAGAATTAAGCAAGAAAGAGAAGGGTGGGCGGACTGCATTTTTTGGACTGTCGGAAAGCCTTTGACACAGTACCCCATAAAAGGTTGATGCATAAGCTGGAGAAACAGGCAGGAGTAACAGGTAGGGCGCTCCAGTGGATAAGGGAGTACCTAAGCAATAGGAAGCAGAGAGTTACAGTGAGGGGTGAGACCTCAGACTGGCGTGAAGTCACCAGTGGAGTCCCACAGGGCTCTGTACTTGGACCTATCCTGTTTCTGATATACGTAAATGATCTCCCAGAGGGTATAGACTCATTCCTCTCAATGTTTGCTGACGACGCCAAAATTATGAGAAGGATTAAGACAGAGGAGGACAGCTTGAGACTTCAAGAAGACCTGGACAAGCTGCAGGAATGGTCGAACAAATGGCTGTTAGAGTTTAACCCAAGCAAATGTAATGTAATGAAGATAGGGGTAGGAAGCAGGAGACCAGATACAAGGTATCATTTGGGAGATGAAATACTTCAAGAGTCAGAGAGAGAGAAAGACCTGGGGTTGATATCACGCCAGACCTGTCCCCTGAAGCTCATATCAAGAGGATAACATCAGCAGCATATGCCAGGTTGGCTAACATAAGAACGGCCTTTAGAAACTTGTGTAAGGAATCTTTCAGAACATTATATACCACATATGTCAGACCAATCCTGGAGTATGCGGCTCCAGCATGGAGTCCCTATCTAGTCAAGCATAAGACTAAACTGGAAAAGGTTCAAAGGTTTGCCACCAGACTAGTACCCGAGCTGAGAGGTATGAGCTACGAGGAGCGACTGCAGGAATTAAACCTCACTTCGTTGGAAGACAGAAGAGTTAGGGGGGACATGATCACCACATTCAAGATTCTCAGGGGAATCGACAGGGTTGATAAAGACAGGCTGTTTAAACAAGGGGCACACGCACTAGGGGACACAGGTGGAAACTGAGTGCCCAAATGAGCCACAGAGATATTAGAAAGAACTTTTTTAGTGTCAGAGTGGTTGACAATGGAATGCATTAGGAAGCGATGTGGTGGAGGCTGACTCCATACACAGTTTCAAGTGTAGATATGATAGAGCCCATAGGCTCAGGAAACTGTACACCTGTTGATTGACGGTTGAGAGGCGGGACCAAAGCCAGAGCTCAACCCCCGCAAGCACAACTAGGTGAGTACAACTAGGTGAGTACCAGCATGTTGACACGCCAATGATAACACCAGGCAAGGTTGACACGCCAATGGCAACACCAGCAAGGTTGACACGCCAATGGCAACACCAGCATGGTGATACGCCAATGGCAACACCAGGCAAGGTTGACACGCCAATGCAACACCAGGATGGTTGACACGCCAATGACAACACCAGGCAAGGTTGACACGCCAATGACAACACCAGGCAAGGTTGACACGCCAATGGCACCACCAGCATGGTTGACCGCCAATGGCAACACCAGGCATGGTTGACACGCCAATGGCAAACCCAGCAAGTTGACAAGCCAATGATAACACCAGGCATGGTTGACGCGCCAATGACAACACCAGGCAAGGTTGACACGCCAATGACAACACCAGGCATGGTTGACACGCCAATGACAACACCAGGCATGGTTGACACGCCAATGACAACACCAGGCAAGGTTGACACGCCAATGACAACACCAGGCAAGGTTGACACGCCAATGACAACACCAGGCATGGTTGACACGCCAATGACAACACCAGGCAAGGTTGACACGCCTTTGCAGAACTAGGTAACGTTGATACATTGAAGACACACCCAAGCAAGGTTAACATGCCTCTGACAACATCCGTCAAGGTTAATGTGTGCAGGGGCAACCCACCATGGCTACGCATCTCGCATAATTCTCTAGTCTTTCAATAGCCGGTATGCCGATTAGTGATGCGATATACATCCCCGGGAGTATATTTTACTAAAGAATGGTATGGGAGGTCGGTACCTGCTTCACGCTGGTCTCTCCCTCTTTCACTATCACCCTTCTCTTCCCATTTATACTCCACTCCAACTTTCTCCCCCAACCCTCTTGTTTTCGAACATGAGATTCTCCCCCTGTTCGCTTTCACAAGAAATGTAAAGAAATGTAAAGACATTTTAATTGGGCCAATATGGCCAACCCCGACCATCCTATGTCTATTCAGTGCCTCTAAACATACATTTTGCAAACCTGGGTGAACCTAGCCCCAAACATCTGGCCTCCAACCTCATAGAGACTCATAAATTGTCACAAGAGCTCTCGGGTATTGGATTTAAAAGGCAGACGACTTTCAAATACTTTTGTACAGTCTGCTGGCATAGTGGTTATAGTACTGGACACGCCAAGGGGCATGTCTGACTGGGTTCGAATCCTTCAGGGGTTAAGAGTTTTCTGAGATATGACAGTGTCAGACCACGAAGGAAAAGTTAAAACAGGAATTTCCTCAAGTACTTTCGTATTTAATAATACATCTTCAAAGGATGAATATACATACATGTATATGACTAGAAGGAATACCCAGGATGGTCTGACTCTTCCCTTTCCCATCTGGTCTCCAACCGCAAACACAGATATTACATTGAATACCAAATTTATGTTGGTCCTTTGCCAATGAATAAATCTAGGACTCCGCCAGCCATCTTTTACTAACTTTGTTGGGTTTGGGGGGTGATCACTATTGGACTTTATTCCCTTTTAATAGGACCATTTGGACCAACCTAGACCAATCTATCTCCGTCCCATACGACAGACCATTCATCCTGCAAAGTTAGGTAAAGCTACCACTAGGCATCTGGCCTCCAACCTCGTACAGACATTATCTTATGTACTACATTAATAAGATTTGGAAATAGGTGGATCGGATCAATCTTAGCACAGGTAAATATATTGCCGTTCCACTCATTGTTAAAAAGCAAAAATTTAAGATATAATTGAAACCGATGATTTAATCATATCTTTCAAGGCCACTAGGCACATTTAAATACATTTATTCTATACTAGAGGTATCTGGGTCTCATTCCCGCCTCTTCCATGTCTCAAAACTTGCAATCTCAACCAAGGCACAACTTAACTACACTTTTCTTACAATTGTTATTGGATGTAATGTTGTACAATGTAGTTAAAACAAATTTTGTGGTTATGTGCAGACGAGGAGTCACAATAACGTGGCTGAAGTATGTTTACCAGACCACACCTAGAAGGTGAAGGGACGACGACGTTTCGGTCCGTCCTGGACCATTCTCAAGTCGATTGGTCCAGGTCGGACTAAAACGTCGTCGTCCCTTCATCTTCTAGTGTATGGTCTGGTAAACACTGTGTTTATGTTGTAAGCTGGGATATTATGATCAGCTGACAAACTTGAACAATTCTGGAAAACTAAACCTCCATTCAAGACTTTGAGTTGCTGGGATTCTGTATAGATGATCCTTCTTTCAGAGGGGAAACTATGACTGACCCCAAAGCTTATGAGTTCCATGTGTCATCTAGAAAAAGTTTGGCCTCCAACCATAAACAGACCGACTTGCCTTTTTTCTTGGTATGTACAAGCACTACATAGATAATAGACCAGTGATAACCATTTAAATTTAGATTAGTAAATAATTCATATTTATCCTCATACCCTTACAAAGCCACTAAGAACGTTTGGGTATGATTTTAAAACATGCCATTAAATTCAGGACATGTAGAGTAAATATCACAAATGAATCAAATTTCTGAATGTGCATTTTGGTTTATAAATACTGTATTGTATAATGGATTGATTTTGTGCTTAAGGTCAAGTGTAGTTCCCAAGAGGTTTGGCCACAAGATCAGAACTCACCTTTCCCAAAAAATTAAATTAGTTTCAAGACCATACATAAATGTTGCAGGTGTAAAGTTATTATGAGGCTCTTAAATATATTACATCAACAGAAAATGTATATACAAAAATAGATATGAGGCTTTATTGCTCAGCATATAAGGAGCTGAAGAAATGCTATCATCAAAAGGTGCCAAGTCAAAAAGGCTATGTTGCATTGTTTGTGTTGCTAGATATTTGAAAGGCGCTAAAGTTAGCTCAAGTTGCTAATAGGAGTACAGGACATAAGGGAAGTGATATAAAGGTACCCAATTCACCAAGGATTCAATCAAGTGATGCAAGGTTAATAGCACAAACATTCAGATTTAATACTATATTAACACAGTCTCTGATACATATATACTTTACTGTAAAATAAATACTTAACCTAACACAAGCAAAATTTTTTACACAAGCAATTATACATTTTTTTTTAAAAATGTACCCTACACGAGGTATAATATACAGTTCCATACAAATCATTTTATAAACTTTTATTATAAGTGACCTGTACAATTTCTAATCATATATGCATATATAATCACTGCTGCTGCAGGTGAAAAGATGACCATCTTTTATAGTCTTGACTAAGTAAGTAACTATCAAAGAAGACGCCAAGCCGGGGAGACCATGTAGCGCCATCAAAGGTGCAGGATATTCACAAGGTGATAAATATCAGTAAGAATGCCAATATGAGTAAGAAAAGCACATACGTGAGCGACATCAAAGGTATCTGATTCGCCAAGGATTCTATTGCAGGACAAGTGACCGCGAGAGACAGTTGGGAAGCAAAACAAAGAAGACATCCTGGAAGTCAGGACGTTCAACAAGGGAATGTCCCTCTTACGGTATGACTAAGAGGAACCGTGTAGTTCGGACAATAAGGAGCCGGGCGACACTCCATTAAGTCCCGTTAGATAAACGTGTATAATACTTAACCTCACATAGCTGTTTCCGACAGCCGGTTACGGTAGTAGGAGGAAGGCCAAGGGGAACACGTTACCCTTAAGAGTATGCAGTTTGTTACAGTAATGCTGACCAAAAAGTCGAAACAAATTTTCCCATAAGAATAATGTAAATTGAATTAATCCATTCACACTCCCCAAAATATTAACTTCAAAATACATTTCATACATAATACACACACATTCTGTACTATAGTATGTACAAGTTATAGCTTATGTTATTGTTGACTCTTGTTGGCATATGGAAGACGGTGAGGAGAGGGAAGGAGGAGAGATGTTACTGTCGGGAAGGAGAGTCCTCTCCCATTATAGCATCAGGAAGTGATGACTTCTCTGGGGTTACTCTCTCTCTCTTATACATGCCTGCATACCACTACGACCTGGTTGTGCTCACTGCTTGCTTTTCCTCACTAAGAACCTTTCTATATTCTTTTTTCCTACAATTAACATTTGTCTGTAGTGAGGTATCAGTGTCATTGAAAACGTTAAGGGCAATGGCCTACTGCAGCTTGATTTGTGCGAGTCACTTCAACAAAATTGCATTTCATTTCTTCCCATACTGCACACCACTTCTTAAGCGTTAAGGAAGGGACATTCTGTTCTGCCGCCACCTTCCCTGAAGAAATTTCCTCGGCTGTCTCTAGTGCTGCTCCTTGTCAAGGGCTAGTTCTTTGCCGTGTTCCTCCACCAACTCAACTCTCAAACAACTTTCTTGGGACCACATGACATGATGTATAATAATTACTTTTATGTTTAAACACCAAAAAAAAGCACAAAACCAATGAAATTTTTACAAAGAATTTAAGCACAATCGTCGCTAAGCAGGCAGTCTGGTAAACTGAACCCTCCAAACACACACCGTAACTACGACGTTGGTACAACGTTCGAACAAGTTTTAACACCTAACCAGTTATAACATCCAATATAGCAAGTTGTAACAACGTTCTAATACGT
>WNGS01040277.1:0-10296 GCA_020271785.1 Procambarus virginalis | reverse complement strand
GACGTGTCCAGCTGCACTGTAAACCAACTTGTCATTACATAAATGATTGTCATTCTTTTGGATGTGTCTCCGTACAATCTGAACTCTTATTATATCACTTATTCGCAGCAGATTATATTGGATCATCTGGAGATGTTTATGTGTGACAACTGCGGAAATATGCGACAGACTCTTGATGGTGTCCGCGATGTTCTTCTGTGATGAGTTCATCTTCTCAGGACATCTTTGACAGGCAGGTCATCATCATCAAAAAACTAATCACACCTCCACCTGGCGACGGCTCCCGTTTCTTAAGTTTTCCAAGTTTGTTTGCCATTATAAAATTAAGTTATTGCAAAAGTAGACATTCCATCTTTCAAAAAAATCCATCGCCCTAGAGAGGAAATATGTCAGTTTATGTTGAAAATGAAGTCTCGAGGACGGTTGATGATGTGAGGGAGTGAGGATGGTTGATGAGGGAGTGAGGATGGTTGATGAGGGAGTGAGGATGGTTGATGAGGGAGTGAGGATCGCAGGGTGAGGGAGCAATGAGGGGTTGTTCTGGAGTCTTATTGTAGGACGGGATGATACTGCATGTTATATCCACCTTAACCTCCCAACCCAACCCACTCTAACTCAACCCAACCCACTCTAACTCAACCCAACCCACCTAACTCAACCCAACCCACTCTAACTCAACCCAACCCACTCTAACCCAACCCAACCCACTCTAACTCAACCAAACCTAGCCCAAGCAAATAATACTAAGTACTAAGCCTTAGTACTTAGTACATGAGCCTAATAATGCTAAGCCTTATAATATAGAGGATTTTAACAAACAGAAAACGGGACGTGTAGAACAAGCGCCCCGTCGATTATCTCCAGATGCCATTCAGTAAAAAAAAAAGCAACTGCCTAGCCTAACCAGTAATGTATGAACCCAAGCAACCCACCTAACCTATCGAAGCCTAAGAATGAAAAAAGTCAATATTATAGTGCATACATTTTTACTATTATGTAACTATTATGTAAATTTTAACGCATTGGGCCAGCTCAGTAAAAAATGCGACATTCCCATTTAAAGCTGGATAAATTGTCGAGATGGGGAACATTAAAAGATCCTTTACTACCAGAATCCACTCGATAAAACATCTAAATCATAGGGGGCGATTACAATTTTAAAATCTGTATTCTCTTGAGCGCAGGCGGGAAAGATACATAATAATTTACACGAGAAAATAGTAGAGGGGCTGGTCCCAAACCTGCACACAGAAATAACACCACATGAGACCAGGAGGCATGGCAGGATGTGCAGAATACCCCCGTTGAAGAGCAGAGGTGCAACAGGTACTCTGAGAGAGAACTATCAATCAGAGGCCCGAGACTGTTCAACACGCTTCCACTACACATAAGGGACATAACTGGCCGACCCCTCACAGTGTTCAAAAGAGAACTGGATAAACACCTCCAAAGGATATCTGATCAACCAGGCTCTGAGTCATACGTCTGGCTGGGAACAGCGGGGTCCAACAGCCTGGTTGACCACTCCAGCAACAAGGAGGCCTTGTCAGAGACCGGGCCGCGGGGACGTTGATCCTCGGAATCACCACAAGGTAAGGAGGTTCATAAGGAATAGACGAGTGAACGGAGAAGCATTTGAGTCATGCATTAGTAGCAGCTGTGAGAGGTTGCAACCAGTCATCAGTAGCTGTGAGAGGCTGCAACAGTCACTAAGTAGCTGTGAGAGGTTGCAACAGTCAATCAGTAGCTGTGAGAGGTTGCAACAGACACTCAGTAGCTGTGAGAGGTGCAACAGTCATCAGTAGCTGTGAGAGGCTGCAACAGTCACTCAGTAGCTGTGAGAGGCTGCAACAGTCATCAGTAGCTGTGAGAGGCTGCAAACGTCACTCAGTAGCTGTGAGAGGCTGCAACAGTCACTCAGTAGCTGTGAGAGGGCCGCAACAGACACTCAGTAGCTGTGAGAGGCTGCAACAGTCACTCAGTAGCTGTGAGAGGCTGCAACAGTCATCAGTAGCTGTGAGAGGCTGCAACAGTCACTCAGTAGCTGTGAGAGGTGCAACAGACACTCAGTAGCTGTGAGAGGCTGCAACAGTCATCAGTAGCTGTGAGAGGTTGCACAGTCATCAGCAGCTGTGAGAGGCTGCAACAGTCATCAGCAGCTGTGAGAGGCTGCAACAGTCATCAGCAGCTGTGAGAGGTTGCAACAGTCATCAGCAGCTGTGAGAGGCTGCAACAGTCATCAGCAGCTGTGAGAGGCTGCAACAGTCACTCAGTAGCTGTGAGAGGCTGCAACAGTCACTCAGTAGCTGTGAGAGGTTGCAACATCACATCTAGCTGTGAGAGGCTGCAACAGTCACTCAGTAGCTGTGAGAGGTTGCAACAGTCATCAGCAGCTGTGAGAGGCTGCAACAGTCATCAGTAGCTGTTAGAGGCTGCAACAGTCACTCAGTAGCTGTGAGAGGCTGCAACAGTCATCAGTAGCTGTTAGAGGCTGCAACAGTCACTCAGTAGCTGTGAGAGGCTGCAACAGTCATCAGTAGCTGAGAGAGGCTGCAACAGTCACTCAGTAGCTGTGAGAGGCTGGCAACAGTCATCAGTAGCTGTGAGAGGCTGCAACAGTCATCAGTAGCTGTGAGAGGCTGCAACAGTCATCAGTAGCTGTGAGAGGTTGCAACAGTCACTCAGGGCTGTGAGAGGTTGCAACAGTCACTCAGTAGCTGTGAGAGGCTGCAACAGTCATCAGTAGCTGTGAGAGGCTGCAACAGTCATCAGTAGCTGTGAGAGGCTGCAACAGTCATCAGTAGCTGTGAGAGGCTGCAACAGTCATCAGTAGCTGTGAGAGGTTGCAACAGTCATCAGTAGCTGTGAGAGGCTGCAACAGTCATCAGTAGCTGTGAGAGGCTGCAACAGTCATCAGTAGCTGTGAGAGGCTGCAACAGTCATCAGTAGCTGTGAGAGGTTGCAACAGTCATCAGTAGCTGTGAGTGGCTGCAACAGTCATCAGTAGCTGTGAGAGGCTGCAACAGTCACTCAGTAGCTGAGAGAGGCTGCAACAGTCACTCAGTAGCTGTGAGAGGTTGCAACAGTCACTCAGTAGCTGTGAGTGGCTGCAACAGTCATCAGTAGCTGTGAGAGCTGCCACAGTCATCAGTAGCTGTGAGAGGCTGCCACAGTCATCAGTAGCTGTGAGAGGCTGCAACAGTCACTCAGTAGCTGTGAGAGGTTGCAACAGTCATCAGTAGCTGTGAGAGGCTGCAACAGTCACTCAGTAGCTGTGAGAGGCTGCAACAGTCACTCAGTAGCTGTGAGAGGCTGCAACAGTCAACAGTAGCTGTGAGAGGCTGCAACAGTCATCAGTGGCTGTGAGTGGCTGCAACAGTCACTCAGTAGCTGTGAGTGGCTGCAACAGTCTCAGTGGCTGTGAGAGGCTGCAACAGTCATCAGTAGCTGTGAGAGGCTGCAACAGTCACTCAGTAGCTGTGAGAGGCTTAAACAGTCATCAGTAGCTGTGAGAGGCTGCAACAGTCATCTCAGTAGCTGTGAGTGGCTGCAACAGTCTCAGGGCTGTGAGAGGCTGCAACAGTCACTCAGTAGCTGTGAGTGGCTGCAACAGTCACTCAGTAGCTGTGAGAGGCTTAAACAGTCATCAGTAGCTGTGAGGCTGCAACAGTCATCAGTAGCTGTGAGAGGCTGCAACAGTCATCAGTAGCTGTGAGAGGCTGCAACAGTCACTCAGTAGCTGTGAGAGGCTGCAACAGTCATCAGTAGCTGTGAGGGCTGCAACAGTCATCAGTAGCTGTGAGAGGCTGCAACAGTCATCAGTAGCTGTGAGAGGCTGCAACAGTCACTCAGTAGCTGTGAGAGGCTGCAACAGTCATCAGTAGCTGTGAGAGGCTGCAACAGTCATCAGTAGCTGAGAGGTTTGCAACAGTCACTCAGTAGCTGTGAGAGGTTGCAACAGTCATCAGTAGCTGTGAGAGGTTGCAACAGTCACTCAGTAGCTGTGAGAGGCTGCAACAGTCACTCAGTAGCTGTGAGAGGTGCAACAGTCACTCAGTAGCTGTGAGAGGTTGCAACAGTCATCAGTAGCTGTGAGAGGTTGCAACAGTCACTCAGTAGCTGTGAGAGGCTGCAACAGTCACTCAGTAGCTGTGAGAGGCTGCAACAGTCATCAGTAGCTGTGAGAGGCTGCAACAGTCACTCAGTAGCTGTGAGAGGTGCAACAGTCACTCAGTAGCTGTGAGAGGTTGCAACAGTCACTCAGTAGCTGTGAGAGGCTGCAACAGTCACTCAGTAGCTGTGAGAGGCTGCAACAGTCATCAGTAGCTGTGAGAGGCTGCAACAGTCACTCAGTAGCTGTGAGAGGCTGCAACAGTCACTCAGTAGCTGTGAGAGGCTGCAACAGTCATCAGTAGCTGTGAGAGGCTGCAACAGTCATCAGTAGCTGTGAGAGGCTGCAACAGTCATCAGTAGCTGTGAGAGGCTGCAACAGTCACTCAGTAGCTGTGAGAGGCTGCAACAGTCATCAGTAGCTGTGAGAGGCTGCAACAGTCATCAGTAGCTGTGAGAGGCTGCAACAGTCATCAGTAGCTGTGAGAGGCTGCAACAGTCATCAGTAGCTGTGAGAGGCTGCAACAGTCATCAGTAGCTGTGAGAGGTTGCAACAGTCACTCAGTAGCTGTGAGAGTTGCAACAGTCATCAGTAGCTGTGAGAGGCTGCAACAGTCATCAGTAGCTGTGAGAGGGTGCAACAGTCATCAGTAGCTGTGAGAGGCTGCAACAGTCATCAGTAGCTGTGAGAGGCTGCAACAGTCATCAGTAGCTGTGAGAGGCTGCAACAGTCACTCAGTAGCTGTGAGAGGCTGCAACAGTCACTCAGTAGCTGTGAGAGGTTGCAACAGTCATTCAGTAGCTGTGAGAGGTTGCAACAGTCATCAGTAGCTGTGAGAGGCTGCAACAGTCATCAGTAGCTGTGAGAGGCTGCAACAGTCATCAGTAGCTGTGAGAGGCTGCAACAGTCACTCAGTAGCTGAGAGAGCTGCAACAGTCATCAGTAGCTGTGAGAGGCTGCAACAGTCACTCAGTAGCTGTGAGAGGCTGCAACAGTCATCAGTAGCTGTGAGAGGCTGCAACAGTCATCAGTAGCTGTGAGAGGCTGCAACAGTCATCAGTAGCTGTGAGAGGCTGCAACAGTCACTCAGTAGTGTGAGAGGGCTGCAACAGTCACTCAGTAGCTGTGAGAGGTTGCAACAGTCACTCAGTAGCTGTGAGAGGCTGCAACAGTCATCAGTAGCTGTGAGAGGCTGCAACAGTCATCAGTAGCTGTGAGAGTTGCAACAGTCACAGTAGCTGTGAGAGGTTGCAACAGTCACTCAGTAGCTGTGAGAGGCTGCAACAGTCATCAGTAGCTGTGAGAGGCTGCAACAGTCATCAGTAGCTGTGAGAGGCTGCAACAGTCACTCAGTAGCTGTGAGAGGCTGCAACAGTCAGTAGCTGTGAGAGGCTGCAACAGTCATCAGTAGCTGTGAGAGGCTGCAACAGTCACTCAGTAGCTGTGAGAGGCTGCAAACAGTCACTCAGTAGCTGTGAGAGGCTGCAACAGTCAACAGTAGCTGTGAGAGGCTGCAACAGTCATCAGTAGCTGTGAGAGGCTGCAACAGTCATCAGTAGCTGTGAGAGGCTGCAACAGTCACTCAGTAGCTGTGAGAGGCTGCAACAGTCACTCAGTAGCTGTGAGAGGCTGCAACAGTCACTCAGTAGCTGTGAGAGGCTGCAACAGTCACTCAGTAGCTGTGAGAGGCTGCAACAGTCACTCAGTAGCTGTGAGAGGTTGCAACAGTCATCAGTAGCTGTGAGAGGTTGCAACAGTCACTCAGTAGCTGTGAGAGGCTGCAACAGTCATCAGTAGCTGTGAGAGGTTGCAACAGTCACTCAGTAGCTGTGAGAGGCTGCAACAGTCACTCAGTAGCTGTGAGAGGCTGCAACAGTCACTCAGTAGCTGTGAGAGGCTGCAACAGTCACTCAGTAGCTGTGAGAGGCTGCAACAGTCATCAGTAGCTGTGAGAGGCTGCAACAGTCATCAGTAGCTGTGAGAGGCTGCAACAGTCATCAGTAGCTGTGAGAGGCTGCAACAGTCATCAGTAGCTGTGAGAGGCTGCAACAGTCACTCAGTAGCTGTGAGAGGTTGCAACAGTCACTCAGTAGCTGTGAGAGGCTGCAACAGTCACTCAGTAGCTGTGAGAGGCTGCAACAGTCACTCAGTAGCTGTGAGAGGCTGCAACAGTCACTCAGTAGCTGTGAGAGGCTGCAACAGTCACTCAGTAGCTGTGAGAGGCTGCAACAGTCACTCAGTAGCTGTGAGAGGCTGCAACAGTCACTCAGTAGCTGTGAGAGGCTGCAACAGTCACTCAGTAGCTGTGAGAGGCTGCAACAGACACTCAGTAGCTGTGAGAGGCTGCAACAGACACTCAGTAGCTGTGAGAGGCTGCAACAGTCACTCAGTAGCTGTGAGAGGCTGCAACAGACACTCAGTAGCTGTGAGAGGCTGCAACAGTCATCAGTAGCTGTGAGAGGCTGCAACAGTCACTCAGTAGCTGTGAGAGGCTGCAACAGACACTCAGTAGCTGTGAGAGGCTGCAACAGTCACTCAGTAGCTGTGAGAGGCTGCAACAGACACTCAGTAGCTGTGAGAGGCTGCAACAGACACTCAGTAGCTGTGAGAGGCTGCAACAGTCACTCAGTAGCTGTGAGAGGCTGCAACAGTCACTCAGTAGCTGTGAGAGGCTGCAACAGTCACAGTAGCTGTGAAAGGCTGCAACAGACACTCAGTAGCTGTGAGAGGCTGCAACAGACACTCAGTAGCTGTGAGAGGCTGCAACAGACACTCAGTAGCTGTGAGAGGCTGCAACAGACACTCAGTAGCTGCAACAAGGCACATTCCCCCCTCAGCCAGCTGCTGGAGCAGTAATCACAGTGTCTCAAGAAGACGGGACATGTGGGTTGTGTGTGTGTCGTGTTTAACCACGATGTTGGCCTGACTGTTGCAGCTGCAAGACCTCGTGATTGAACAATTTCCTTCATAACTGCATGGAGAGTTTTGACAATAATTGAGCCTTTTATATTAACGAGTGATGCGAGGTGTCCACACATTACTCGCCCAATTATAAGCCTTAATAAATCCATTATTGTGTTTTACGGATGACTGAACTGTAGTCGTCTACTTTATTTAAACAATAATGGTTTGTGTTGTGCTATTAATAAGTTTTTTTTTTTTGAGACGGAGGCTAGATACAGTACGTGAGAGCCCTGACTTGCTAATAAAGCGGAGATAGCACCAAAATAAACAGTATATAAATATAAATAAATAAATATAAAACAGGGAAGAAAGCAGAGGCAACTGATAGCACTAACATCACACATCATAAAAATCCCTGAAAGAGTGCTAAGAAATAAGATCTAAATCATCGACCGCAAAGAGTTCAGTCCCCCAGAGTACGGGCCTTCTGCAGTACTCTTATTCCATTCTCATATCTTAGACAAGGACAAACTGCAGTACCGTATCATCCTTTGCAAAATAACACAAGCATTTTTATGAGAATAGACAAGATAGAGGACACAGTTAACCTCCAATCTGATATACATCAGGTCTTTCAATGGGTCACAGAAAATAGTATATTTTTAATGAAGACAAGTTCCAGCTTCTGGGCTTTGGAAAAAATAAACGGAAACCACATATAGAACCGAGTCATACCACACCAGAACGAAAAAGCAGTGTAAATTATATGGGAGTATCATGTCGGAAGACCTTACGTTTAACGAACACCATAAAGTAGCCGTCACAACTGCAAGAAAAATGACAGGTTGTATAACAATAATGTTAATATAGGGATTGCTGTACTAACGATATATTCAAGACACTATGCTCTCTAGGGTGGAATAGTGTTGCACACTAACACCTTCATTCAAAGCCTGAGAAAGTACTGACCTAGAGAGCGTACAAAGATCCTTTATTCCTAGAATTCACTCTATAAAACATTTAAATTATTGGGATCGGTTAAAATTTGTAATCATTTATTCGCTAGAGAACAGGCGGGATACATAATTATTTACACTTAAAAAATATTAGATGGGCTGGTCCCAAACCTGCACACAGAAATAACATCACATGAGACCAGAAGGCATGGCAGGATGTGCAGAATATCCCCGTTGAAGAGCAGAGGTGCAACAGGTACTCTGAGAGAGAACTATCAACATCAGAGGCCCGAGACTGTTCAACACGCTTCCACTACACATAAGGGGCATAACTGGCCGACCCCTCACAGTGTTCAAGAGAGAACTTCATAAACACCTCCAAAGGATACCTGATCAACCAGGCTGTGATACATACGTCAGGCTGCGAGCAGCCGCGTCCAACAGCCTGGTTGACCAGTCCAGCAACGAGGAGGCCTGGTCGAGGACCGGGCCGCGGGGACGTTGATCCACTGAATCACCACAAGTCAAAGTAAGACTTATCCAAGCCATTATTCTGAAAATATTAAAGCTTATTCCTGCAATAATAATAAAGAATACTGTGTATACAAGGTGTATATTATACTGATTGAATCCTTACTTTTAATTAGAGGTGTTTCGCTGGTTCTAACGAACCGTCCGCCTCGTAACCCCCTTTTTTTAACGAGGCAGATTTTTAGGAAAAGTACTGGATTCTGTCCAGTACTTTTCAGGTAAAGATTTCACTCTAAAAATATAAAACTCTTTAAATGTTGAGATATTTACATACAAACGTGTGTGAGTGTGAGTGTGAGTGTGTGTGTGTGTGGGTGTGTGTGTGTGTGTGTGTGTGTTGTGTGTGTGTGTGTGTGTGAGTGTGTGTGTGTGCTGGTGTGTGTGTTGTGTGTGTGCGTGTGTGTGTGTGTTTGTGTTTCACTTCCTAGTTGTGTTTTTGCGGGGGTTGAGCATTTGCTCTTTCGGCGGCCCGCCTCTCAACTGTCGATCAACTGTTTACTTATTACTTTTTTTCCACACCACACACCACACACACCCCAGGAAGCAGCCCGTGACAGCTGACTAACTCCCTTGTACCTATTTACTGCTAGGTAACAGGGCATTCAGGGTGAAAGAAACTTTGCCCATTTGTTTCTGCCTAGTGCGGGAATCGAACCCGCACCACAGAATTACGAGTCCTGCGTGCTATCCACCAGGCTACGGCCCTGTGTGTGTGTGTGTGACTCACCTATTTGTGCTTGCGGGGGTTGAGCTTTGGCTCTTGGTCCTGCCTCATCAAGTGGTGTACAAATTCCTGAGCCTACTGGGCTCTATCATATCTACATTTGAAACTGTGTATGAGTCAGCCTCCACCACACATCACTGCCTAATGTATTCCACCTGTTAACTACTCTGACACTGAAAAAGTTCTTTCTAACGTCCCTGTGGCTCATTTGGGTACTAAGTTTCCACCTGTGTCCCCTTGTTCGCGTACTACCCGTGTTAAATAATGGCTTTATCTTCCTTGTCAGATTGACTGATTGATGGAGATTAAGCCACCCAAGAGGTGGCACGGGCATGAATAGCCCGTAAAATTCCTGAGTATTTTGTACGTGGTAATCATGTCTCACCTCACTCTTTTGTCTTCCAGCGATGTAAGGTGCAATTCACGCATCCTTTCTTCGTAACTCATACCCCATAGTTCTGGAACTAGTCTGGTGGCATATCTTTGAACCTTCTCTAATTCCTTTCCTGCTTGACAAGACATGGACGCCATGTTGGAGTTTGACTGTTGTAAAGGCTTCTCCGTCAGCTTCTGGCTGTGTTTAATGAGGAGGTCGGTAGTAGTCTTTTTTTTTTAAAATATGATTAGGTCGACGTTTTGGTTAGGAGTTATGCTTTTTACTCCTTTACGGATTATGTCTTTCATTATTTGTTCTTCTTTTTTATGTAAGACCATTTTTATATTAGACCTTCTCTAATATACAGACCCATGTGAACTATTTACCCTATCATATCTATGTAGATTGTATTCTGGTATCCAGATTTCACTGTCCATGAATTCCCCTGCATGGTTAAAGCCCAGGTGCTCTCTAGGGTGGAATACTGTTGCTAACAGGCCCATTCAAAGCTGAAGAAATTGCCGACCTGGAGAGCGTGCAAAGATCTTTTATTGGGTGGATTTTGGAAGTAGACCTAAATTATTAGGGATCGCTTTAAATTTTTAAATCTGTATCCTGAAGAGTGCAGGTGAGAGACAGACATATAATTTACACTTGGACAAAATAGGACTGTTTCCAAACCTGCACACAGAAA
>WNGS01040273.1:0-18039 GCA_020271785.1 Procambarus virginalis | reverse complement strand
CAGGTTAGTCTGAGTAGAGGTGGGGTCCCCCACCCTCCCTCGTACTGTGTGGCCTTGAGCGAACCGTAAGAGGGTCAACGCCCTCCTGACACACTTATAGTTCAGACCCATATCGTACTTGGTGACCTTGGGTGGTGCAGGCGTACCCTTCCTTGTACCTAATGGCCTTGACTTCACCTGGGGGGGGCTCGTGATCACCATGGAGCAAGCTTCCAACCCCCGCCTCCTGCAACTGAGGAAGACAAATCTCCTCTATTGAAGAAGTTGGTTGTTACTCAACGGTACTACAAGTATGTCGAACACAAAAGTAGACTGATATACGCATTGTGGGATTGTTACGACCGCCTTGTGTTGAGTGCTCCCCCAGAACGATTTTTAAGTCATTTGGGGAAACGGTGAAACGTTATGAAGAATATTCATCCCAGGAAATCCAGACGGAGATATGGCAAATGGAAAAATTAATCTTCCAACACCGGGACCAGGTCACAGCCTTCGAGTCTGGGCGGAGTGTCTATGGACTTATAAGGTGAGGAATGTGGACTCTACCCCTCCACCCCCACTTTCCTCCCCCTCCAGGATGGGGAAGGTAGGTGTATTTAAAGGCCTCCCCACCGTCGCTCCTTGGACACTGTAGCTGTTGTTGAGGAGAACCTCCCCACACTCGCCCTCCGCCATGTCCTTGTCGTCCATAAAGTCGATAGATAGCGACATTACCGACACCCACGCCTTCGGGGTTGGTGATGTGATAGTGTACGACCTCCCCACTGCCATTGTGCGCCCCTATGGACTAGCTAATATAGTGTGGAAGACGTTTCCATACGCCCGTGTGGAACGTGTTGGACTGACTAATGTCAACAGGGCCACAATTCGTTATCGGTCTACCCCAGGGGACATTGAAGTGAAGATAGCCCCCCTACCCACCGACGGGCAAGATATGGTTGAAGAACCTATCTTGTTCTTCAGACCCACCATCGTGGCGCTAATTTCTTCATTCGGAGCAGGAGCACCCTTCGAGTCCAACCCTATAGCCCAAGAACAAGTACAGACTTCGGCTGACACACACTACATCGCCAACGTCACCCTGGATACAGCCAGAAATCGCTTATTCTGGTTGAAAGAAGCCCTAAGGAAGGTGGGCAACCTCATAATACGAAGCCCAACCATGTTTCGACTGGTGGTGCCCCATGGGTTAGGGGCTTCCCGTGATGGTATGGACAACTGGCACAAGGACATCGGACCCATGGTGATCTCTCTCCACCGTGAATTGAGCACGCATAACAAAGAGCTCGTAATAATGAAACGTGCCACACCTGCTATCCCATCAATGGCACCCCTCCCGATCGATGACCCCAGAGGAGAGGGGGATAGTACAACTATCACCCTGGACGCTGTGGAGGAGGAGGGGGTCTCCACCCCAGGAACCTCTTCCCGTTCTACACTCCCACACCACCGACCACCCCCAGGAAGAAGAGACATCTACAGGAATATACATCCAGCACCACTACCACTGCCCCTCCACCTCCCCCCTCATCATCTGGAACGGTCAAACGCCGCATCGAAACCACTATCGACATCGATCCTCGTCCGAATCACCGTATCGAGTCCATCCTCGACGGAGAGTCACAGGAAATATTCCTGTTATCCTCTCCCCCGAAAAAACACGGAAGCTGTAACCACCCCCCCCAGGGGAGAAGAAGAGGTGGTAGCAACACCAACAGTAACAGTAGCAGCAGTAGCAGTTGCATCATCTACAACAGCCCCACATGTGGTGATGGTAGTAGCAGTGGTAGTAGTAGTAGTGGTGTCGGTGGTACGAACAGCTTCAGCAGCAACAGCAGCAGCAGCAGCAGCAGCAGCGACAACAGCAACAGCGACAGCTCCACTACTGTCAGCAGTAGCAGTTGCATCATCTACAACAGCTCCCACGACGGTGACAGCAGCGGTAGCAGAGGAGTCGACAGCAGCAACAGCAACAGCAGCAGCAGCAGCAGCTGTTCTTTTAAAGTAATTTTTTGTTGCGGGACTCTTCCCCCCCCCCCCCCGATGTAGTTTCTTTTAAAACAAATATTTTCCTTTTGTACTTTAATAAAATAAATATATGTAGTGTTGTTTTATTTCCCTCAATCAGTTCTTAAGTGCACAATGGCCGAGGAACATTATGTATATCTTACCAGCCTCGACCAAGGAGATTTATACAACAACACAAGTTCGGCATTTACAAACACCATCCCTACACTACATTTAAACCCTTCCATAAAACATGAGGTAGCTTTAGTCAACATACTTCTACCCAGACGAATTAACGCCATAATTAAGGATGAGGGGGAGTCTGCCATAGATATCTATGCTACTTTTAAACGTGGAACTCTTTCTAAAAGTCCAGAACATCTAATTTACACCTTCCTCCCCAAAACCAACATATTATCGAGAAACATCAAATACATTACAGAAGAGATTAGCCGGCAAATAATCACTGACATGAAACTAAGTTTCAGGAGTGATTTCAAAATATACTTCCCAAATACAGAACCAATCCTCACCTATGACCAATCTTTAGAGCGTGTATTACTAGCTTCAACTCTTAATAATGAAGGTACTGGCTCGTTATATTCTCTCAGTCTTCAATTTAAACACAGAATAGCTAATGTACTTGGTTTTGATAGCGCTCGCAAATACACCATTTATCGGGCAAAAACAGATGACATTACAACAGCCTCCAAGGTTGTGGCCTCATTCCCCCCAGACAATGACGGGGGTTGTGATTATTTACTCATCTATAGTGACGTCATTGAGCCGGACCGGTATGGGGGGCAGATTGTAAATATCTTGGACGCAATCAGTTATCATGACTCATATTCTAGAGGGGCTCATCCCCTAGTGTACAAGGCATTAAACACTAACACATTGGAGAAAGTAAGTATTAAAATAACAGATCAGTTTGGGCGAATGGTTAGTTTTGAAGATGGAAGGTCGGTTACGGTAGTCTTGCATATCCGTCCTAAAGTATAGCATATAAATATATATATAATATATATATATATATATATATATATATATATATATATATATATAGATAGTGTTTACCACAACTTTCGGTTATTGTATGAAGAGGTGTCAGTATGCGAGTACCGTTCATCCCCCCCTCTCAGAGGGAGTTTGGGGAGATCTTCCTCCCCCCCTCTAGGAGTCATGGGATGAGAGGGGGAGCGATGGATGACATACGCACTTTCCAAGCTCCTTATCTCAGATCTGGCGGTGGTTTTTTTGGAACCTTGGCTGGCTTGGCTCGACGGGCCATACCATTTTTCATGAAAGCTGTAACACCTAGCGCAATCGATTTTGGGAAAAATGTTCTTGGTGATTTAACTAGTGGTAAACGGGATGTGAAGAGTGCTCTGAGAACTCACGGTATTGATGCTCTTAAAACTGTGGGAAAGAAACTGGTAACAGGTGGGAAAATTAAACGACTCTCCAGGAGAATAAAAAATAAAAAAAAAATAAAAAATGTAAACGAGGTCTTGGGTATAAAAATGACGTATTTTCCCTAACGTAAGCAGTCACACTTTACCTTTTCGGAGGGGATCATGGCGGGGGCTAGTGGAGCTGGGATGAAAATTCCATTAGAATATTATAGCTCCAGTATTATTGACCAATTTCCTAGAAGTAACAGAATACGTAATGTGGAAAGTTCAATTGCCTCTACACAGCAAATAGACATTCTACCTGTCAACCTCCCCATTAATCAACGCTTGCGGGATAATTACTTAGAATTCCGCATCCCCGGAACCCAGGGCGCCTTCTTAGATCTAGCTAATATTGTTATAGACTTTAAGGTATCTTTAACGAAAGATGACGATACCACAAAATTGGAAGAGGATGACTATGTGGAATTTGTGAATGGCTTGTCAAATACCATGTTTAAAGGTGTCCAGGTGTTTTTAGGAGAGCAGGTAGTTGAAACAAATTCTAATTTTAATTATTGGTCGTTTATTAAATTAATTACCTCCCTACCCCCTTCAAAAATGTCTTCCTTGGGGAGACTTGGGGCCATTCGTAGGGACTGGAGTGATGACGGTATAATTCCTAACGAATTTACAAATACATTTTTTACTGGAGCAACCGCCAAGGATAAAAAATTTATGAGCAATTTAAAAGAAAAAGGTTTGTCAATGTGTTTTCCCCTAGTATTGGATGTAACAACCCTAGACCAATTCATATTAGATAATATAGATGTGCGTCTAAGATTGGAGCTCTCTCCACACGCTTGGGTAATAAATACAAGTGTAGTCGATGGCTCTAAGTATCGCCTGCATATGGATTATGCTAAGTTATGGGTAACACGGGTGTTCCCCTACCCAAGTGCCTACCTTGCCTTAAACAGCTCGCTGTTAGCATCTCCTGACCCCATAACCTATACTTTCAATAGAACCATTTCTAAAACATATGTCCTGGCGGGGAATCAAACCAGCCTCTTAATTGATCAGCCTTGGGCCCAAGTAATCCCTCAAAAGATATATATGGTAGTTGTAGCAATGAATTATTTCGCCGGTCTCCACCAAGGTAATGGATTATATTTTGAAAATGCAAAGCTGAAAAATATTGCTATGTATTTAAACAATAATGCAATTTATCGAATTGGAGGTGATTTCGACAACCATTACTCCCGTCTTTATTACGAAACTTTGAAGACATTAGGGTTAGAGCGTGATTCGCTACTAGCCTATGACACCTTTAATAAGGGGAGATCAATATTCGCCTTTGACTTAAGCACCATTCAAACAAAAGATTCCCTCCCTGTGGAGAAATCTGGCAACTTGCGTATGGAGCTTGAATTTGGTAGTGGTGTTACATATAACAGACTGGTTTTACTGTTTGGAGAAACGACAGGAGTACTATCCATCGATGGACAAAGAACTGTTCTATGTGACGTGCGAGCTTAAAAAACATAATGAATTGTTATGATATAAATATTAATTTAAAAAATAATCTAGGGGATCGAGTCGTCTACCTGGGGTGTTACAACGCGGATGAGGTTGAATATTTAAATATCTCGTCAAGAAAACCTATCGTCTTCATAAGTAATATTTTACCGTCACACAGTAGATTAACCATGGGTCATTGGGTAGCTATTTATGTTGATAAAGTTAAACGTCGAATGTTTTTTTTCGATAGTTATGCAATGTCGGTGGTTACTTACGGGCATTATTTTCAAGGATTTATTAAAACTAACAAAATAACAGAGGTGTATGGAATGTGGTACAGACTCCAAAGCGATTTTACTCTCGCTTGTGGACTCTATTGCATCATGTTTGTTCACAGAATAAGTCATCTGGGGTTGCCTTCATCGGTACATTACTTCCATAAAGTATTTTCCAGCGTTACTTTAAAATTAAACGATAAGCGAGCCCTCGCTTATGCGAGACGATATTTTCCTATGAAACAACATTGTGTTAGGACATTTTGTAGGGGAGTAGGGGTTGGTTCTTATAGGTGGTGTAGAGAATATTTTTGTTAGCTAGGCAACCTACCTAATAGGAAGTACGGTCTATAAAAACACCTCCCACCCACAACCTCTCCAGAAGACAAAACAACCTCAAACATCCTACAATGGAAGGTGTCTCCCCCCAAACAACTACAGGGAAGATTGAAGTCCTTGAGGGACCTGGTTAGTATTACCCTCACTTTCTGGTAAAGATTTATTTTTTTCCCTCATTAAAAAAAAAGATTGTACATCCTCTATTTTACATTCTTATTTTTTCCCCCCAGTGCAATTCTTGGGACCGGTCCACTTTTGTAAAGTAGTAATTCTACAAGGGAGATCTCCCCCAACCAAGAGGCTGTTACGTAGCCTACTTGACAATACCTGCTGTAGAGGACTCAAGGTCGCCCCTGCAGGGAGAGAGGTATGTACTAGCCATTCTTAGAAGGAAATAAAATATTTTTCCAATAAAAACATATGGAGCTATAAAAAACCCTTTTAACCATCATAAATTATTTTCCACATCTCTTTCCAGAACACTTCAGATGTGACTGGGGGGGAAACTCATCCAAAAGGCCTCCACCCAACTCGCCCCTCACCCCCAAGAGAGGGGGGTGGGGGTCAAGGCCTTCCCCCACTCACCACAGACGGAGAGACATCAGAATTCTACTCAGATGAGGATGGGGAGGTGGGGTGGAGTGAGGAATAAGAGAGAGGGGCCCATAACTACAATTAACTATTATAATTAACTTCTTATACATCATTGTTGTGATTTTACCTAATAAAGCATTAATAAAATTCTTTGATTTTTAATACTCCTTAAATGCTCTTATAAATATATATAAGAATCTACACGAGCCCCACAGGTGAAGTCAAGGCCATTAGGTACAAGGAAGGGTACGGCTGCACCACCCAAGGCCACCAAGTACGATATGGGACTGAACTATAAGTGTGTCAGGAGGGCGTTGACCCTCTTACGGTTCACTCAAGGTCACACAGTACGAGGGAGGGTGGGGGACCCCACCTCTACTCAGACTAACCTGTTTTTTTTGTTACACCCGTCCCATAGGGGGAATGTGGGGGGTGTGGCTGGCTCTCACCCGTGTTTAGTATACAATAAATTCATTTTTTTTACTTAAATATACTGTCTTACTACTACTGTATAAATGAACATATCCATACCGCTATATACATCTTATCCCCCTACAAGATGACCCAATATGGAGTGGCACTATGTGGCTCCCCACTTCTGATTTCCTTATCTGATTTCCATACATGGAGTGGGATGGGAAGACTGTATAAATGAACATATCCATACCGCTATATACATCAGTTATCTTGACCACTTCTACCCTCCCCCCAGATGACCTAATATGGAGTGGCACCATGTGGCACCCCGCTTCTGATTTCCTTATCTGATTTCCATACAAGGAGTGGTATGGGAAGGCACGGATGTATAAATGAACATATCCATACCGCGCTATATACATCAGTTATCTCGACCACTTCTACCCTCCCCCCAGATGACCTAATATGGAGTGGCACTATGTGGCACCCCGCTTCTGATTTCCTATCTGATTTCCATACATGGAGTGGTATGGGAAGGCTCGGATTCCTACTACTTCTGTAGTTGTTGATTTTTTGGTGGATCGGTTGGATGGGAAAAATAGCAGAGTATCTAGAGAAAATATGGATCAAATGTTGTGGAAAATGTCTTAAGGCTGATCACACAATAAAATTAATCTATAAATTAATTATAAAGNTTGTCAGGCCAATCCTGGAGTATGCAGCCCCAGCATGGAGTCCATATCTAGTCAAGGATAAGACTAAACTGGAAAAGGTTCAAAGGTTTGCCACCAGACTAGTACCCGAGCTGAGAGGTATGAGCTATGAGGAGAGACTACGGGAATTAAACCTCACTTCGCTGGAGGAGAGAAGAGTTAGGGGGGACATGATCACCACATTTAAGATTCTGAAGGGAATTGATAGGGTAGATAAAGACAGGCTATTTAACACAAGGGGCCCACGCACAAGGGGACACAGGTGGAAACTGAGTGCCCAAATGAGCCACAGAGATATTAGAAAGAACTTTTTTAGTGTCAGAGTGGTTGCCAAATGGAATGCATTAGGAAGTGATGTGGTGGAGGCTGACTCCATACACAGCTTCAAGTGTAGATATGATAGAGCCCAATAGGTTCAGGAATCTGTACACCAGTTGATTAACAGTTGAGAGGCGGGACCAAAGAGCCAAAGCTCAACCCCCGCAAGCACAATTAGGTGAGTACATACATACATACATACATACATACATACATACATACATACATACATACATACATACATACATACATACATACATACATACACGTCCATTCAGCATATAGCTATTTCGGGACAAAATCCAAAACAGTTTATATTGGTGAGACGCCACTGTGATGAGGAGTTTAAATATCACTGGAACTGTAGGTTAATCTGTGACATAGGTGAGGTTAGATGAGGCATCTGCAAGCATCAGCTGATGGAGTGTTGTGGAGGCTGGTGATATTATGCCCAGATGTTGGAGGGTGGATTTGACTCTCCCACACTCCCTCGCCCCCGTCCACCGCATTGACCACAGAACGTCTAACGTTACTTTCCACTCTCGCTTACCAGGGTATAACCCCCCCCCCCAACACACACTCATGCATCAGATTCTTAACTTACAATATTTATGATTTACCAATTTATGTTACTACAGTGACTCTCAATTTCACAATATTGTATAAATTTTGATGAATCGCTCTTCTATGAGTCATCCAATAATGTTAGCAGACTTCGAGATGTTACCACTGCTAGGTTTAGGCTCGGCTACAAGTACCTCTGGGAATGTAACATCTGATGATGTAGATTTGGCTAAATGTAAACTCATTTACTTTAATGTCACTCATGTGACATTAAACTAGTGAGGGAGACTAGTGACACTCATGTCACTCATAATGTCACTAAATGTCACTCATTTAAACTCAGAGTCAGCAGAACTATTCGCATACTTTGCGTCATTATATAATGGAATGTGAAAAATCGCGGAATTTAAAGATAACAACATCAATAGTGTCCATGAAATGTATATAAGTACTTCATTCATAATGATGTGCTGCCCGAAATCTTAGCGAAGTATCCAAAATTTGCTTACTGTAGGTAATGCATGCACATGACTGTAAAGCTGCCGCCCAGTTGGGTAAGTATGCAGCACATGACTGTAAAGCTGCCGCCCAGTTGGGTAAGTATGCAGCACATGACTGTAAAGCTGCCGCCCAGTTGGGTAAGTATGCAGCACATGACTGTAAAGCTGCCGCCCAGTTGGGTAAGTATGCAGCACATGACTGTAAAGCTGCCGCCCAGTTGGGTAAGTATGCAGCACATGACTGTAAAGCTGCCGCCCAGTTGGGTAAGTATGCAGCACATGACTATAAAGCTGCGGCCCAGTTGGGTGGGTGTGGAGCACATGACTGTAAAGTGGCCGCCCAGTTGGGTAAGTATGCAGCACATGACTGTAAAGCTGCCGCCCAGTTGGGTAAGTATGCAGCACATGACTGTAAAGCTGCGGCCCAGTTGGGTGGGTGTGGAGCACATGACTGTAAAGCTGCCGCCCAGTTGGGTATGTGTGCAGCACATGACTGTAAAGCTGCCGCCCAGTTGGGTGGGTGTGGAGCACATGACTGTAAAGCTGCCGCCCAGTTGGGTGGGTGTGGAGCAAGACTAGCAACTGTGCGACTCCTCATAGATGTAAAGTGCCTTTTATAGTGACTGTTGTGAGCCTCTTGTTGAATTACTTATGACACAAAAGATTACTGAATTGTGTATTTGTGTGGGTGATTAAATATGTATGTGTATGTACATATGTATACGTATGTATATTTACATGTATGCATAAGTATGTGTACATTAATAATTTTGTAACTAGCGTCAAAAGATTGATATTTGCTTAGCTAAACGAACTAGAGGGTTCAGTTCCTGAACCGATTATGTGCCTCTGTAATCCTTTACACCAACGCCCACGGGATGGGTATTATGGGGTGCATAATAAAGAAAGAAAATGAATGGACCGAACCCCACAATTCATTTAGCTAAGCAAGATACAATCTTGATGAGCTAGTTACAAAATTCACTATAAGTCGTCACATCATAATTGGGTTCAAGATCGACCACAAGTAGTGCATTACATAATTTATCAGTATTGTGCAGCCTGTGATCCCCGCCTGGCTGGATACTGATACCTAGGTAGTTTTCATGTGTCCGGACACCGGCGATAAGGTGGTATTATTTATTTAACTTAAGAGATATATATTTTTAAATGTTGTCACATTAACGGCTACATCTTCCTTTCTTCTGACATATAGATTTTTAAGATTAATTAAAATATATGGAAACTAATTATACAATTTATTGGCTGGTGTGCAGGGCTTCACACTCTCAGAGCTAGCCATCAAGTAACTATCAAAACGCATATATCTTCGTTTTCACTTCAGTTATATTTATGACAAAGGATTTTAAATGTAGCCTATATTTCTACCTTTCTGATGACATAAATACTTTCGTCAATTACAATATCTAGATCAAACTAACATTGATTTTCAAAAGGTTGTATATTTTCCATCAATGGAGAGCATCAGCCAAGAAGCCTTCATTAAAATATGAATATCTTTCCTCACCCAATAAGATCTAATCTCTGAATAAAACGCAAAAAACGACTTGATTGTAACCTATCCACCGCTGCCCATTGGATGGAGGAGAGGGGTTATGTGTAGGATAAACATATCAATTGTGACACTAGCCCTCCATATATGTCAGTTGCTTAAATTATAAACTGTGCTTGTGGTCGGTCTCGAGCACATTGTTGATGTGACAATGTGCATTGACTTTTGTAACTAGCTTATCAAGATTATAACTTGCTTGGCTATATGAATTGTGGGGCTCAGTCCCTGAGCCCATTATGTGCCTCTGTAACACTCCACTATACAAGAGTTTTACATTCTTGTAAAGCCACTAGTACGCGTAGCGTTTCGGGCAGGTCCTTAACCCTAATTTCCCCGGAATACGACCCCGCCGAATCGTTTAACAACCAGGTACCCATCCACTGCTGGGTGAACAGAGGCTACAGTTAAGGATTGGCGCCCAGTCAATCCTCCCCGGCCAGGATCCTATCCTATCGCCCATAGGATGGGTATGGGGCGATAATCCTATCGCCCATAGGATGGGTATGGGTGCGTAATATATGAACTAAACTAAGCTCTGCCTTTTTTTATAACATATACAATTATAAGCTTTATTTGTGAATCTCAATTAATTAAACAATATATCACAGAGCCTGTAGGGTTCGGTGAGATAAGTGAAGAGACATGGGAGATTTTACATAAGTCCAGTACATGGTGTCATGTTCACAGAAAATGGTACCATCCGTTTTCTATGTGCGGCGGCTGGACACCACGAGAGGAGGTAAACAAGAGTGCACAGGACGCCTGCCAAGCTTGGGAGCCATAGTCATGTAATCGTTTATAAGTATTAAAGTCAGTAACCAGGAATGACTTTACATCAACCTTACTACCAAGACTATCTCGGCTATATACAGATACCACACTGGCGACGAGGATGAACTGGGAACGCAGGTATTTTGTTCAACAAAACACAAGGGAGAAGCATGCTGCCTCACGCACCCGGAGGAGGAAAGAGAAGCTGTGAGCACCATACCCCATGCTTTGTGCTGACCGTTGCTGTGTGCTGACCGTTGCTGTGTGCTGGCCAATGCTGTGTGCTGACCGTTGCTGTGTGCTGGCCAATGCTGTGTACATCCCAAGCTATGTGCTGACTCAAGCTGTGTACTGAGTATTCTGCGAGGCGACGCTGTGTACGAAACGACGCTTTGATGCAGTGTACAAAACCCGATGTTTTGGTTACGAAACGACGCTCCGTGCTACAAAATTCTTCACGCTGTGAACCAACTGCTGCCTACTGCTGCCAACTGCTGTGAACCAACTGCTGTACCTACTGCTGTACCAACTGCTGTACCAACTGCTGTACCAACTGCTAACAACTGCTGTGTTGCTGTGAGTAGGAACAACACATGTACACAAGGGCTAGGAAAGAAGTCAGTTGCTGCTGTGTTGTGCACTGTTGTGAACTTTTGCATTAAAATGCTTGTGTGCTTTGCAAAATTAAAGTAATTACAGTGAATTCTTGAATAACATATACAGTGCAGTAAGTGTTATATATTCTGAGGAACATTTTAAGTAATAAGTTTAAATTTATTCAGTAAAAATGGCAAATATACCTCAGTTTCCTGCATTTGATCCTGACTGTGACCAGACAAACCTGTCACAGAGGTGGGTCAAATATCTTAAAAGGTTTGAAAATTTGTTGATAGTTTCTGACATCAAAAGTGCTGAAAGAAAGCGTGCCTTTCTACTTCATTATGCAGGTGATTGAGTTTGTGACATCTTTGATACACTGAAAGACACTGGTGGTGCCAAAGATTATGACACTGCCAAGGCCAAATTAACTGAGCATTTCAAACCAAGGCAAAATACTGCTATGGAAATTATGCATTTCAGGAGAGCAAAACAACTCTCTAATGAAACTGTTGATCAATACCATACACGTCTGCAGGGTTTAGCAACCCATTGTGAGTTTGCTGATGTTGACAAAGAAATCAAACAGCAAATAATTGAAACATGCACATCTACACGTCTTCGTCGAAGAGCTCTAGAACTTGTTGATGATGAAAGTTCTCTTAACAAGATACTGGATATGGCTCGTCGAATGGAAGATGCTGCACGTGATGCTCGTGCCATGGAGTGCAGTGCCAACAACGGTTCTGCCACTGTTACTAACAGTCATGAAGTATGTAAGGTTCAGGGAGTACACCATGATCGTAGAAGATATCATGCCAAACCTAACATTAAATTGAGCCGAGAACCACATCACAACTGGAGTCATGGAACAAGACTCAAGCAGTCACAACGACTCACATCAGAGGTGTCAACAATAAATGTTACAATTGTGGAGGAGACTACCCACACCAAGATAATGTTTGTCCTGCACAAGGTAAGAAGTGCTATGAGTGTAGAAAACTAAATCATTTTGGTGCTATGTGTCGTTCCGCACTAAAGAAACCACGATCAATAAATAAAAGCAATGTACGAGGATCAGTCATAGGAGTCGAGGTGGCAAACACAATATTGCACCTCAAATCAAGAATGTTAATAATATACAAGACAACATTTCATTACAACCAGTCTCAGATGACAGTGAATGTGATTATATTTATGGAGTACAATCAATCACAAAATGGAATGATCTTCCAAACAACCCAGAGACTATAGTATATATTGCTGGCATTTGTCTCAAAATTCTCATTGACACTGGATCAAACATTGACACCATTGCTGAGTGCCAATATGAGAAATTTAAAAAACAGTTACCAAAGCTTGAAAAATACAATGGTAAAGCCACTGCCTATGCTTCAAAGGTAGCCTTACCAGTGATTGGAACTTTCACTGCAGAGATTAAGTCAAAGAATGCAATGCTCATTACTACATTCCATGTTGTTAGGAATGCAAAGGAGTCTTTACTCAGTTACAAGACTTCAACCAAATTGGGGCTACTTCAGCTTTCTAATGCTGTAGCAGTGAATCTGCAAACAATGTTGATGCTATTGTTGCTGAATTTTCTGATCGTTTAAATCCATAGGTTGTTATACTGATAGCAAGGTACATCTGCATATCAACCCAGATGTAATTCCAGTTGCCCAACCACATCGCCGACAACCATTCCATACTCGCAAGAAAGTCGATGCCGAACTGGATAGGCTGATAGAACTAGATATCATTGAACGGTCCAGCCCAACACCATGGTAAGCCCATTGTCACTCCACCAAGCCGAAGAAATCCAGATGATACGCATTTGTTAGACAATGCGTGTTCCCACAAGGCAATACCCAGCAAACACAGAACGTTTGTGAACGTTTTTAAATGGTGCCACAAAGGTAATACTCTAACATTTGACATAAATACGTATTTCTGACGTTCTTAAAACCACTAGATATAACTAAAAACATGTATTCTTGAGACACAGTTTTTTAAGATTTATGTAAAAATTTAAAAATAATAGTAAATGCTATGGAATTATAATGTTTTCATGCTTTATATATAAAAATAAACAATTTTCAATCAACATTTCGTTTTTTTTGTTTACTCTATCTAAACCTATCCAATTTACGTTCTTATAACATAAATATAACATTTATATGTCGTCAATATAACGTTATTTACACGACATCGTTACGTTATTATAATGTTATATTAACGTATAATTCCTGTATAAAAAAGCTGAAAATATTGAGCTTTATATTTTAAACCTTGTAAAATTGTCGTAAAACTTGGAATAAGACAGTAAGCATGCTTTATTTATGAAAATATAGAAACAAATCAACAAAACATAAACCACATGTCACCTAGCTATAATTCTTTGTCTTTCTTGAGAATGTAATTTAAGCTTTGACAATCTTTCTTCATGTGACAGGTTTCTATTTTGGGGTATTAACTTTGTTATCCTCCGCTGGACGCATTCTAGTATATTTATATCCATGCTGTGGATATACTGTGACCAAAAGTGAAGTGCATATATATATCTAAATGGAGCCTACCCAGAGCAAGATATGTCTGAAGAACAATGAACCGATATCTTAATTATTACTAATGTTTCAATACATAAATCCCAGTGTTCTCTTTGCCTTATTACGAACATTTATTCATTGATTTTTTTTAAATTCTTACTAATCATAACTCCCAGATCCCTTTTATAATTCGACTTCACAATCTCAGCACCATGCATGCATCTCACTTATATCTTGTAACTCGATCTATCGTCATTACCTATCCTTTAAACCTTACATTTGTCAGTATTAAACGGCATCTGCCAATCTTTTGACCATATTTCAGTACCCAATTTAGATCGTTCGATCGATCAATTTAAACCTCCTTGTATCATGTATCATCATACATGATGATATAATGATACACACTACTGGGTATGCTGATGATATAATGATAAGATGCAACTGTCTGATGGCTCCCAGCTTGACTATGTTAACAGATTCAAATACCTTAAAATTTGCCTTGTATTGTCCTTTTATATTCAAACTCGGTCGTCAGTATAATGAGAGGCTCCATAAGCCCTCTTGGAGATGTTGCAGGTTATCACTCAGGCTATCGTGCCAATGTCACAATTGTCAAAATGATGTACCTTGCATACTTCAGATCTTTAGTGGATTATGCTGCACCTCTGCTTGCCTTGATGACTGAAAGAAAGCTTAAAGGGCTTGAAAACTTGCAGAACGAAGCCTTGAAGATAATCTTTGGATGCCCCTCGTACCACAAAGATACTTAACATGAGGAAGGAACTTAATATTCCGAGCGTTGTTTATCGTGTTACTGAAATTAACTGTCAAATTGGTATAAAATGCTAAGGCTAGCTCATCCTAACTCTTGCACAGAAGCCCTCCAGAATGTCTTTATTGAAGGTCAACATTGTTTCATGTGGCACTGTATCAAAAGCTTTGCTAAAGTCAAGAAACACAACATCACAATCCTTACCACTATCAACTGCCTCAACTATGCTGGAATAAAAAGAGAGTAAATTTGTTAAACATGAACGGCCATGTGTAAAACCATGTGTTGCGACTTAACTCCATTGATTCTAAATCTTTGTTTCCTTTGGTATAGCCATGCCCTAATTCAGCTTAATATAGAATCCACAATATAGTGAACCTCTATCTTTTTAATCAGTCTTTTATGTGGCACTGTATCAAAAGCTTATATTATGAGTGGGAAGTCCGTATAAACAACTGGGCCTCTACCCCCCTTCAATCCGAACTATTTTCCTTGCTTCTTGCACTGAAATGTGTACAAGTCTCTAAACTTATACATTAATTGTGACTCTTTATCATCCTTAATTGCTCTCAAGTCTTTAAGACATACTGTAACATGCACGTGTCTGAAGCTAGGCACAAATACAACAAAGTTATTAATGATAACAAGAGACTTCGAACTAGGTACCTCACAGGAAGGTGTCCTCAGTCCTACCTTATTTAATATCTTAATAAACACGCTGTTAAACTCTGTACCGAGCAAACCCAACGTCCACATCATTATAGCTATGCTGATGATATAATGATACACACCACTGGGTATGCTGATGATATAGTTATACACACCACTGGGTATGCCGATGATATAATGATACACACACTGGGTATGCTGATGATATATTGATACACACAACTGGGTATGCTGATGATATAATGATACACACAACTGGGTATGATGATGATATAGATACACACCACTGGGTATGCTGATGATATAATGTTACACACCACTGGGTATGCTATCATGCAGAACACTCTTAACTCTGTATTAGACTCATGTCAGAACCTAGGTTTAATTATCTCAGCAGAGAAAACAAAGATACTAAATCGGCGCCCACCCAGGCAGGGAGGAGCTGTTCGCAAGATGCAACTGTCTGATGGCTCCCAGCTTGACTATGTAAACAGATTCAAATACCTTGGCCTTGAGGTGCCACTGTATGGTCCTGTTGTATTCAGACTCTGTCGTCAGTATAAAGAGAGGCTCCGAGTTCTCAAGGCTGTTGCAGGTTATCACTCAGGCTATGGTGCCAATGTCAGAATTGTCAAAATGATGTACCTTGCATACATCAGATCTTTAGTGGATTATGCTGCACCTCTGCTTGTTTTGATGCCTGAAAGAAAGCTTGGAGGGCTTGAAAATTGCAGAACGAAGCCTTGATGATATAATAATCCTTGGATAATCCTTGGGTGCCCTCGTACCACAAAGATACTTAATATGAGAAAGGAACTTAATATTCCGAGCGTTGTTGATCGTGTTACTGAAATTAACTGTCAAATTAGTATTAAAATGCTTAGGCTAACTCATCCTAGTCCTTGCACAGAAGCCCGCCAGAATTTCTTTATTGAAGATCAGCATTGTTCCAAATGGATAACAAAAGCTGGAACTCAACTCAGAATGTATGGGGTTCATGATTTGTACCAAGAGAAACAACAACGACACTTTCCTGCACCGTGGGAGGTTACACTCTTTCCAGGTTTAATCCCTCCCTTTCCTCCCAAGAAGCAAATTAGAGATCAGCCCAAGCTTCGTCTTGAGGCAAAGCTCAACGCCTTAAGCCATATTGATGCTCTGTCCACAGAACATTCTCTCTCTCTCAATCATATACACTGATGGTTCCCTACACCGCACCACGGGTGCAACTGGAAGTGCAGTTGTTCTGACAATGGGCGATGGCCTATACTTTGAGTGAGGAGTCCGTATAAACAACTGGGCCTCTACCCTTCAGACTGAACTATTTGCCTTGCTCCTTGCACTGAAATGTGTACAAGTCTCCAAACTTGATACATTAATTGTAAGTGACTCCTTATCATCCTTAAATGCTCTCAACTCTTTAGGACATAACTGTAACATGCTCGTGTCCGAAGCTAGACACTAATACAACAAAATTATTAAGGATGGTAACAGAGTCCATTTCATGTGGTCTCCATCTCATGTTGGCCTCCGAATGCATGATAGAGCTGATAAGTTAGCCAAAGAATCTGCCTTTAAAGGAGCCGTTGAGTGTAACCTTGGATTGTCAATGAGCAATCTGAGAGCAGAAGTACACCGAGAACTTCAACAAGATCTTGTAGATCTGAGGCAAAGTGAAATTGACACCAGTAATTCCATCTATCATCATACTATCATGCAAGAGGAGCCACACATCTATGGATCATCCAATAAAATCAGCAGACTTCTAGATGTTACTACTCTTCGGCTTAAACTGTGTTACAACTCTCTCTAGGATTTCTAATTATCTGCTGATGTAGACCTAACAAAATGTAAACTGGGTCAACAAGCACACACTCTGTCACTATGTGATGGAGTGCCAAAAGACTTCAATTGAATTGAATTGAATTCAGAGACAATTTTAATAAATGTTCTAGAGATGTTTAAATATTTCATTCAAAATGATCTGCTACCAGAAATCTTAGCCAATATCCCCTATTTGCTAACTAAGATAAGTAAATGATAAGTAATTGTCTCGCCAATTATATATATGTGCTGCTAATCTGTTGTATGGTGTTTATTATTCTGTTTATCTTATTCTTACTACCCAGTCTCCCATATCTTATGTACCCATCTGAACATCTTTACCATTGTGTTCATTGCTGTCTTATATGTGCTGGCAATCTGCTGTATGGTGTCTATTACTTGTTAATTTCCAATCAAGCTGTTCAATCTAATCAATTAGAGCTTTAATATAACAATGTGCTTTAATATACTTACTAAGCCTCTCATCTCATTTTTCTCTTGTAATGTATTTATCATTTATCAATTCTGATAGAAATTACCTACTTAAAATTATCTGTTAGATTAAGGACCTGCCCGAAACGCTGTGCGTACTAGTGGCTTTACAAGATTGGAAAAACTGTCCTATTCAATTATTCCTCACAA
>WNGS01040272.1:0-14325 GCA_020271785.1 Procambarus virginalis | reverse complement strand
CCCCTCCGTGGTGCCTCCTTGCCGTGGTGAGGGGCTCACGTACACCTCCCTGGGACCGGTGTGGGTTGCCTGTGCCCCCTCTCCTGCCCCCTCTTTGGGTGGTGTACGTGCTGAAGGGCACCATGTAGGGGCCTTGTGAGCCATCGGACCACCCGCTGGAGGGGTCGCCTGTGAGAGGCCGCCCTGAGTGGATGGTTGGGTGTCCAGGCTAGGGCGATAGGGGGACTGGGGTCTTAGCACCTGTGTGGGAGAATGCACGAAGTAGTAGGACTCCCCTGTTGAAAAGGGGGAGCACCGCTGGGGACGACACACCCTTCCTGCACTGGCCCGCGCTCGGCCTCCCTGGCTGCCCTGGTAGGTGGTATCCCTTGGTTCCGGGTCCCATCCCTTTTATTAGTTTGCTTATGGATGACGACTTGACTACTTCTAACCAGGCTCATGGGGTGGGCGACCAGGCCCCTGAGTCGGACCGTCCTGGAAGACCGGGATCTGTAGCCTCCACTGCAGAGCCCGGTTTAGGCCCAGACCGGACTCTTCCTCCCTGCTCCCCTCCCTCCTCTGTGGTTGGGTCGAGCTCCAAGCCTGCTGTGGTGACCGTCTCGTCCCCTTGCACGGCTCCATCTCTTCTTGCGACTACTGCGCCTTTCGACCCGTCTCTCTCTACGGGTTCTCATCGCCGTCCCCGCCGCGGCCGCTCTCGTATGCTTCCTTCCCATCCTACTTCGTTCCATGCTTTGTTTGGTCCTGCTACATGGACTAAGTATTTTGACCTCCAACCCTTGGACTCAACTCCTCCTGACGATTTTTCCCTTCATAGGCATCTTGTCGATTCCGTGGATGCCTCTGTCACCTTTAACCCCACTCGTCTTGGTACCCGTGTCGTTGCTGCTCCTTCTCAGGATGCGGCCACTCGCTTGGCCGCCTTATCCTGCCTTGGTGAGACCCCTGTTCGGGTCTCGAAGAACGCCCGGTTGAATGCCAGTGTGGGCACTGTTCTCCTCCCGCACCATGTTGCGACCGGTGTTAGGGATCTTAGGGACTGCCACGAGGATATCAAACATGTCCTCGAGGCCCAGGGTCATTCTGTCCTCCAAGTGGATACATTTATTCGTCCCCCTCGTGGTCATCGCCGTCTGCCTCTCCGGGTTGTGAAGGTTACCTTTGATGGTAGGACCCTTCCATCCTCTGTTATTCTCGCTGGTGCCAGGTGCTCCGTCCAGGAGTATATTCCATCTCCTCGGCTCTGCGGTAAGTGCTGGAAGTTTGGGCATGGTACCCTCAGGTGCTCTAGTCCTGTCTCTCTCTGTCCCCTGTGTGGAAGCGAGGGTCACTCTAAGTTAGAGTGCACTTCCCCCAGGCCCGCTGCCTCAATTGCGGTGAGGCCCACCCTACCTTCTCCCGTGCGTGTATTCGTTACAAACTTGAGGCGGCTGTCCTCAACTTGAAGCACCGGGACCGTTTGTCTTTTCCTGAGGCCCGACGCCAAGTTCATCGTCTCCCCTCTTTCGCTGGTGTCTCCTATGCTCGAGTGGTGCGCTCTTCCTCTCCTCGTCCTTCCCGCCTTCCTCAGTCTCACAACCGTTTCCGAGGCTTAGACCCAGACACGCCCACCACCGCCTCCCCTGTTTCCCTCAGTTCTGTCCCGAAGGGTCCCCCTCCTGGTTCTCTGTCTAGGGCTCCCCTTCATTCTACCCAGTCTGTCGCATCTCCTGTGTCTTCTATTTCCTCTCCTACTAGTCCTTCTCCTCCGTCTCTTGGCTCTCCACGCCGCCTGACTGTGCGGGCCGACGTCCATCGCTCTCCTGATGGTTGTGTTGTTCGCTCTCGCTCTTCTTCTCCTATCGAGACTCTGGAGTCTGTTGCCCAGTACGTTGCTGCTGGGACGCCTGTTTCTTTGAGTCAGAAACGGAAACCTGGGTCCTCTCCTTCCTCCTCCCCTGTCGGTAAGAAAGCTTCGCTTTCTTCTTCGCCCCCTATCTCTGCTTCTATCGTTCCTTCCCCTCCCGCTTCGGTGGTGGTGCCCCCTGTTCCTACTGTGGGGGTTTCTTTAGCCCCCAGTTCCATCTCGGTTACTGCCCTTGCTGAGGTGCGCTCCCCTCTTTCTGCTCCCCCTCCTCCCCTTCCTTCTCCTCCAGGCCCTGCTCGTCCACCTCTGGTCCGTCCTTCCGCTTCTTGCCCTCCTTCTTTACTCAGTTTACCCATGCCCCCTAACCCTGACTTTGCTGACCCTGATCCTGACTCTGTGCTTTTTTAGCGTGCTGTGTTCCTTCTTCACCTTTGTTTCTTTGCTCTCTGTTACTCTCCTCTCTCTCTTTCGTGATGTCTTTTCTTCAGTGGAACATCCGTGGATTTTACGCCAATTTCCTTGACCTTCAACTTCTCATCTCACAGTTTTCGCCCCTTTGTGTCTGTCTCCAGGAGCCGATGCTTGGTTCTCGTTCTGGTCGCTTCCGTGGCTATTCTTTTCTCTCCCCTCCCCCAGCTGTCGCTGGGGTCCATAATTCTTCTGCTCTCTTGATTCGTTCCGATGTTCCCTTTGTCCCCTTACTTTTTTCCTCGCCTCTCCACTGTTCTGCCGCCCGTGTCTTTGTGCGTAGATGGTACACGGTTTGTTCCATTTATCTTCCCCCCACTGTCCCACTTTCTCTTCCCGATCTTAAACACCTCCTAGACTCCTTGCCGGAGCCTGTGCTCCTGCTGGGTGATTTCAATTGTCGTCATGCCCTTTGGGGTGATGTGCTGACAAACACCCGGGGTCGCCTACTTGAACCTTTCATCCTCTCTTCTTCCCTATCCCTTCTTAATTCTGGTGAGCCCACTCATTTGGACTCTCGGACTCGCTCCCTTTCTTGTCTCGATCTTTCTCTGTGCTCGTCATCCCTTTCCTTAGATTTCGGGTGGCGAGTCCTTGATGACCTCCATGGCAGTGACCATTTTCCTATCCTTGTCACTTTTTTCTCCTTTCGCCCTCCTCTCTCCTTCCCTCGGTGGCGGTTTGCCGAGGCTGACTGGCGCCTTTTTACTCTCCGTGCTACTATTTCCGAGCTCTCCGTTTTACCTCTCCCTCGCGCCCTCCTTCTTTTTCATGACACTATCTTTGACGCTGCCCTGCACTCTATTCCTCGCTCTTCCTCTCGGGGAACGCGAAAGTGCGTTCCCTGGTGGAATTTGGACTGTGCTCGGGCTGTCCGCTGTAAGCGTGCAGCCTGGAAGAGACATCGCCGCCGGCAGACGGTTGAGTCTTTTCTTTTGTTTCGGAAGGCGAGTGCGGTGGCCCGTAGGACCATCCGTGCGGCTAAACGTGCTTGCTGGGCGACTTATGTCTCTACCGTTACTTCCGAAACTCCTCTTCCGCTGGTCTGGAAGCGTATCCGCAAGATTGCGGGCAAGTTCATTCCCGATGTCTCCCCAGTCCTTCGCCTCCATGGTGCTCTTGTGGCGGACCCGTTGCAGGTTGCGACCGAACTGGGTTCCCATTTCTCCTCTGTTAGTTCTGGTTCTCATCTCCCCCAATCCTTCCTTCTTCGTAAGCCTCTCCTTGAGTCTCGTCCTTTAAATTTCTGTACTTTTCTCCACCTTCCCTATAATGATCCCTTCTCTCTCTCTGAACTTCAATCTGCCCTAGCCCTTTGTGGTTCTACGGCAGCGGGCTCTGATGGCATTCATTATGAAATGCTCCGCCATCTCCCTCCGTGCACGTCTCAGTATTTACTGAGTCTGTACAATCGGGTCTGGGAGTCGTCGTCAGTCCCTGAAGACTGGCTCGATGCTGTTGTCCTCCCTGTTCGGAAACCAGGGTCTCTCGGGTCATCCCCCAAGGACTTCCGCCCTATTGCCCTCACGAGTTGTGTCTGCAAGCTCTTTGAACGTATGGTTAACGTTCGTTTGATGTGGTTCTTAGAACACTATAACCACCTCTCTCCTTCTCAATTTGGTTTTCGCAAGTGCCGCAGCACAACGGATGTCCTGGTAAACTTGGAGGTCTATATTCGTACTGCTTTTGCTGCGAAGACTTCCGTTGTTGCCGTCCTTTTTGACCTAGAAAAGGCTTACGACACTACCTGGCGGTATCACATTCTGTCTCAACTTCATTCTTTTGGCCTTCGTGGGAACCTCCCTCTCTTCCTCCAGAGCTTCCTCTCTCGTCGTTCCTTTCGTGTGCGGCTTGGTACTGCTCTCTCTGCCCCTTTTCGGCAGTATGAGGGTGTACCCCAGGGTAGTGTTCTGAGCACTACTCTTTTTCTAGTTGCCCTCAACGGTCTTCTTTCTTCTCTTCCTTCTGGTGTCTTCTCTGCTCTGTATGTTGATGATCTTACCCTTTGCTGTCAGGGTGATGATTCACCTCTCCTTCAACGGCGGCTTCAACTTGCGATTGATGCCGTGTCGTCGTGGGCCACCAATCATGGCTTCAAGTTCTCTGCATCTAAGACTTGTGCTATGACCTTTACTCGGAAGCATGTTGTTCTTCGTCCCTCTTTGTCGCTTTATGGTCATCCCATTGTGTACAGGGATTCCGCAAAGCTCTTGGGGTTAGTCTTTGACACTCGTTTGTCTTGGTCAGCCCATATCTCTTGCCTCCGAGTTGAGTGCTCTAAGGCCCTTAACCTCCTTAAGGTTTTGTCCCATACTTCTTGGGGAGCAGATAGACGCACGCTCCTATATTTGCACTCCTCTCTCGTCCTGTCTAAACTCGATTATGGTTGCCCTGCTTACTCTTCTGCTTCTCCTTCTACTCTTCGCCGTCTTGATGCTTTGCACCATACTGGGTTGCGTCTCAGCTCTGGTGCCTTTCGTTCGACTCCCGCCCTCAGTTTGTATGTTGACACTGGCTTTCTCTCTCTCCAGGACCGCCGTGACCGCTACTGTCTTCGCTATCTTGCGCGGTCCTTACAGCATCCTTCCTCTCGCCTCTGTCGTGCTTTGACTTTTTCTCCTCCTGTAGCTCCTGTTCCTCTTCATTGTCTCCCACTTTCTGTCCGGTTATCTCGCTTGCAGGATTCTCTTTCTGTTCGTCTTTCTAATGTTTCTCCTCGTATTGTTCCTTCCTTGCCTCCGTGGAGAGTCCCCCTTCCCAAGTTTTGTACGTCCTTGACTTGTATTACTAAAGCCTTTACCCCTCCTTCAGTTCTGAAAAGCCTCTTCCTTGAGCACTTTTCTTCGCACTCCCGCTCTATTTCCATCTTTACCGATGGGTCTAAGTCTGCGGACGGTGTGGGCTACTCTGTTGTTTTTCCTGACCGTACTTATATGTGTCGCCTCCCTTCGGAGGCTAGCGTCTTTACGGCGGAACTTTATGCTATTCTCTATGCTCTCCGTCTCTTGCTTTCTCATTCTCATTCCTCCTTTGTGGTTGTCGTTGACTCTCGTAGTGCCCTAATGGCTCTTGGGTCCTTTAATCCTGTCCACCCAGTGGTCATCGAGATTCAGCAATGGCTGTTTCTTATTTCTAGCAAGTTTAAATCGGTAGAGTTTTGCTGGGTTCCCAGCCATATTGGGTTTCTTTGAATGAGCGTGCAGATGCTGCCGCTAAGGATGCCATCCGTTCTTGTCCCATCTCCCGTAAGGGTCTTCCTTATTCTGACTTTTATCCGGTTATTCATTCCTCTATCCTTGCCCGTGGCAGAGTTGTTGGTCCTCTGTGGTTGGTAACAAACTGCGTACTCTCAAACGTAGTGTGTCCCCGTGGCCTTCCTCCTACCACCGTAATCGGCGGTGGGAAACTGCTTTAGCACGGCTGCGGGTTGGCCATACTCGCTTAACCCACGGTCACTTAATGGAGCGCCGCCCTGCTCCTTGTTGTCCGAATTGCGTTGTCCCTCTTACGGTTATGCATATCCTTGTTGAATGTCCTGCCTTCCAGGACGAGCGTGTGTCTTGCTTTCCGACCGTCCCTCGCGGTCACTTGTTCCTCGATAGAATTCTAGGTGAATCGGATACTTTTGATATCGTTCGCCTTATGCGTTTTTGTTCTCGTATTGGCTTTCTTAGTAATATTTAGCGCCCTCTGATTATTTCGCACTTTGATGGTGCTACATAGCCTTCCGGTTTGGTGCCTTCTTTTGATAATTACATTACATTTACATTTAAGAGGACAGGTTGATTGGAGAGCGGGCACTGCCGCTCTATGAGAAATGACGTCAGAGGCCTAGCTGACTCAGGATTGGCTATACACCAACCGTCTTACAATTTGAAAGCTAACACCGGCATATCCCTACTACCCGGCACATTCCTCCACCCCGGCACATCTGGAGCACAACTGGAGAGTGTTTTGGGAGTGCTTCTATTCTCTGAGCCTGGCCTGAAGCCCGGCTCAACTTATGATAACCTGGTCCAACAGGCTGTTGCTTGAACGGCCCACAGGCCCACATAACTACTACAGCCTGGTTAGTCTGGCACGTCTTGTATGAATCTGTCCAAATTCTTTGGAATACATCCACCTTTGTTCCGACAAAATTCCTAATGCTTGCTAAAAGGGTTTTGAACAGCCGTGGACCCCTGATGATAAGACAGTCCCCTCTGATTGTGCCTAATGCACCTCTATTCCTCAATGGTTCTATTTTGAATTTCCTACCATATCTTTCGCTTTAGTACGTTTTAATTCTTCTGTTCATATTTGGGACCTATCTATTCAATATCTTCCATGTATATATTATTTAACATCTTTCTCGTCTCGTTTCCAGAGAGTACATTTTGAGAGCTTTGAGAGGGTCTCAGCAATTCAGATGTTTTATCGTTTCTATGTGTGCCATATATGTTCTCGGTAGTTCCTCAAATTCAGAGATCTCTACTGCTCTGAAAAGGAGTAAAGTGAATACAGAGCATTACTCAAGATGGATCCCCTGTTACCAGATCGTTCGTCACGGCTCGTAACCCTGTACAGCAGCAAAACCTTTCAGTCTAGGGACATGACCAAATTGCTGTAATATAGAGCGGGTCACCAGTGTAACCACATGATTGGCACAAGCAAGAATAAAGTATTTCCCCCTTAGGACTGAAGAAATATACATATAAATTATATTACATATATTAACAATAATATAAAAACAAGATTATATATATAGCACAGATGGACAAGATCACTTATAAAAGCAATTTAAAGTATTGTCTCTCCTATAATATATATGTATGTGTATGGCAAAACAAATATTAACAGACTTATCTCCAAGTTGTTATCTCTCCTGTCCCGTGCGAGTTACTGATTACTTAAACTGCGGGAGTCAAAAACATTGCTTCTGCACCGCGGAAAATTGCCAAACTAACATTATTTAATTAAACTTACATGGAGCAAAATAATGTGACAAGAGTAATCTTAAAGTAACTTAGTAAATGGTCAGAATAACATGCATAACAAAAATAATGTAATTATTAATACATGCAGTAATTAAAATAAAATAACAAAGAGAAATATTGGCAACACTCCCCCGCCACCAGGAACTAGAAGTCTCTCATGGAATGTTGCCCCCCAATGTTCAAACAATTACAGAATTCCCATCAGTGTTTCCTACTGATGGTCATACATAAAACCACTTTCCCACGAAATCAGCCGTGAACAAACAAAGAAAATATAATCGTTCCCACGGGTGGAAAAGGTAGGCTTAATTCAACATATAAATCAGGTAACACATATCTTACATACAAGTAAAGAATATTTAGATGTACATATAATCAGATAAAACAAGGCATATATAGAAGTACAAATTAATGTAGAAGTACAAATTAAATGTTTTTAATTACGTATCTTATAGAGGTACGTAACACTTCCACCTCCAAGAAAAAAAATGCAATGGATTGAAGATCAATGGCATTTTTTCCGAAGTAAAAATGTTAAGCAAAAAAAACATTTATGGTACATCAAAACTTCTTGACAAAGCATCAGCAATAACATTCTGCCTGCCTGGAATATGTTTGATCTCAACATTGAATTCTTGCAAAAATAAGGACCAGCGCAAAATACGTTGGTTCTTAACTTTCATCATATTTATAAAGATAAGGGGATTGTGGTCTGTAAATACAAACACTTTGTTTCCTGACAGATAAATTTCAAACTTCTTAATTGACAATATAAGACCCAATGCCTCATTTTCTACCACTGAATAATTTTTCTGAGCTGCATTAAATTTTCTTGAATAATAATACACAAGATGTTCAATATTATCTAAACCAACTTGAATCAACACAGCCCCTATACCAACATCTGACGCATCAATGTGTAATATGAAAGGTTTATCAAATTGGGGACTAGCAAGAACAGGTGATGTAGACAATATGCCCTTTAGGTTCTGAAAAGCATTCTGACAATCTTGTGTCCACTGAAACTTTACATGCTTGCGTAATAAATTTGTCAAAGGAGCAGCCACTGTTGAAAAATTTCTACAATAACGCCTATAGTATGCACACATACCAATAAACCGTTGGACTCCTTTTCTACTAGTTAACACTGGGTAGTCCACAATGGCTTGAATCTTATCTTGTAAAGGAATAATCTTACCTTGTCATACTTCATGTCCAAGATAGGTTATAGTACCTCTTGCCCAACTACACTTATTCATATTTATGGTTAATTTTGCACTTTGCAACACTGTAAACAAGTTCTTAAGACCTAAGAGATGATCTGCCCAATTCTTACTGTATAAAACAATGTCATCAAGGTAGGCCCTACAATCTGGCACATCCTTGAGTAAGAAATTCATGAGTCTCTGAAAAGTAGCAGGTGCATTTCGCAGACCGAACGGCATCACGTTAAATTCGTAAGCACCATCAGGTGTCACAAAAGCAGTAACCTCCCTCGCGTAATCAGTCAATGGAATTTGATAATAGCCCTTAGACAAATCAAGTTTACTTACATATTGAGCATGTCCAATTGATTCAATACATTCCTCTAACAGAGGTAAGGGAAAAACGTCCACAGTAGTGTTTTTGTTCAGTTTACGATAATCAACACACAATCTCCAGGTTCCTCCTGGTTTTGGCACTAATAAACACGGAGAGCTCCAAGTACTTTGACTTGGCCGAATGAAATTATGCTGGAGCAGATAGTCCACTTCTGCTTGTAGAATCTCCCTCTTTTCGGGATTCACTCGGTACGGATGTTGTCGAATAGGTGTGTTGTCCAGGAGCTGAATGTCGTGGGTGATGAGGTGGGTCTGAGTGGGAACCTCCCCAAACAGAGATGTATGGTTGTCCAGCAGAACCTGGAACTCATCACGTTGCTCCTCCTGTAAATGACATAGCATCTCCCTGCCATTGGAACTGGAACTGAGAAGTTGAATATTAACATCATTTCCCTCACTGCAATGATCCTCAGGTGTACTCTTTCCGACTAAAACAAGTTACTACACCTGGTCCAACATAAGCTTTTAATCTGTTAATGTGCACAGTCATTTGGGGTTCTGAAAGATTAGGGTTAATTATTTTATAAGTTAGGTCTCCCACCTTCTCTACCACTTGGTAGGGTCCTGCAAACTTATGGGACATGGAAGTCCCCAAACGAGGTTTCAACACCAACACCAAATCTCCGACAGCAAACGACCTGAGTTTAGCCTTGAACTTCTTGTCATATCGTAATTTCATGGCTTGTTGAGTTCTTCCCAGATGTTCTTTCGCCAACTCACGAGCCCGACACAACTTGTCCTTGACCTTACTCAAGTACAAACCACTCTGATGAACAGAGACATCTCCCAACAACTTTTCGTGGAGCATTTTAAGAGGACCTCTCACTTGGTGACCAAACACGAGTTCAAAAGGTGAACATCCCAAAGACTCTTGTAACCCTTCTCTCGCAGCAAACAACACGAAGGGGAGATTCTCATCCCAATTACGTGGATAAGTCTCTCCGGTTGTCCTCAACATTTGTTTTAAAGTCTGGTGGAAACGTTCAAGCCCACCTTGGCTTTGTGGATGATATGGACTAGACAATTTGTGCTGAATCCCTCGGGACTCGCAAAAAGTTCTGAAAACTTTAGAACAAAAGTTTCCCCCATTATCACTCTGAATAACCCTAGGCATCCCAAACAAGGAGAAAAAGCGTTCAAGACACTTGATGAGATTATGAGCTTGGGTATTCCTTAGAGCATAAGCTTCTGGAAATCTAGTAGTCATACACATGAGAGTGAATAAAAACATGTTACCCGACTTAGTCTTAGGTAAAGGACCTACACAATCAATTACAACATGAGTAAATGGTTCATCAGGAACTACAATAGGTTGCAATGGTGCTCTAGGCACAGATTGATTAGGTTTTCCAACAAGTTGACAAGGTACACAGTTATGACAATATCTAACCACGTCTTTCTTTAACTTAGGCCAGAAAAAATATTTACATATCTTATGGTACATATTTGAGATACCTTGGTGACCTCCCATGGGGTCATCATGTGCAGCTTGCAAGATCTGCCTACGATAATCATTGGGGACAACGAGTTGGGTTCTAATCTCACAATCATCTGAAGAGGGAGTTCCCTTGGGTCTCCACCTTCTCATCAGAAGTCGATCCTGGAAAAAGAAACCCGTCCCTTCCTCCAATGCATCAACATTATCAGGTGCCTCAGAAATACACTTAATTAAACTAGGATCAGTAGTCTGTTCAACACTTAAGGGCAATGACTCAGACTCAGCAGCGAGCGGGCAAGAACCTAGTAGCTTGATCTCTTTTCCTGATTGATCAGAATAAAATGGAGCCATAGCTACTTCGGCCTCACTCTCGACAACTGGTTCACTGGAGACAAGCGGGCAAGGTACAGATAGTTCAGCCTCCTCACCTTCACTTTCCTTGTGACTTAGGTTCGGCGGGGCTTCTACTACTGCCTCACTCTCATCATCCAGTCGAGTCATAAAAGAATCCTCAAGATCCACCTCCCACTCCTTTCCTGAAGGGGTCCTGGTCTTGGGAACAGCAACCTCAGTGAAATCAGAATTACTCTCACCTGTTTTCCCATTGATCTAGTACCACACAAGCAGGGTAAATAATATCATCTGCCTCTGGTTTAGCTAATACATTCTGGGGATTGGTTAACATTATGGGACACTTGGGCCCTGCAACCTGTCGGTTGCCAAAATCATTACCTAAGATAATGTCTACCCCAGGAATGGGCAGTTGCTTACTTACACCAACATTACACCATCCTGAAGTATATTTAGAATCAAGATTAATTTGCATTAAAGATACAGGTTGTACTCTACCGGCAATACCTTGGAGAAGTACAACTTCACCCAGATCTCGGGTGTCAACATCAGCAAGTACATTTTGGGCAATAAGAGACTGTGAAGCTCCAGTATCACGGAGTAATTGAACAGTCTTATGGTTACCATTATTACATAATAATGTACCTGTGGAAATATATGGTTTAAAGTCAGCCATCCAATTGGGATTGACTGTAGTACATGAAGAATTAATATGTTGCAATCCTTTACTCATAATAAGACCAGTTGGCCGTAGTTCAGGATGCAAACTAAAACATGAAGTAATCACATGACCCCTTCTCTTACAATGTGTACAATGCTTGAAAGTGGGCACACTGGTAGAACCAACTGCAGGTTTAGAATGAGCATTACTAGGCTTAGATGATCCTGGCAGTGGAGTAACAATCTTAGGGTTAGTAAGAGAAGAGTTCACGGGAGTAACTGGCGGACTAGGAGTGGGCTTATAATGATAAGGAGTTCTGTGAGCATTGTAATTTACTCTACGACTAGACTTAGGTGAAGTGGCCGTAAACTGGGCCTTAGTCAACAACTCATGCTCATCAGCGAGCTTTGACAGCTCATAAATGTCTGTTACATTCTTTTGTTCTGCCATAAAAGTAGATAATTTGTCTGGGAGACAAGACAATACTTCTTCCATGATAAGAAGATTCTTTAAAGCATCAAACTGTTACGGAAAGTGACTTTAACCATCTGTTGCAATAGTTTTTTTTTTTTTTTTATTTATATTTTTACATGCAAGCATGCTTATAAGTACAATAAAACAAAACAAACGCCAATCAGCACAATAAAGCACAAGCAAAAACATAAAGGACATAAACACGTACATAAACACAAAACGCCGGCCGGAAGGGCCGACCACAAATTAACAATAATCACAAAACAATATACAACAATTACAGAACAAATTACAACAATAGATACAAAACAAATACAGAACAAAATACAGCAATGAATACTAACAAATCACAACAAAGAAGCCAAACATATCGGAATACAACACAGAAATGGTTCCAAAACATGTAATAAACAGAACAAGGCTACCAGCACCGCAAACATACACGGAGAGGCACCAACATAAACCGAAAAAAGAACAAATCTAATAATAATAATAACAAAAATAAGAAATGACTACAAGTATACAAACAAAATGTTCTGCACAAGAACCCCGCACTTAAGAGGGCAAACAGCATAGCCAGAAGGGCACATAATACAAGAAATCAAAGAAACAGAATTTACTAAAGTACAATTTACAGGGACATGGGCCTGAAGGGCAAATAAACATCACAGAATACCAAAGTCCAATACACACTCTATATAAATCATCAAGATTGCTCATACTTTTCCGGCCACTCCGCTGCCGGGAAAAGAACACAATACGCCTCCCACACCAACAGGATTTCTTCCGTAAGAGGGCGACGAAAGGACGTCCGAGGATCGGGCATCGAAAGCGGCACCCTCTCAACAAATACCTGAGCCCGTGGAACCCAGACGGTCGAGGGGCACCACGGAACAGTCATCACTCGGGGATAAACGCGAACAACCAAAGGGTTGGTCACCACATCGTGCTCCACGCCGGAGGCCAAGATGAACGGGACGGGCTTCCCTATACCGGCGCGGGCAACGGGCAGCGCACACGTAACCTTTGCAGCCCCACAGGGCTCCGCAGCGACCACCGGACGGGACACCTGCAGGGGCTCCCCTCGCCGAACATCCTTCTTAAGTAATAACACTAGGTCTCGGCCTTCACCAGCACCCCCCGCACCATCTGGAGGAGCAACCACCTCCCACTGCGGGGAACCGCCGACAGAAGAACCAGGAGGGGAATCATACACACAATCCTTTGCATCAGCAGGTACATGGACGTCAGCGACCACCACCTCATCTCCCGAAGACTCCACATCAGCCCATGCAGGAGACGAACGCTTGGACCGCTTGGGCACCGGGCGCACATCCTCAGAGCCGGAGGCGGACCCAGAACCACGGGCATCACAAGCCGTGCGGACCAAACTCCGTCTCATGACTGCAGCAGCCTCAACCGCAGGGGGAACCGGACCACACACAACAGGAGGCCCCACAGCCTCCTCAGCACTCAGCGCAGCCTGGACCCGAGGCGAGGTCGCACGCGAGCACGCAGGGCCAGGCGCAGAAACCGAAGACGGGTACACAGACGGTGAGGAGGGAGCATCAGAAAGACCCACGGGAGCATCAAGGACAGGAGCAGAAGTATCCACCGAGTGCATCGCAACATCCGGAACTGGGTCGGCGACATTCGGGGGAACTTCCACCACAGGAGGCGCATCATGCGACCCAGGGGGCGCAGTCGCGGCTGGAGAGGAGCCTTCTTCCACAGGAAAGGGCGGAAAGTCCTCCTCACTGAAGAGGTTCACAGGGGCAGAGGCGGGCGCAGAACATTCAGCAGCTTGATGGCCCGACAGGCCACAACGATAACATGTCCTAGGCTGGCGGGCGTAGAATACACGAACTGTGTACCCCAACAGCCGCACAGAGGACGGAATATCCTCCCGTAGCCTCATACCCAGGGTACGAATGTTCGTTCGGACGCCCTTAAGCGGGCTCGAAGACACCACATTCACACGCACACTCTCAATGGCGCCAAACCGGCCGAAATACCGCCGGAGCAGACCCTCTGGAAACTCTAACGGAGCCCCATGGACACTGACGTAGGTGAGGGCACCACTCCGATCCGAGATGGAAACAGTGCCCGCACCATCCTGTAGAGGCAGAGTCCGCCCCTCGTACCTACGGAGAAAAGCACTATACGCCATTTCCTCAGTGAACTTGATAATCACCCGACGGGCCGTCACCAGCTCGACACCGTAGATGTCAATCACAGGCACCCGCAGCTGCTCACACGCCCGTGCAATCTCCGGGTACCCAGCCCGGCTTGAAAATTCCAGGCCCACAGACTGAGCCCGCAATACAGGTGGGATGGTGACCCCCATCGTAACGCAGGTCCGCCACGTCAGCAAAACGCCAGCCAGGCAACAACACTGGGAGGGCAGCTACGCCCTGCCACCTGGCGACCAAACAGCTAACTACCCTAGCAGTCACGGAGGGACACGTCCGCACTCCACGGCTGCTCAGGGTCAACTCCATCGTGTTGCA
>WNGS01040250.1:0-10221 GCA_020271785.1 Procambarus virginalis | reverse complement strand
CGCGGCCGATCGAGCAGACATGCTAGAAGAAGCATTACGTCCACGACGAGAGGGACAGCACCGACCGCCCGTATTCTCTAGCTATGGGCGAAGTAATAGAAGGTCGGACGGATGGAGGACAGGACCGAGTTCTCCCAAGTCCTACCCCTCGAGTGGAGATAGTAGAGGACAGAAGAGTGCTGTGGAACCGCCGAAGAAGTCACCGAGGGAGAGCTCAAGAGATCTTGTTATCGTCACGGCCGGAGATGCTGAGCACGAGTCTTTGGAAGGCGCAAGAGGAGTCCGCGGAAGAAGAAGGATCCGTTGTTTCAACTGCGGGTTAATAGGACACATGGCGCGCGAATGTAGACGTCCTAAGCAGCGGGGTTACGTTGCTTTTGTGCGGGTAGAGGACCAGTTAGCCGAAGGAGTGCGGGATGGACCCGTACGTAGGAAGAAGGAGGCTAACCCGTTCGTGCGTGAGGGAACTGTAAGGGTGGGGGACGCAGACCCCATCCCGGTAATGATGCTGAGAGATACTGGGGCGGAATTTACCCTGGTGAGCAGAACCCTTTTCCCTGAGTGTCACGAGAATACCTGTGTAGGTGAGGCAAGTGTGACCACTGTGGGAGGCCCAGTGCAGATGCCCCTACACCAGGTAACCCTGAGTTCGGTTTATGGATGCCAAACCCTAGTAGTGGGGGTCTGTGCGACGATGCCCACGAGGGAGGCACAGGTCATTTTGGGAAATGACGCATGTGGAGGACGTGTCCTACCGAACCTCTGAAGGACGAGGAGTGCTTGGAGCACTTAGAGAAGAAAGGCGAAGTGTTCGACGCCTGTGGGGACGAGAAAGGAATCGCCATGGAGGCGTTCCCTGTCTGTGCTGTAACTCCGAGGCAGCGCGAAGGACAAGGAGGACGTGGATCTGATAAGGCCGACGAGGAGACGTCCGCCGGCCTGGGAATTGATCACCTCGTTATGGAACCCGGAGAGCGAGTGGAGGGCGAAGGCAGCCCAGAAGGTGAGGTACAGGTGACCCTCACCGGTTCTCCAGGGATGGACCGCACTAGTCTCGAGGAGATGCAGCAGGCAGAATTCCCCAAGTTGATTTGTAAGGCCAAAGGAGGACGTATTGGTCCCGAGAAAGCTACTCACTTTAACAGGCAAGAAGGCATATTAGTGAGACAGTGTAAACCTGTAAGGATGGAGGTCGGAAAAGCCTCTCCAGGTACGAGAGATCAAGTAGCGTTGCCAGCCAAGTGCAGAGCGGCAGTGTTGAGTCCGTTGCACGCTGTTGACTCTGCGGGTCACCTAGGGATGACCACGATGCGACGTCCAACGTCGAGAGAAGTGGCTGGGCAACTACAACATCTTTTCTCTTGGGTGAGGAGGCCCAGGGAAAATCAGGCTGACAGTGGAAATATATTCCGGTCTGAGTGTGTCAGACGAACAGTGATAAATCAGGGAGTGATGCAGATTCGGTCGTCGCCCTACCGATCGCAGTCGAAGGGGGCGGTCGGAAGACTCCACTCCACCTCAGAGACAGCTCTGAGAATGTTCTGCGTAGAGCAGGAAGACGAGTGGGAAGAGACAGCGGGCCCTGTTTTGTTGGCCATTTGCAAAGCAGTGGCAGAACCGTTAACTTCTCACAGTTCCAGCTGGTGAACGGACGTGAGGTGTGGAGCCCTCGGTCCGTAATAGGTAAGCAGTGGACGCCCAGGATGACCTTGAAGACGGTCTGCAGACACATGAGGAGTGTCACACATTGGCGGCTGCAATACTGGCTGGAAGCCAAGATTTTTAGTGGAAAGGACAGCGTAGTCGCAGATGCGTTGTCCCGCATGCACTAACCAGACATGACTCTTATTTTAAGGGGAGGGGTATGTGACGGTGTTCCCCCCCCTTAATTCTCCCACGCCTGCTGTAAGAGTCATGTCCACTATTCCCGAGCGTTCTCTACATTGCAGGCAACAATTGAACATATGTGGGAGAGAACAGTATTCTCGAAGAGCCGAGAAATTTGCGAAAATGTAACATTTTGGCCTGTGGGATAGGCCCTTTAGGGAGCCAATATGGCGCTGGCAAGTCTGTTCTCCCGCCAAAACTGTGTGACGTCAGTGGCGCCAGATTGGTCACCGTCAGCGACATGGCACTGGGAGCCAATGAAAACCAACTTTGGGAAAAGTGACGTCACATAGGCATAGGGGGTCCGCCGTGTTGGCGCCAGGCGACATCAGTCTTTCACGACACGTCCGAGAGGTAGGACGCGCGATCGGTCATCCTGTCAGAGTGACGGATTTACCGAACTCCGGTGGATTTAAGCGTCTCCAGTTGTTGGCACGCACTCTGTGAGGTCTTCCTGCAACCCAGATGTGGCTCAGATAAGGAATTGACAGAATATTGAGCAACAAGTGCTCAGGGGACAGGTGCGTTGCAAGAAGTGGGCCGGGCATCGACGTGTGTCGTCGTTGGCAGTTCACCAGTATAAGAGGCAGCTTAGTGGCCGGGCCACCCACCGTGAGTGAACCAGGTTGACAGCCTTGTCAACCAGGTTGAACGTGTGATCGACGATCCTGTCAAGTTTGACAGTAACCCCACCTTCGTGGAACCCTACGAGTCAACAGTTGGATGCAAGCACGTCGAGAAGTCTTCCCAAATACCTAGCGATATATCTAGACGACGAGGGAATTGACAGTGTTGTGAGCTTCAAGTGCTCTGAAGTCGGGTGCTGTGCGTGTGTCGTCCGGGACGGCTGATAACTTCAGTGACTTCGTAGTGGTGAGAGGCAGTTACTCTGGGAGTACAGTGACAAGACTAATTGGGAAACGTACGACGACCGCCGAGACGTAGGCTGGCTGCCGTAGTTGGGAGGAAAGTTGACGGCCAGGAGACCGACTTCAACCCTGCGACGTACTGTAGAGGAAGGAGCACGGACCTGCTGTGTACAGAAGCGGCGAGACGCGACATCCTAAGGCGTGGGGCTTGTGTTTCTGGATGAACGAGGCGAGAGCCTGGACCAGGAGCTACAACCCAACTGTCATCCTAGGATAGGTGAAGTAGGTGTTTACAGTTCCCTCCCATTTCCCCTTTAGTTAGCTATATATATATTCTTGTCAGGATATTTTATATGTCGTGAGCAAGTCTCACTTGAGTTTAAGTCACAGAGAGCACAGTATGTGGTGAGGCTGCCCAGAGCGCTCACAGTATCAGTTTACATATATATCTATGTGTGGGTGTGTGCAAGCACCAAGATTCATCAGAGAATTTACTGTGACTATTATTATTGATCTGTGATTATTATTATTATATATATTGGTAGTAAACCAGATATTGGTGTGTTGATCTCTATAATCTATTGATATAAATGCCTGTGGATTGATCTCTATAATCTATTGATATAAATGCCTGTGTTGATCTATAATCTATTGATATAAATGCCTGTGGATTGATCTCTATAATCTATTGATATAAATGCCTGTGTGTTGATCTCCATAATCTATCGATATAAATGCCTGTGTGTTGATCTCTATGATCTATTGATATATATGCCTGAAGTTTGATTACTGATTTATATATGACATGACTGTGTACTGAATAATATCATATACGTGAAGTGATTGCCAGTGATATCTCTGTGAGAGGAAGTATAAATATAAAGAAAAGTTCAGTGATCAAGTGAGTGCATTCACAGTAAATATTATTAAGAATAGAGTAATCTTTTGGTACGGTGAAAAGTCACTGTGAGAGTATTGTGAATAAGATGTTGATCGTGAGGCCAGTGAAATCATAAGTAAGCCATGTGAACGTTGAATAGTGTTTTGGAAAAAGTTAAATAAACGGGGATCGTGACAATTAGAAAACAAGTACTAGTCTGTTCCCACGATCGCGAGGGCCCGGTCAGCTGGCATTCTGACAGGTGACACGTGCCGATGTTGCCATATGGTGCGCTCTAGAATATTATGCTATGAATGGAGCGATTGTCATATATTAATCTGATACATTGATGCATATATATTTCTCGTTGTCTTTTAAGTAAAATACCAAAACTCTTTGGTGTTTGATATCATCCCCTCCATTTATCTTGTGACCGTGTTATGATGTAAAGTAGAGTGACCTGCCTGATACTATATTACTGGATTTTGCTCTTGCCACAATTACACCTGACCACTGCAGTGTTACTGGACACCAAAAAAAAACCAGTTGGCGACCTTGAAGGCTGTGTAAGAGTTCGGTGTCGGGAGGGCCACAGATTGAGGGAACGATCTGTGCTCCCACTCATCTTACAATCTAAAGGCCGGTTGTGAGATCGACTGGGATACTCTCCGAGGCCAGCAGTGGAGCCTAGAGGATTGAGGGAAGACCCGCCGAACGACGGTGAGTAAGGGTTATTGTTGGAGCAACCACCTGGGAAGGAGATCCAGTCTACTGTTGCTTTAACCCTTCTATACGAGAACACCGTGAAACCCCGACAATATATATATATATATATATATATATATATATATATATATATATATATATATATATATATATATATATATATACCCTGTCAATTACTCTGAGAATTTTGTAGGTTGTGATCATGTCTCCCTTTACTCTTCTGTGTTCCAGTGTCGTGAGGTGAATTTCCTCGCAGCCTTTCCCGGTAACTCATGCTTCTTATTTCTGGGACTAGCCTAGTGGCATACCTCTGAACTTTTTCAAGCTTCGCCTTGTGCTTGACAATGTACGGGCTCCGTGCTGGAGCCGGATACTCCAGGATAGGTCTTACATATAGGTACTGTGTGTTGAACTAGTGATACCCAACCAAGCCTGTGTACCATTTATTTGTTCATTCTGAGCTGCTTGTGGAAGTTTTGTAAACACTTCACGATTGAGGTAAGTGTACTGATTGTGCCAGGGGCCAAGCAAACCTTCAGTATTGTTGTAATTGCTAGTTGTGTTAATTAAGCTGACAATGGAGAAACAAGTTGCTGTGTTGGTAGAGTAGCCAAAGTTTGGAGAAATTAAAGACTTGAAGAAGTCTGGGATGTTGTACATGGCTGAAAAATTAAATCTGACAGTTTCCAGGAGAATGTTAAAGGCTCAGCTAGTAAGAGTCATTATCACACACTTGGTGGTGGAGGAGAAACTTGACGAAGAGTGGTTAGAGGAATTGGAAGAGTCAATTGACCAGGTGGCAATTCTAAAGTTAGAGTTGGAATCTAAAATAGATTTGGCTAGATTAGAAGCAGAGAAACAGGGGTTCGAGATGCAGAACCTCCAAAAGCAACTTGACTCAGCAGCAGATGCTTGAGGCTCAGAACTAGCAAAAACAAGTGGAACTAGAAGCACAGAGCAGACGAATTGAAGCTGAGTTGCAACTAGAGGAAGTTAGGCGGCAGTAATTGGAAATTCAACAGTGTATAGCAATAAATAATAACAGACTAGAGAATTGCACCAGGACATGGTAACACTAGTAATCATACAGATAGTACTGATAGCTCTTTAAAGTTTTGGAGAAATGTAGATTTACCTCAATTCAATGAGGAAAACCAGAAATATTCTTTTTGCATTTCCAGAAGTTAGCAGTCAGTATGAATTGGCCTGTGGATCAATGGGTTGCCATTATGCAAGAACAATTTAAGAGGAAAGCCCAGGAAATTTTTGCATCTCTTCCTGCTGCTAATTCTTTTGACTTTAAATATGTCCAACAGAGCATCTTAAATGCATACCAGCAGATCCCAGAGGCCTATAGACATAAATTTAGAGATATAAAGAGATCACATGATCAGATCATTTCTGATTTTGCAAGAATTAAAATTAATCATTTTGATAGATGGGTAAAAGCACTTTCAATTATAGATTTTGAGACTTTGAGAAACCTCCTAGTGACAGAGGAGATTTTAGGTTGTCTACCAGAGAAATTAGCTGTGTTTATAGCTGAACATAAACAGACCAATGACATTATGAAACTATCCAAGCTAGCAGACGAACAAGAGTTACTCACTAAGGTGGTTTTTCGAGCACAATCAAATACTTATAATTCTAAGAGTAATTATCATGTTCCTAAATCTCATGTTTTCCAGGTCAGACCAGCTAACTCACCTACTTCCCTGAACTCTTCTCCTGTAAAGCCAAAGATTGAAAAACAGCAGACAGGGTTGTCACCCTCAAATAATGTAGTGTCTTAACCTGTGGTAAAAACTCCAGGCAGTATATCTTCTTTTAATTGACTTCAGTAAATTAAAGTTTATCTTATTTTTTTCTTAGTAGGTAAGAAATTGAGTGGACTGTATGTACTTGTTAAAACTGCCTGAAATTAATCTCACACAAATTGGGGGGGACAATTTGTAGCTTAAACCACTTTGTAATGGCTCCTTCTTAAACTACAAATTGTTTACCTAAGTTATTATTATATTATTTTATCATACCACATATGGTGGTCTAATCTACTATTATTTCAACAATTATTACTAGTTATGAATACTACTACTACAATAACTAGAATGGCCTTATCTGAGCCTGTAGTAAGGGCCTGCTAAGGTTGTGTCATGTTAGCATCTATGTGGGTGTGGCCCTGTGCCTCATGGTGCCAATGGCGGCTGTGGAGGCCTTCAAGGCTGGCAACAGCTAGGTACATGTGCATAGTTCTACTGCTCAGCTACTTGCTGTTCCAAGTCACAATTTTACCTGTATGGGATGCAAAGAGTTAATATCTGTTCCCTGAACATATCAATACAGGTATAACATGGTATGTGAGGGCTGTAAAAATGGGGTACACGTACATGGTGTTGGTGTTGTTCATATATCATAACCGCCAATACCCTTTGATATTAAAAAGTGCACTATTGTAATATACAAATACTTGGTAAGACGGATACGTTCGTTGCTGTGATGTTGATAGGCTGTGTTGCTGGTTGTTGACACGTGAATAGGTGTCTAGGTGTTAAACCAACTCTGGAGCCATGTGCAGCGTAAGGCTGCTTTGTTATTGTTTTCGTGTGAGCGTGGCGTCTGTAAGAGACGCTCTCCTTCCCTTGTTCCAATATTGTGGTTCTACTTCTAAGTTAAATTTACGTTAACAAGGGAATCAAGCTATATTTTGGTGTTAATAATTATATTCAGTCTTATTGAACACTTTTTTATTCAATTTAGACATTAAACTGTTGTATGAACAGTGGTTTAATAATGTAAATACTGCGGCGACGTCGATGACGTCACGGAGTCTCCCATTCTCTAATTTTAAGAGGATACTGTTAAGGGAAGACTATACTATTGTGTATGAGTGTGTCGGTTTCCCGACATAATTCCGGGGGGGAAGAACACGGGTCGAAGTCCCGGTAAGGACTGCGATCACTTTATTCTTCTCCTACAGAATTATAATGCTGCTTTAATTTGAGTTTACATTGTTGAGCTGCAGTCCTTTGGGGACGTATGTCCCGTACTGGCGTATCGGGTGCTGGAAGTCGCTGTACGTCTTCGTTCCTGGCCAGTTCTAAAGGAACTAATTTCTCTAAAGTTTTGAGAGTAGTGTTGCCTCGGCATTTCACTTTCACTATTCTCAAGATGCCCTGGCTGTCTGGATGAACAGAGACTATTTGACCTAAAGGCCACTCTGAGCGTGGTCCATCACTATCCACCAGAACTATGTCACCAGGGTTCAAGTTAATTCTGTTGTAGGGGTTGTTTGCCCCGTAATGATACTCTCTCAGAGCTGTAAGGTATTCTCGAGTCCATACGTCATTCCACCGACTTATCACCCTTGATAGATGTTTGAAACGTTGAACCAAATCACTCTCTTGGACATATGAAGGATCCTCTGGTTCCTCGTCCGTAAGGGACACAAGTGTTTTGAGAGGTCTACCATACATCAAATGAGCTGGACTTAATGGTTCACGCTGCAAAACATCATCAGAGAGGTAGGTAAGTGGTCGGTTATTGACTCGTGCTTCTATCTCTATGACTACTGTTTGAAGCTCCTGCAGGTCAATCCTTTGGCGGTGTAGGGTTTTCCGTAGAGAACGTTTTACCGTACCAACCATGCGTTCATAGAAGCCTCCGTGCCATGGTGCTCTGGGAGGTATGAATTTCCAATGGCACTGCCGTTGATTTAGGGCTGTGCGTACCTTTGGATGTGTCCAGATTTTCCTCAGACATGCTTCTCCTGCCACTAAGTTGGACCCATTGTCTGAGATCATTAACTTAGGACAGGATCTACGTGAAGCAAACCTGCGAAAAGCCTGTAAGAATGCTTCGGCACTCATATCAGGAGTCACTTCTAGATGGACTGCCCTTGTTGTGGCACAAGTAAAAAGACAGATGTAAGCTTTTACTGGTTTCTTGTCTGTAGTGCCTGTAAGTACTCACCTAATTGTACTCACCTAATTGTGCTTGCGGGGGTTGAGCTTTGGCTCTTTGGTCCCGCCTCTCAACTGTCAATCAACAGGTGTACAGATTCCTGAGCCTACTGGGCTCTATCATATCTACACTTGAAACTGTGTATGGAGTCAGCCTCCACCACATCACTGCCTAATGCATTCCATTTATTAACTACTCTGACACTGAAAAAATTCTTTCTAACGTCTCTGTGGCTCATCTGGGTACTAAGTTTCCACCTGTGTCCCCTTGTTCGTGTCCCACCCGTGGTGAAGAGTTTCTCTTTGTCCGCCCTGTCAATTCCCCTGAGAATTTTGTAGGTGGTTATCATGTCTCCCCTTACTCTTCTGTTTTCCAGGGATGTGAGGTTCAGCTCCTTTAGCCTTTCCTCGTAGCTCAATCCTCTCAGTTCCGGGACGAGCCTGGTGGCATACCGCTGAATCTTCTCTAACTTTGTCTTGTGTTTAACTAGGTATGGACTCCAGGCTGGAGCTGCATACTCCAGGATTGGTCTTACATAAGTGGTATACAGGGTTCTGAAAGATTCCTTACACAAATTTCTAAAGGCAGTTCTTATGTTGGCCAGTCTAGCATATGCCGCTGATGATATTCTTTTGATGTGGGCTTCTGGGACAGGTTCGGTGTGATATCAACCCCCAGATCTTTCTCTCTATTTGACTCTTGTAGGATTTCCCCTCCCAAATGATACCTTGTGTTCAGCCTCCTGCTCCCTTCTCCTAATTTCATACCTTACACTTTCCCGAGTTGAACTTTAGCAGCCATTTTCTAGACCATTCCTCCAGTTTATCCAGGTCATCCTGTAGTCTCTGTCTATCTTCATCCGTCTTGATTCTTCTCATAATTTTTGCATCATCAGCAAACATTGAGAGGAATGAGTCTATACCCTCCGGAAGATCGTTCACATATATTAGAAACAGGATGGGTCCAAGTACTGAGCCCTGTGGGACTCCGCTGGTGACATCTCGCCACTCTGATGTCTCCCCCCTCACCGTTACTCGCTGTTTCCTGTTGCTTAAGTACTCCCTTATCCACTCCCTTATGTAAGTGTTAGTGCTCCTGTGAAATCTACTCCTGTAGTCTCAAAGGGACGAATATGTACGACTCGTTCCTTCGGAAGTGGAGGAGGGCCAGGATATGGACACACTCTGGCAAAGTATCTCCGGCAAACAACACAGGATTTGATTATTGATTTTACTGTCTGTCTACCCTGGGGTAGCCAGTACTGTTGTCTTAGTCTGTGAGAGTATCTATACCCACCATGCAGAGTGCAGTATTTGTGTATATGTAACACAATTAGTTTGCTTACTATGTGGTGACGAGGGAGCAATATTGGATTTTTTTGCTTCCAAATCTATGTCAGCGTGCTGTAAGCGGCCTCCGCATCTGATTATGTTATAATTGTCAGTGTCTAACAGAGACCCAGATCATGTTGAAGCTTCTTTGGAACATTGTCAAATTCTGTCCCGAATGTGTCGATCTGAGCTCTTTTGACCCAATACCTTAGGGCATTAGGGAATTTTATGCTTGATTCCTATTTTCTTTAGAAAATCAAACACTACTTGGGTGACACCTATAAGTTGTTCAGTTCAGAGTACCGAGTAGGATCAATTACCAAAGTCCAAGGTGGTTCTGGGTTCTCAGTGGGAACAGTAACATTGGTCACAATGACTTGTGGCTTTTGTTCAGGCAACTGGTCGCTGATTAGCCACTGAGGTCCATTGAACCACATCTCTGCCTTTGTTAATTGCCGTAAAGTCAGTCCTCGGGAGAGATAGTCAGCTGGATTCTCTTTTGTGGGTACATATCTTAGTTTTATACCCTGCTGACAACTCTCGTATTTCCTTAACGCGGTTACTCACG
>WNGS01040249.1:0-19653 GCA_020271785.1 Procambarus virginalis | reverse complement strand
AGAGATTTTGGAGTGCGTGGTTTAAGAAAAGCTCTCTGCGGTTACTGGTTCCATGGATTTTAAATGAGTACATGATACAGAGTGGACATACAATAATGACCTTTGATAATATCTTTGAGATATATTATGTTGATACAGCAAGTTCCATTCCTTGTCTGGATGTATGTAATATAGCATCTAGAATGGATGGTGGCAGCATTTTCTATTTTCTATCTTCTATGTATCACTCTACTATCTACTCTTCTACTTCTTTCACTTCTACTTTCCTTACTTCTACCTACCTACCCTTCTACCTCGTCTACTTCTCCCACTCACTTCCTACTTACTCGATAAACATTATCAATTTCATTCCCCCCCCCCCCCGTTACAATGATGGCAAGCGTGTGTTGAACAATGTTAATGATAGCAGGTCTGTTTACATTGTAAGCATTAGTGCAGTCCCCTACGCGTCCTGTATGCCGCTTAGGTCAGGCGTATCAGGGAGATAATTGACAGGTGTTTAAGATTCCTCAGTTAGCGAGTTTTTTTCAGGTAGGAGATATGGATTTTACTGGCGATCGTGTTCTTGTGGATTTTGTGAGTTTGTGGAGTTTGCCAGGGAATGCTTCACCAGAACTTGCGTGGGTAGTATATATACTGTTAGTGATAATATTTGGCCGATTTGGGAACTTAGCGGTTGGTGGTGTTCGAGGTCATCTGAGTGGTGACAGGTGCACCCGCCAGTGTCCCACGGGGACACCCAGCCCCCTGCATGGTCCTCCAGGTCAGTTGGGGTGAGTTGTGCAGGTGCATTTCTTAATAGTTTGTAAGTGGTGGTTCCTGTCTCAGATATTGCGGTATCAACTGTTTACTCCATGTTGAAACGCAATATCCCCGATGGTGCTTACTGGTATTGTACAGCATGCTAGTGGCGACTAGTATGTCAGCTCAGACTCACGTCTAGGGATCCCGGGGGGCGCTTTGGATAGGTCTGGTAAATGCACAGGCGTGTGGCAAAAGTTTAGAGGCGTGGACCCGCCGCAGGAAGCGAGGGCATAAACACGATCGTAGTCACGTAGGTGAACTGTAGGTAAGGGTCGGGAGTAACGGCTATTAAGTACTTAAGATTAGGAATTGTACGTTAAGTTAGCTAGTGTTTGGTCTCTATTAGTATTGATACTTTTTTGAGAGATTCGTTTAGTGGACAAGTTTAAGTAGTGACGATCTTATTCTCTCTTCTCTAACTTGCCTCTGTTACTGTTTTTGTTCCACCAATCTCGTACATTGATGTTAATTGGATTATTTTAAAAATTTAAGTGTAGCTGTTGCCAGGAGGAGAACCTTATGTCTAGACTGTGTGAACCCGATGCAAACTACAGGGTCACACAGCAGCTTGAAACACGGTATTGTCGCCTTTATGTTCATTCCCAGGTTGTCTCCAGAGTAGAGGTGCGCACATATACAGAAGAGGGAGACGGTGGCTTGTACCACACCCAGGGGCGGTTATTACCACCACCACGGCAACCAGCCCCTTACCTGGAGGTCATGGGTCCACCACCACCACCATCACCCCGAGGGACCCCCAAGATGCAGAGGTAACAAAGTTAACACACTTTAAATAATAACTTCATTATATTTCACATGAAAAAGTATCATCATTTAAGCAATTAAAAAATGTTGAAAATATATCTATGTAAAGTGAGTCATCATCCAAGAATTAGAGAACCCTACAACTCGACTGCCCCTGATCATCACACAACACCTGTTTAGTGAACACGACAAAGTCACCTCAATGTTCAACTCACCAAGTGTCCTTGAGTTTCCGTGGAATAGAGAGAGGGGGGGGGGGGTCTGTAGTTGACAGAGACTGTCCCGCCCCACCGGCTGACCGCCTGGTGGACGGCTGGCCGCTGCTGGCTGTTCTTCTGTCTATGGCTCTGCTTCTGCTGTCCTTCTCCTCTCAATCGATAGCTCCCCGAGTATATATTGGGAAACCTAGTAGCTAACTCCGCCACAAGTTAGATAGCCTCCGGCACTCTACCAAGCCACTCCTTAAACGTCGGCATGTTGAAGGCTACCCGCTCAATTATAAGATTAGCGAGAGCCAGGTGAGATTCGCCTGGCTGACCTCAGGTCACTTGTTTTCAATTAACACTTAGAGGTGAGATCCAGGCCAGACAAGTTGGCGTCTGTCAATCCTTGTCTGTGACTCATATATCTCCATGTATGTATTAAATAAAATTAAACCAAACACCTTTACAGTGTTACAATCTTGCGATGGTTTCTGGGCTTAGCGTCCCCGCGGCCCGGTCCTCGACCAGGCCTCCTTTTTGTTACACACCCCTAGGAAGCAGCCCGTAGCAGCTGTCTAACTCCCAGGTACCTATTTACTGCTAGTGAACAGGTCATCAGGGTGAAAGAAAACCTTGCCCATTTTGTTTCCGCCTCTACCGGGATCGAACCTGGAACCTCAGGACTACGAATCCAAAGCGCTGTCCGTTCAGCTGTCAGGCCCCATATTGCCTCGATTGTCAGAGATTCAAATCTGGCCTGAACAATGAGATCGTCTTACCAACCAGCTATAGATGCTCACAAAAAAGTTTCAGAAGTAGCTAACTGGTACTCAAGTTAGATATTCAATCTTCAGTGAAGCACTACTATGGTATCTGATGGCAATCAACCCTTCTCTCATGTCATATTAGCTGTAGTTCCCGCCTCTCCGTTAAAAGTAGATTACTATAAAAACAAATCGATTTACCTTATTTTGGGTCTAGTTTTTTTAGTTTTAGTTAATTTATTATGCACCCCATACCCATCCCGTGGGCGGTAGTGGAAAGGGTTACAGAGGCACATATGGGCTCAGGGACTGAACCTCACAATTTGGGTCTAAGATGAGAAAGAGGTTGGGTGGTGACCGCCGACCGGTCAGACGTTCCTGAGGTCTCTCCGCTCCTGGCTAGTGTTTACGTTGGGTGATTGCTGGTTTGCCCTGCTGGTGGTAGTTTGCCACTGACAGGGTGACGTTTGGCTTAGCCATGGGGACTTCTCGCCCCCCAGTGACGAGGGCGTTGTCGGCTGGTCTGGCATTTACGGTGCCGGTGGGCCATCCATTGGTTGGTGTCGCCCTGGTGGACGTGCTGCATGTGCAGCTGTCAGACCTGGTGGGCATCCAGCTGCTTCAGGGCAACCGTGCTGTGGTCAAGTTCCGCCTCCAGGCTGCCTTTCAGGCGTTTCTCGAGCGGTGTGAGGGGCGTGTTTACCCTCTCCCTGATACTGTTGGCTCCGTTAAGGTGGTGAATCTTAGTGTTACCTTGACGTCTGTGACGGTGCATGGTGCCCCCTTCGAATTTCAGGACGACTTTTTAACCTCCTGTTTTGAACGATTTGGGACAGTGTTAAGTGTTCGTTGGAACAAGGTCGTTGCCGGGCACTGTGTTGGTATGCTTGACGGCTCCCGCACCCTGACGATGTCACTGAAGTGTAGTGTCCCGTCGTCGATGTCTGTGTTGGGTTATACGCTCCGCTGCCTGTACCGGGGTCAACCGCGCACCTGTTATCGGTGTGGTCACGAGGGTCATCTGGCTGCGGCGTGCGACGTGGGAGCAACTGGTCGGGTGCATGTTCTTCGTGCGGAGGATTTTCCGACCCTGTTGCGTTCGGACGATTCTGAGGATGGAGTGGGTGCTGTGCCTGAGGCGCCTGCTTGCCTGTCTGCTGCTCCGCCTGTTGAGGCGAGTTCTCCGGCCCGTGTGCCTCGTCCTGTGACTGCTGTGGCCCCTGGGATTGTTGAGTCGGTGTGTGTGAGTGTCGGGCCGTCGCCTGAGCTGCTTGTAGTGAAGGGTGTCCCGGTGGAGGTCCATGTCCCACCCTCGCCTGTGGATGTGATACCGGGTTCTGCTGTTTTGAAGGAGGTGCTTCAGCAAGGTGAGGTGCCTGCCGTGCCTGTGTGTGTTGACGACTGTAGTTCTGCTCTTTTCATCCCTTTGCAGAAGCGTGCTCGTCGGTGTTCTGAGGCTGTTTCCGTGGATGAAGTAGACAGTGTGGGTGATGTGGCCTCAGTGGACTCTTCGGACGGTGCGGGTGTGACCTGTGTGGATGTGAAGATGGTGGCTGTGTCTGCGGCGGGGCCTGCTGGGCGTGGTGTGGTGCGGCCTGTCTCGAAGCGTTCGCGGCGGGCTCGGAGTGTCTCCCCCCTTCGTGGTGTGCCTTGGGAGGAGGTAGGGGAGTATGGTGATCTGGCGCCCCCCGCCGTGGATGATGGTGCTGTGCGAGGCTCCGAAGTTGCTACCTGTGTCCCCCCTCCTGCGTCACCTGCTGTTGGATCTCCGCAGTGGGGGGTTGTCCCTGATGTTCGAGACCTCGTCGTGAAGTTGCGGAAGGATGTGCGCCAGGGGGGCTCGGCTCCTGTGCCCGGTGGTGGGGTCGATGCCGCGCCTGCATCCCCTGCTGTATCCCCTCCTTCCTTGCCCCGGTCTGGGGGTTCCCTAGTCCCGTCTGCTGGGGTCATGCCCTGTGAGGGTCCGGAGTTAGGCCCTTATCGGGATGCCCGGGTGCTTCCGATCCCGTGGTGCTCGTCCACTGTCTGGGTGTCGCGGGTGAAGGAGTTTGTGTATCGGGTGCCGGATCGGATGTCTCAGCCGAGGGCGCCGCCTGGTGGCCGGCTGCCAGCTGACGAGCGGGTGATTTGGGAAGCGTACTGCTTGCGCTTTCCGATATACAAGTTTCCGGAGAAGTATTAGTTCCCGTCTTGTGCACACTGCTACGCCGTGCATGGATCAGCTGCCGCCGTGACCACGACGCCCCGCCCCCCCCCCCCCGGTGCGGGGTGTCTCCCTCTAACGTCAGCCTCTGTTTTCGTCGCCACTCCTCGCACTACGGCCCATCACATCTACCGCTTTTGACTTTCTTCTCCTCCTGACCGTCAATGCGTCTCCTTACATCTGTCCTGGTGCAGTCATCGGGAGGGTTAACCCTTCATGCAAACTGCACCTATTCTCAAGAAGAAGAAGAAGATGAGAAAATACAACTACGGTGACTGCTAGAGGCGTTTTTTTTTTTTTGACTGGTGGGTACAGGAACATATAGATGACTTCAGACCTTAGTTTCCCTGGAACATGACCTACCAACTGTTTTACAATCAGGTCCGCAGTTACTGCTATGTAAAGAATGACGTACAATTCTTTTGTATTTGAGATACACAGACGACGTGTTCTCAAAAGGGCTTTGTACATGGGAACTGTCTAATTATCCATAAGATGGGCACTCACCAGAGATCTATAATAGTCGAAAGTACAACTGAACGTCAGCCCATTTGTTCTCCAATAACCCAGATGCTAAAACACTCGTGGAAACTAGCCACACATACCAAGCCATATCTACTTATAATGCTCACGGACATGCGAAACAGCCTGAGGGTTAAACTGATTTTTTATCTTGTGGTTTGGTTTCCCATAGTTATGGACAGGAAGCCTGTTAGGCTTATCAAGGAGTTCCCAGTCTAACGACTGATCTTATCTAGGATGTAACCCACGACAGTTTACTTAAATTACTCCCAGATATCTATTTACTGAAATGTGAAAAGATCCTTTAACTGTACTCTAAAACAATATCGCTAAGTCTCTATTTATTATGCTTGTGCTTTTGCTGAAACAATGGTTATCATGACTTGCAATCAGTAATACATAGTTAAGACATACTGAGTTACTCTACTAAACTAGAGTAGGATCAGCGAGTTTCTATAATGCTGGAAGGTGACTGTCAATTATATTACACAAGATTGCATGCTATGGTGTCGAGAGTAACGTTGTTGCCACAGCAGGGTTGCGTCTCTATATCGTGGGAAGGAAATCTTGCGTAGGGAGTCCCATGAAAGTCTTTCCTCGCATTGTCTTGTTTTTCATCCGCCAGCTACCACAGGAAGTATGTATTTATCAATAACTGTGAGGGCACATATGTGATGTATTTGTCTAGATGTCTTTCTGAGGATCAGATCTAGTTCCTTAATCACTAGTTAACTAGTGTAAAGACTCCCTAACCCTTTGGGGTTTCACATCTGCATTTGTGCGCGTGCGTACGTACTGTGAGATTTTTTTCTACGACTACCTCCTTTAGGAGGTGGACTACAAGTTTAAAGGCTGCTCTTGGCAGTTAAGCATGTGTCGAATAGAAAAAGGGAAAGCGGGAGCAAACCGCCAGGCTTCCACCACCAGGGGTGAAAACCTGTCCACAATAGGCCGCTGGTTCCTCCTAGTTAAACAGGACGTTAAAACTAATAAAGGGTAACCGACGGGTTCTCACAATCAAATTTTATATTTGATGTGGCGCTATGAATTGGAATTCGAATTCCCAAGAGCACAGCCGTCATATCAAAAGATCACAACAACATCAATCGTAAAATACAGAACATGGGTGTGGAAAAGAATGGTTGAAGGTTGACATCAAAGACCGTTTTCTATAAAATAAACAATTTATTAATAACAAGAGACTAGACTACTACATTATCGAGTTTACAATTACGTTAATGTCCATCCAGTGGCACAATAACAAACAGCTAACTAGCAACCCTTGCTGTGCGGCTGCATACTGAACTAACCTGAACACAGGTGTGCCCACTGACGACGCAATATTGCAAATCAAAAAAATATCACAGACTAAGTTACACCACAGCGAGTGATTTGTTACGTTAATGTCCATCCAGTGGCATTTGCAACACAGCTATTCAACAACCCCTCCAGAAGTGACAGCAGGCTCCATCTTGCTGACACTTTGGGCTGACAACATGAACTAACTGAACAAATGAAGGATATCCACTGATGACACAAGCAAGCAATCAATAGTGTCACGGCTTCACGGTGTACAGCTACTCTAATCACAAGCTTAAGGTCCTCCTTCCAAACAGGAGAGACCCCCGTAACTAGGTGGGTAGTCCAACCGTGGCTCCCCCTATCACAACTCATTGTGAACCCTCTTTGCAACTCCCTACAGGAAGTTGCACTGTAAACAGTGAACAAAGTCAGGCAAGTCGGGATTCTGGGACACAGCTCCACTCATCCCTAAGTTTTACTCTACTCTCGTCACCGGACGATAACCAAAAGCAATTGCCTTAATCAATTACAACATTGATTGTTGTAAATTGATGAAAAAAAACAAAATTGATGCTGTAATCAATTACAACATTGATTATGTGCTTAATTACGTTAACTGACTGATCACAGCAGTCAGCAACAAAGTACTACATTAATCACAAACAATTGTCTCACACTAGACAACAACATGATGGTACTCTACGTTAATCCTCAACACAAGTCATCTTGTCTCTCAACACAAGTAACAATAACTCAAGTCTCCTACATTACATCACACTTGACTCCCTGCAAGTATTCAGTGAGTAATTCTTAATTAAGGTCAAACGGACCACTAATTACATCCCAATTGAGTTACGTTAACTAAGCCTACCCCAAGTGGGTGGCTTCTCAACAGTCTGTGTCATTAATTACTTTAATATGAGTGTTAATTACCCTAATTAACCTCGAGCAATTAATTAACTGTCACCAGGACCGATAATTAATCATACATAAATACGTCTCACTCCGCACTGCCTAAGCGGGTCTCATCAAACACTGTGAATTCACGGAAGAGGAGTTAATTACTAATTAACAATGAGTACATCTTAATCCACTGTCACCAGACAGAATATGATTAATATAACGAATATGCTAACTCCATGACCTCGCTTTACCGAGTCATCTGAGTCCTCAAGACTCCAGACGTTAATTACTCCACTAATTATCATGAGCCACTAATTGCTGTACCTCCGAAAGGTAATTAGTCTCGAGCAAATGACGTTAACACTATTACTGACAGACTCTGACAGATCCTCTCCCACTACGTGAATTCATGATGAGAATGCTAATTACATAATTAGCTAGAGTGGTCAATTAGTTGTCACACGGACAATTAATTGCACCGGAAACGTATTTCAACAAGCTCAATACTGTTCTCTAACAGTTCACACTCACTCAACAATAAATGTGCACCCCTTATCCAGTTAATTACCCCTTTAATTAACTCACTGAATCCTCAAGTCCTCCACACAACTTAAAGGAACAAAGTAACCCCAATGTTACATAGGTCACACTTACAATGGCATGCATAACAACATAAATGCACCGCCCACATACGGTTGCGGCTACTGCAACTCGTTAATTACTATACCCACACAGTAATGACACACAGTTTTGCAACAACAAAAGTATACCAATATTACTGCCCTCTCTAATCTTGCAAATGTTGCAAAAGACTGATCAAACACGTCTACTTCAGCAAGACAATTTACGTTAATATAAAACACCGTCGCTATGCAGACAGCTGGCGCTAATTCTCCATAATTAGGCAAATTAACTAATTGCTTGCTCTCATTAAGTACTGAGAATTTCCCTGAATACTCAAAGGGGTCCCCTTAAATCCTCAACACAGTTCCTAGGACAGTAATATCGTATACCTGATAACAACACTGCACAAACCTGCAACACAATGATGCCATCAGCATGCCCCACATGCTAATGACATCATTAGGCAATCAGTCAGCAATCACATCTACTGACTCACCACACAACACAGTACATACAACATGCAAATGAAACATATGGAAATGCCTTACATAATCAATGAAAATTATATCACCAGGACAATATACAGACCGCAGGATATCCACTGATAACCCTGCAACACGGGCCTGCCTACCTCTACACTGGCATAATTAATCATGCGGTACCATGGCATTAATCCAGGCTGAACGATTATACAGAATCGACAGACTGGATCATTTATATGGTAATTCTCTACACTGACTGGTCCCATACTCAAGTCAGACTACACACAACAATATATCTACATATATATATAACTACATGTGTGGTACTGTGTACAATATCCCTCTCCAGGTACTACCTCTCAGTCACCTGGGTGTGCTACAGACAGCTGTCTCTCAGCTGCTTCCCTAGCCTGGCAGGGCTATGGGACAACACAGCTTTTACTGAAATTTCCCCTAATATTGAGACACTGTTACACTCTGATTATTGTATTTATTTATTTATTTATTTATGCATATACAAGAAGGTACATTGGGAATGTGTGGATACATAAAATGGTAATTACAGTCTTGTAAAGCCACTAGTACGCGCAGCGTTTCGGGCAGGTCCTTAATCTAAGAAAATTTTAAGTAGGTAAATACTTGCAAGATTTATAAAAAAAATGATAACAGATACATGGCAAGAAAAAAAAAATTAGAGAAAATTGTAGGTACAGTGGATTAAAGCACATAGGCAGCTAAGATTGATTGCAATGACAGCTTGAATGGTAGTTGACAAAAATTGGTAGGCACAAAACAGCATATGGCTGGCACATAAAAGAAGACAGCAATGAACACAATGATAAGGTTGGTAGGGTTAAATACATAAAAACATAAAAACATAAAAATTAGGAGATTAGGAGATTGGGTAACACTAGGTACAGAGCAAATTTAAAGCTCAGTGTAGGAAACTAAGAAGATGAAATCAGGTACTTTTTGGTTTTGTTTTTAAATAAGGCAAAACTTTTACAGTTTTTCAATTCACTAGGGAGTGAGTTCCATAGACTAGGTCCCTTAATTTGCATAGAGTGTTTACACAGATTAAGTTTGACCCTGGGGATATCAAAGAGATATTTATTTCTGGTGTGGTGATAATGGGTCCTATTACATCCATCCAGGGAGAGTTTCAGAGCATGGTTTGCATTTAAAAACAGGGTTTTGTAAATGTAGTTGACACAAGAGAATGTGTGGAGGGAGTTAATATTTAGCAAGTTTAGAGATTTAAACAAGGGAGCTGAATGTTGTCTAAAAGCTGAGTTAGTTATTATTCTGATAGCAGATTTTTGCTGCGTGATGATGGGCTTAAGGTGGTTTGCAGTGGTAGACCCCCATGCACAGATACCATAATTAAGATAGGGGTAGATTAGTGCATAATATAGTGAGAGGAGAGCGGAGTTAGGAACATAATATCTGATTTTGGAGAGTATACCAACTGTTTTAGAGACTTTCTTAGTTATGTGTTGTATGTGGGTGCTGAAGTTGAGTCTCTTGTCTAGGAATAGGCCAAGAAACTTGCCATCATTTTATTACTGATGTTAATATTGTCTATCTGTAGCTGAATTGCATTTGATGATTTGCTTCCAAATAAGATGTAGTAAGTCTTTTCGATGTTTAATGTTAGTTTGTTAGTTGACATCCAGAAGTGGACTTTTTTAATTCATTATTCACAACATTATTTAGTGTATGTGGGTTGAGGTCTGAATAGATAAGGGTAGTATCATCAGCAAACAATATAGGTTTGAGAATATTAGAGACATTAGGCAGATCATTTATATATATAAGAAATAGAAGAGGTCCTAAGATACTGCCCTGTGGCACTCCAACGGTAATTGGTAGAGTGGAAGAAGTTGTATCATTGATGGTTACATATTGGTGTCTGTCACTAAGATAGGATCGGATGTAGTCAAGGGCAAGGCCACGGATTCCATAATGCTGAAGTTTAAGTAAGAGGTAGTTGTGATTAACAGTATCAAAGGCTTTTCTTAGGTCAATGAAGAGTCCAATTGGAAACTCATTTTTGTCAAGGGCTGAGTAGATTACGTCAAGGAGACTAATGATTGCATCGTTGGTGCTCTTTTGGGACCGGAAGCCAAACTGGCAGGGGCTGAGTATGTCGAATTTTACGAGGTAGGAATAGAGCTGTTTGTAAAAATTTTTCAAATATTTTTGATAGAATGGGTAGATTTGATATTGGTCTATAATTATTTATGTCCGCCGGATTGCCTCCTTTATGGACTGGCGTTACTCTTGCTTTTTTGAGGATATCAGGGAAGGTGTGACACTCTATAGATTTGTTGAACAGTAGGGCTATGGGTGAGGCAAGGGCATGGGAGGCTCTCTTGTATACAATGGACGGAATTTCACTGGTGTTCCCTGCCTTGGTTTTTATGATGATGAGATGTATGAGTTGAGAGATAGATGATGTGACGGAAGCTGCGGTTGATATGATGAAGGAGAAGAGAGTTTGGATAGCTGCCTGAGAGATATGTGTTAATATGTGTCTGAGTCTGTGGGATTTTACTGGCAAGATTAGCACCAACCGATGAAAAGAAACTATTAAATTCATTTGCCATTTCTAAATCAGTTGACAGTATATCCCCATCCTTGTAGAGCTTTATTTGGTTATGTGAGTGTTGCTTAGTTCCTAGGATACTAGAGATTGTTTTCCAAGTGCTTTTCATGTTACCTTTTGCTTCATTGAATCTATTCACATAATATGCTAGTTTTGCCTTTCTTATGATACTGGTAAGCATTGATGAGTACCTTTTAGCTACTTCCTTTGAAACTAGGCCAATCCTAAGTTTCTTTTCATATTCGTGTTTCTTGTTGATTGAGTTGAGAATGCCACTTGTGAGCCATGGATTGTTTAATCTTTTGTCAGTTACTTGCTTGGTAAGAAGGGGACAATGAAGGTTGTAGAGACTGAGAGTTTTGAGAGGAGAGAAGAGGGTAGCTAATGAATTTATATCCTGGGTATTATTGAATTCAGAATCCCAGTTAATATTGTGAAGTGCATCTGTAAGATTGCCTAAAGCTGATTCACTGTGTAGCCTAAATGAAAGTTTCTTGCTTTTTGGTGGTGTTATGTCCATGTTCGCTATGAGAAAGGTAGGATAGTGGTCAGTTGTTCTGTCGTAGATTATACCAGGTACAAGGGGAACTGTTATGTTTGTCCATATGTGGTCCAAGGTAGTGGCTGATGTTTGAGTGACTCGGGTAGGTTTGGTGATTGTGGGGATTAGCATACAGGAGTTCATGCTGTTAAGGAAATAGTCAACTTGAGAGCAATTTTGTTTACCCAGGTCAATATTAAAGTCTCCTCCCAGAATGATGTGGTTTTTGTTGAGATTGTTGTTTATAATAAGATTCCTTAGGTTGTCTGAGAAAGAAGCTATGTTAGTGTTGGGAAATCTATAGATGGCTCCAATAGTCAAAGAGGATTTAAGGGATTTAATTGTGAACTGAGCAAAAGTATATTCACAGTAGTCATCTCTGTCACTAATAACACTGTTGCAGATAAATGTATCTCGGTAATATATAGCTGTGCCACCACCTTTTTTATTAGGCCTACAGTTATGAATGGCTTTATAACCAGCTAAGTTGTAGAGTTGGGTATAGTCTTTATTTAGCCAAGTTTCTGTTAAAATAATGAACGATAAGTTAGTACCAAGTGCTGTGAGTAATGCATTTAAATCGTCAAAATGTTTACCAAGAGATCTAACATTTTGGTTGTAAACTGATAAACAGGTGGTATTTTGGAGTTTGTTTTTAGCCTGGTGTGCTGTGAAATACTTGCAATAATGATGATCAATGTGCTGGTTGGTGTAGATATGAGATAGAAGATTTTGATCAGGATCAATATCAGTGTGCATAAAGATGCAGATAAAGGGATCACGATACAAGATACACGATAAAGCAAAACACAAGAATAAAAGCAAATACAATAAAATAGTAACAACTTAGAGGTAAAATAAAGATCCAATAGATAGCCAGGAAGGACACAGAAGTTACATAAAATAAAAAACAAAAAATCAGTAGAGATTGACAATATAAATGTAAAATAAAAAATAATAAGAATAATAAATCATAAAGTAAAATGATCTTGAAGATAATTGGCTTAGTAATGGTTAATTAAAATCCTATAATTAGTATGAACCTAAGAAAACAAAATGAACTCAATAGATAATTCCGAAAAAAAAGATGACATGTAAAACTTATTAAATCTTGAAATTTACTCTAATATAAATCTAAGTGTAAAAATAAACAGGGTGAAAGTATATTCGTGTGGAATATTTTACTATGATACTGAGGTAGATGATTATATAAACAATTATACTATTAATTAATTCCAATAAATGATTACAAGAAACAAATACCAAGTTACTTTAAATATAACAGGGTAATAGAAAAGCCCTAGGTTTAGTGACAAGGGGATTAGCTAAGACCAAATAATTAAGAGTAAAAAAAAAACAGGCAGAGATGCCAAACAAAAAATAAAAATAAAAATAAAAATATAAAACCTTTGGAAAGGAAAGGCAGAGCTTAAGTACACTTTGGTTGTATGTGAGACTACAAAATATGTTCAGGTTATTCAGCTGATATCCCACAGTCATCCAGGAAAGAAGTGAGGTGTGCTTCAGTGGTTATTGTACTCACATTTTCCTCTCATTTCACTCATTTCCCGGGTTACTACCTCCTGGCTGTCAACACTTAGCTTGCTCCTCGTGCGTCGACAAGATGTGGCCCTAGGCTGTCCCGGGAAAGTGACCAAGTGTGACCAAGGGTGGCCAAGGCATGCGGCCACCGCGTGACCCTAGAGGGTGTAGCCACGGGTGGCGCGGTACGTCACAGCACCCCACCCGAGCTGAGCTGGTGGCCGGGCGGCGGGTGGCCTGGCCGGGCGGCGGGTGGCCGCGGGGCATACACACACAGATGGGGAATCACTAACAACCCCATCATACCAGAGCATGACACGCTCTTACACTGGGGTGACAAGGGTGACAATGGCCGGTGTCACCACCACATGGACGCCGTCGGGCGGAATTCAAAGTCCAACAGGGGCCTGTAATATCACCTTAATTACACTAGGAGGCCCTGCCCATTATTCCACCCAATTGTCCATGAACATACAGGATATTTGAACCACCAGCTGCCCCATGGGTGATCACTGTCTCTGAGGCTTTTCACTGTCCCGTATTCATCAGCCCCAATTTCATGCGAATTTGGGCCTCGACACACCCAGGGTGGCAGGAGTGCCATGCAAGATGAGTAATCTGGACGACAGAAGCGATTAACGGTGGTGGAGGTGGCAGGCCCGCCACCTCCAGCAGGTCACTTCTTACTCCTCTTGCTGCCCGATTCAAACTGACGCTTTCGTGGGCTAGGGAAACTCAAATCCCCATATCTCCCCCCCCCCTACCTTGTCTTGACCCATCAGCAGGAAGCCGGCACTGTTCCTCATGCCGCTTCCAATAACCGCTGTTCGCGCCAAAAACTCAGCTAGGAGCAGAGATGCCTACACCAATCCTGTCGCCCCTCGCCCTGTGGCGTGACGTGACATCACAAGGAGGGGCAGGCCTACAGACGTCTCAATGTCTCACTTGGTGGGGGGGAGCAACGTTCACCCCGCTGCCCCCCCACCTGTAATGGTCTGAGTCAAGTACCTTCTATACCACTCACTCTCAAATCCCATCCTATTTCACAGAAACAGGAATATTTCTGTAATTCTCTCTACAGAGCAATCACAGACCTCCAATTAGTCTTAACCGACAGTCCTTAACATAAGCTTTCATTCAACACCCCACAAGTATATGTTAGTTTGAAAGCTTCAGTTTCTAGAGTCCCTAGAGCGACTAGCCTATTCTAGAAACTAGGAAAACTAGCTGAGGGGATTCTACATCCCCTCACACGTACCATATACCGTATGTAAAACATTTATTGACATAATTTTAAATTTACAGATTTGCTTTGGAGGTGTCAAAGGACAGGATTCTTGTGGAGGAGATCCTGGTGGACCTCTAGTGATGTCAGGTCCTTCAGGTTCACCCTTCCTACAGATTGGTTTGGTGTCCTATGGTCCCGTAAACTGTGGTCGGAAAGATGTACCTGGTGTTTATACTTCTGTTTCTCACTACAGGAATTGGATTGAAACGAATATGAGACCGTAATTTGTACTAAGAATACATAATTCAAGAGTACACAAAATCTTAGAATAGGCCTATAAGAAAACTTGTATACAATTTTTTCATGTAATTTGGGTTAAACAAATAATTACTTCGTAACCGATAGCTGCTGGTTAATTAAGATAAAAGATTGAGATGAATGGATAGATGGATAGTCAGTGCTGTGTACTCATGACTGGACGAACATAAACCAATCCTTAGGTTTGATTACTAACGAAATTGTTACAAATTGTGATATAATGATTTTATGGCAATTTATAAACATTGCTCTGAACAGAAATACATAAGTGTGCACTACCTTGAAGATATATATATATATATATATATATATATATATATATATATATATATATATATATATATATATATATGTCGTACCTAGTAGCCAGAACTCACTTTTTGGCCTACTATGCAATGCCCGATTTGCCTAATAAGCCATTTTTTTCTGAATTAATATATTTTCTCTAATTTTTTCTTATGAAATGATTAAGCTACCCATTTCATTATGTTATGAGGTCAATTTTTTTTTCATTGGAAGTTAAAATTAAACGTAGATATAGACCGAACCTAACCAACCCTACCTAACCGAACCTAACCTATCTTTATAGGTTAGGTTAGGTTAGGTAGCCCCGAAAAGTTAGGTTAGGTTAGGTTAGGTAGGTTTAGGTTGTCGAAAAACAATTAATTCTGAAAACTTGGCCTATTAGGCAAATCGGGCCCTTGCATAGTAGGTCTGACAAGTGCGTTCTGGCTACTAGGTACGACATATATAATATATATATATATTATATATATATATATATATATATATATATATATATATATATATATATATATATATATGTCGTACCTAGTAGCCAGAACGCACTTCTGCAGCCTACTATGCAAGGCCCGATTTGCCTAATAAGCCAGTTTTCATGAATTTAATATTTTCTCTAATTTTTTTCTTATGAAATGATAACCTACCCATCTCATTATGTATGAGGTCAATTGTTTAGTTATGGAGTTAAAATTACCGTAGATATATGACCGAACCCTAACCAACCCTACCTAACCTAACCTAACCTATCTTTATAGGTTAGGTTAGGTTAGGGAGCCGAAAAAGTTGAGGTTAGGTTAGGTTAGGTAGTCGTAAAAACAATTAATTCATGAAAACTTGGCCTATTAGGCAAATCGGGCCTTGCATAGTAGGGGGCTGAAGAAGTGCGTCTGGCTACTAGGTACGATATATATAGTATATAATATATATATAGTATATATAATAATATGTATATATATATATAGATATATATATATAACTATAATGTCAAAACTTTTCATTGAATGTATTGTACTGTAATACAGTATTGTTTGTGTATAGTTTTATGAATAAATGTATTGTTAAAAGACTATTAATGGTATTCATGTCACAGCTAGAAATAATTTAATTTCAGACAATTTCCTCCCCCCCCCCCCATTGTGTGTCCTTGTCGAGGTGAGGGGGCTCACGTACACCTTTCTGGGACCGGCTATTCCTCATAGTGTTCTTCATCTCCTGCTTCTCGTTGTCAATCTTCTTTTGTAGTTATCGGTGACTCGTAGTGCCCTCATAGGTTCTCGGGTCTTTAATCTGGTTCATCCAGTGGTTGTCGAGATCAGACGATTGGCTGTTTCTTATTCACAGTTAAATATAAAGTCGATTGAGTTTTGCTGGGTTCCCAACCACTATTTGGGGTCTCTTTAAATGAGCGGTGCGGATTGTGCCGCTAGGGAAGCTGTCGCTTCTTGTCCCATCTCTCGTAAAAGTATTTCTTCTTCCGACTTTTACCCAGTTATTCAATTTCTCCATCCTTACCCGTTGGCAGACCTTGTTGGTCTTCATGACATGAACTAAGTATTTTGATTTCAACCATGTGGATTCTATAACGTCCTGACGATTCTTCCTTCATAAACACCTCGTGATTCAGTAGATACCTTCTGTTAACTTTTAAACCCCACCCGTACTGGTACACATGTCGTTTCCTGCTGCTCCTCGGGAAGCAGCTGCCCGCTTAGCCTCGTTGTCCAGTATTGGGAAGACCCCTGTTAGGTCTCCAAAAGCCCAATTAAATGCCCAGTATTAGCACGTTATCACTCCCGCACCATGTTGCGACTGGTGGTTAGGGACCTTGACCCAGATTCTACGAAGCAGTTATCGCAGTACTTACGAACTTGTCCATCTTTTCTCAATCTTTGGCAGTTTGGGTTTACCAATTATTAAACGGTTAATGAGCTCCAAAGCACCAGGAGACTGTTATAATAAGCAACAGTTGATTGGTGAAGTTTCATGCTTGTAAACTGTTTAATAAATGTAACCAAAGCCATCAAAGATTGAGAGAAAAATGTACACGTTCGTTAGTCCTTGCGTAACTGTTTCGTGAATCTTGCCACTGAAAGATTGCCACGAGGATATTAAACATATCCTTCGAGCCCAAAGCCATTCTATCCTCCAGATGCTATGTTAACGCGCACCCGCTCGTGGTCGTCGTAGTCAACCTCTTCGAGTTGTGAAAGGATCACTTTTGATAGTAGGTCCCTTCTGCCTTCATGTCATTCTTGCTGGTGCAAGATGATCCGTTCAGGAGTACAGTCCCTCTCGTAGACTTTTCAATTAAGTATTGGAAATTTGGGCATGCTCCCTTCAAATGCACGAGTGCAGTGCGTGTATGCTCCTTGTGTTGGGACTGGGTCACTCTAAGAAAGAGTGCTGTTCTCCAGAGCATCATATGCGGTGCAGCCCACCCTACCTTCTCCCGCGCATGTATGCACTGCAAATTTGAGGAGGCCATCCTAATAATTCTGAAACCTGAGCTCTGTTTGTCTTTTCCTGAGGCCCAAGTACGTCCGGTCGCCCTCTTTCGCTGGCATGTCTTACGCTCATGTGGCTGGCAGTTCCCCCCTACCCCCCCCCCCTCTCTCGCCCTTCCCCTCCGTCTCAGCTCTCAAACCGTTTCCAGGCCTTGGACCTGAACACTTGTGGTGTTTGCATATATCTGAGGAAGGTCCTTGGTTGTATGGTTGATGTAAAGTCCATTCCTGGTTACTGACTTTAATACTTAAACTGATACATGACTAGTAGCTCCCAAGGTGGTAGGCGTCCTGTAGTCCTTGTTTACCCTTCTCTCTCTCTACTCGCGTCTCAGCCGCCGCACATAGAAAACGGTAGGTACCATTTTCTAGAACATGACATCCCTCCTTTCTTTAAAAGAATGAATAACAGGATGTCTACCATGGTGTAGCACAAAGCAAAGTTATTGGACACAAAGTAACGTTTTAACATATCAAGAGATATGCATACATTTAACATTAATTAAAACACAAAGAATTATAACAACTTAATCTTTACCCAAAGGATTTCAATGTTAAAATACATATGCAATGTTAAACAAACATGAAAGAAACTGTAGTATAAAGTTACAAAATATTGAATGAAGATCTCACATTATTCAAACAAAATTAAATTTAGTTTAGCATAATAAGTAAATACTTTGCATTACCTAGGAAACCAATTAATCATCAAATCGTGTAGGGCGTTTAACATTTCGTTTTGGACTGAGAGTCTTATATACAAGAACATCCCTCGATGAATGGTTTATCAAGTTATAACTCATTTTTTTTCTTTTTCTTTTGCACGACTTTTCACTTCATCATTTTCCTACACTAGTTGGAACACTTTGAAATAAGCCATATGACGTGTTATCTATGATCTCTATTACTCGCTGTTTCCATAGTTCCTTGTACACTAATCACTTTATATGGTTTTGTATCATACGGCATATCTAACTTTCCCTCTTTTTTCTTTTTAACAAGAACAGTGTCTCCAACCTTTATTAATTGTTCCTTTGCACGTTGATCATGAGCAATTTTCTTTTTGTCCTTGGCTAGTGCATCCTTCTGAGCGAGACGTTTATCCGTTACCTCGGCTGGCATGACAGGTAGTGAGATCCTCATAGGACGTCCAAATAAAAGTTCGCCAGGCGCTTGCCCAGTGTTCCATGTGGTGTTGCACGGTAGTTCCTGAGAAAAGCATACATAGCCTTGTTTCCAGGATCGTCCTTCGGCATGAGCACAGTATACCGCTTTCATGAGAGGTTGCATAAATCTCTCGACTTCTCCATTTGCTTGAGCATGTAGTGGCATCACACGGCGCTGTATGAATCCAATATGCTCAGCAAAGTTGACGAAGTCTGGTCCATTAAATGGTGGTCCATTGTCTGTCTTGACAACTTCAGGAATGCCAAAGTTTGAAAGATCTTGTCGAGTTTCGGGATGACAGCCTTTACAGATGTGGAAGTGATGATTTCTACTTCTGGATAACGTGAGTGATCATCAATGACTACCATCAAGTACTTTCCAGTTGGTAGCGGTCCGCAAAAATCCATCGATACTTCCATCTATGGTGCAGCAGGTAGTGGTGAAGGTTGTAGAGGTGTTGGTCTTGAAGTATCCACTGCAGCATGGCAAGGGACACTGGCATCATGCATGTCCTTTGCGTGACGATCAATGCCAGGAAACCACACCTTTTCTCGTAGCAGCTGTTTGGTCCTTACAAGACCTTAGTGTTCTTGATGTGCAAGCTTCAGAGTACGTTGCTGGAGAACAGCTAGAATGACGATACGAGTACCTCGCAGCACAGTGTAGCGTTGTTGCATAACACTTAATTCTGTCTGGATGCGTTCAAGTGCTTTGAATGCATCTTGGTCAACTCCTGAGGGTGGGATGCGTGGAAACTTTTCTTAGTCAATGCATCCCTGTTGCTTGCAGAGTTGGGTTCTCGAGGGTTGCAGTACGGATTTCATCAAGAGTGAGAGCCTTGGGGACTGCATCATAGGTTACAGAGTGTAC
>WNGS01040246.1:0-14595 GCA_020271785.1 Procambarus virginalis | reverse complement strand
CATGCGAGACACCATACCAACACTCAGAGTGCCCAACCGCACCATTGCCCGCCAAAAGATCACCCGCAACTACTGAATACGTTGTTCCTTAGTGTTTGTGTTTATTGACCAATCTCCACGAAACAATAGAAACTGGGATAGTGGCACACGCCACCCTTGCGGCACATTGTGAGCACGAAACAATGGATATAAAAGGGATAAGCGCAGAATCAAGAAGACCGGAGGAATGACCTGCACTGTAATAGGCCCGGTGATGCGTGGAACCAATTACCACGTAACGTGATGGTGGGGCCCCACGATGGTGCAAGGGCGGGTTGGACATGTATGTGAGCGGGAATGGATGGTAAGAAACAGTAGCTGCCTCGCACGGGCCAATAGGCCCTCCGCAGGTCCACTGTACTTATGTCCGTATGTCTGTACGCACAAGGGGACACAGGAGGTAGTGAGCACCCAAAGGAGCCACAGACACTAAAAAGAACCTGATTAATGTCAGAGGGGAAAGGAAGCGAAAAGCACCAAAAAGCCATGTGGAGGAGGCAGATGCCACCCACAGGAGCAAACGTGAAGACAGAGCCCAGAAGGCTCAGGAAACTGTACAACCGTCCACTGACAGGAGAAGCGGGGCCCAAGAGCCAGAGCTCAACCCCGCAAGCACAACTAGGCAAGCACCCCACCAAAAGTGAGACCCAGCACTAGGCCGACAGAAGCGCCAGACAAGACAACCTCACCTGCAGAGCAGACACACGACCGTGCCACAACACAGGCGAGCCAAGTAACATACTAGGAGCAGCGCTAAAGGTGTGCCCGAAAGCCATGCATACTCGAGGCAGTAGGCATAGTATGTACCGTTACCTGAATAAAATACGAAGTCGAAGGAGAAATACGGCCAGAGGCGCGCGCCCTGCAGAAGACGAAGCAGTACAGAGGGTGAGGCTGCGTCGCCAAACCACCCCCCACCAAGAAGCAGAGGAAGAACAAAGTGACACCCCCAGATATTAATCCAAAACACCCTCAGCATCCAGAGGGCCACGACTGGAGGGAGAAAACGAGCAAGAAGCCGTAGAAAACTACAAGAAACGACGCGAACACACGAGCATACCGCCCGTAAACAAAACGCACACCGCTGCCCCAGCACACTAGGTACGAAACGCACCACCCGTCCACCGGGAGGCGTGGCTCGTACACCAGGCGGACACACAAATCGTACACACAATGTACAGACATCATACAAACACCAGGAAGGCGTGCGGAACGAAGACAAAGAACGCTGAAACTGCAAGTAGAGACGACGAAAACAAAACAAGGCGACAACGAAGCAAAAGAAAACGGATGATGGAAGGGAACCAACAAGGCCGACAAAAGACCCGAGGGAAACCACATCGAAAATCAACAGACGTTCCAATAATATTTTTTTTTTTATTATTATTTTCTACCACAAACGTGGCCACACATTTACAATGCTAACCAGCATATATACATTTCCTTCTGTCCTCCATGGACAGAGTTAGAGAAGTGTTAAACATATAGTTCAAGGGTTTATTGAACACTCAACCACTGAAGGCGATTCGGTGCTTTTAAAATGCTAAGCTAACCTACATACGTAAATACATAGATACACAGATTTGCGTATGCCCTACATAAAGTGTTTGATGTGTCTTTTACATAGTGTCATTAATGTACATTCACAAAGGTGAAATGTAATTCTGATCAGCTTCCATATATACTTTATACCCATACATAGACACACATATACATACATATATACACACACATGCATTCACATACATTTGTCTCATTTACTCTGACAGGGTGAGATAGTAGGCATCCATCAGTCTCGGGAGACTATGGAGTTGCGCAAAGCCAGGGTAGGTTGAATCGGGGGAGAAGCTGTTACCCAGGCAGCAGGTCACCCCTCTCCACGGCGCTGAAAGTCTCCAATGGAAAGGCATACGCCAATACGATTGGTTCCAGTGCCGTCGCAGGAACTGTGAGTTCCGGGTTGACCTCGAAGGTGATGAAGAAGGGCACAGGGACCTCCAACCCCGGAGACCACCGTGGTCGGGTCCGGAGAAGAACCACCCCAACAAGGGCACGAACGACCCCAGCCTCCTGAAGCAGAGCCTGAGGCCGCACAAGCCCCGGGAGGTGGACGTCCCGGTCCCGCACCTACGGGTCCAAGACAGAGATCGTCACAGCCCCCCTTCACCCGAGGCCAGCCTCCTTCAAGACCAAGTAGAAGGAAGAGTGATAATTATTAAATACAACAATTATTATTATGATAATTATTATAATAATGAAAATATTTAATAAGATAGCTGAGATAAGATAGCTGAGATAGCTGATAAAGAAACTAGTGTGCAATTAAGCACTTAATCACTGAAGGTGATGAAGGTGCTTTTACAAGCTCAGGTTATATAGTTACATCATATATATACATTGTATAATTGATATATTACATGGTCAATCTTGGATACAAGTCCAATATATCATCAAGTGTTCCAGTACTCATATAGTAATTACAGAGTTCAGCATACCTTAGCCCAGGAAGGCGAAAGTCAGTCAGTATGGGACATTCTACAATATAATGTTCTAGAGAGTGCATGTTTTCTCTTTCACAAAGTTGACACATTGTGTACTCGACATTTGGGTTTTGAGAAAGCTGCCAGATACGTCTATATCCCAGGCGTATTCTGGCCACTATAACATCACATTGCCGGGTTCTTGTTCTATTAGTCCCATATGTGAATGTCTCCTCACGATATCTATCATAATATTTAATTCTACAACTTTCAGGTCTTTGTGAATTTGTTAGGTCAGTGAGATTTTTATTAGATATTTGTTTAAGTATTCTCTTTGTCACTGCTAATGAAACACCCATATAAATTTTTACCACTGGTTTTCTGCAGGCTGTCTTAGCAAGCATATCAACAGTGTCATGCCTTGAGATGCCAACATGTGATGGTATCCATAGGAATTTAATCTCAAATCTGTTTTCTTTAGCAGCTAAAACATTCATTCGAATATCACTGACTATTTTCTGGGTGTCACTACTATGTGCGTTCAATGCCAGGAGTGCACTCTGCGAGTCACAGTATATAAGTCCACTGCCTTTGTCTTTTAAAAATTCAGTGGCAAGGTATATGCCTGAAGTTCGGTTTAAGTTGTACTTGCCCAGTCATTGACGTGATTCATTGCTGTATGTATGAGAGAAGTTTGTTCAAATATATTACATGCACATCCGGTACATCGTACACCTTCTACAGAGCCGTCGGTATAACACTGATACACATCGTTACCCATACTCTGAGTACTTTCAGTGATGCTTTTCAGTGTTAACTGTTTTAATAATGTAGTGTGCACACTATCTTTCTTGGGCGCATTTACAAAATCAACTGATAGATCCCAGTTATCCCATGGAGTAATTGGCTGATTATTCATTAGTTGAGTTGGGTACATATTTAATATTTTGATGGAGTTGGCTACCTTGTAGAACCAATATAAATAATCAGATTTCGTTCTTCTTCTATAGACCTCAGGTGAGTGCAGCATATTAGAAAGTTTAGCTTGAGACTTCATGTGTTGTCTAGATCTACTCAATGCCTTCACGCCGAAAACTGTGCTAATAGACAAAATCTCTCACTTATGGTAGGTAATTTTAACTCTGCTCTCATATTAACTATTCTCGTGGACTTTGGAGCCCCAAGGATGAGACGCATAGCTTCATTTTGCAAGGTTTCAAGAGATTTCAGCTCTTTGTCAGTATACAGTGTGAGATGTAGAGCATTGTAGTCAATCACAGAGCGTATAAATGATAAATAAAACATTCTAGTAAGTCTCACGTTAAGTCCATGATTGACACCAACAAGGACCTGCAAGGGCTTTAATCTCTCCCAATGTCTCCTCTTGAGAGAAGAAAGGTACCCAGGGTCGTTAATGGGGACACCAAGGTATCTGTAAGACTCGCAGTTCTCAAGTGCTCGCCCATCTATATGATAATTGGGTGGTGGAATACCACATGGAATGAGGGCACGAGTTTTCTGTACAGAGATAAGGAGGCCACATTCCTCAGCTCTAGTAGCAAAAGCGTTGAGCAGAACTTGCATTCTAGGCTCGGTGGCAGCCTGTAAACATATATCATCAGCATAACAAATGACAGTGTCTTCATTATTAGTTGGAAGATCTTTAATAAGTTTATGCATCAGAACGTTGAACAACAAGGGACTGAGGACCCTCCTTGTGGAGTTCCCAGTTCAAAGTGTTTGCTCTCTGTGCTTTTAACACCATTAAACAAAACATATGCTGTTCGATTAGACAAATAGCCCTTTATCCATTTCAGTAATTTTCCTTGTATTCCCAGCTCGGCAAGCTGTTCCAGTATGATTTCTCTGTTTGCTGTATCAAAAACTGCTGCTAGGTCGATGAAGACTGTTTGAGGGGAAGCTTCAATATGTGCGAAGTACTCAGCAAAACAGTGTTGTGTACTGAGCCCAGGCATAAATCCAAACAGTTGAGGTGACAGGTGCCCCTGTATACGATACATGAGTCGGTTAAGAACAATACGTTCAAGCACTTTGCAAACACACGATGTTAGAGGTATAGGTCTATAATTATCTGAGTGTGGTTTGGGGATGGGAACAATGACACTCTTTGTCCAAGCATCAGGTAATACTCCTTCACGTAAACTCATTCTGTACAACACTAATAGTGGATTACCTGGTACGTGTGAGACTAATCTCAGTAGACTGTAAGTAAATAAATAAATAAATAAATATAAATAAATAAAAATGTTTATTCAGGTAAGGTATATACATACAAGTGAGGTTACATTAATGGATCGAATTATAGATAAAGCTAGTACATACAATGCCTAAAGCCACTATTACGCAATGCGTTTCGGGCAGGAAGAACATTAATATCTAGAACTTAATACTAATTGAGCATAAAGAATAAAATGTGTTGAGAACAAATACAAATAAAGATGAGAAAAAGGGGAACATGACTGAAAAAGCAGCACAAATACAAAATGTTGACAAACATCATTGATTAAAAAAAAAAAAAGGTAGGTAGGTTACAGGGAATTTATTAGGTAGTGTTTAGTTTTAATCTTAAACTGGTTGAGAGAGGTACAGTCTTTAACATGGTTGGGGAGGTCATTCCACATTCTGGGTCCCTTGATTTGTAGAGCATTTCTAGTTTGATTAAGCCGTACTCTTGGAATATCAAAACTGTATTTATTTCTGGTGTGGTGCTCATGGGTTCTGTTACAACCAGCAATGAAGCTTTTGAGTTCAGGATTGGCATTACAGTTCAGCGTTTTATAAATGTATGATACACATGAGAGAATGTGCAGTGACTTAATATCTAACATATTCAGAGATTTGAGTAGGGGTACCGAGTGATGTCTGGGGCCAGAGTTGGATATTGTCCTAATAGCAGCTTTGTGTTGAGTAATTAGAGGACGTAAATGATTTTGGGTAGTAGAACCCCAAGCACAAATACCATAGTTGAGATATGGATAGATGAGGGAGTAATAGAGAGTCACCAGGGCAGGTCGGGGTACATAATATCTGATCTTAGAGAGAATGCCAACAGTTTTTGAAACTTTTTTTGATATATTTAGAATGTGTCCCTGGAAATTCAGCTTGTGGTCAATGAGAACGCCAAGGAACTTACCATCTAATTTGTTACAAATTTGGGTATTGTTAATTTTGAGATTTATTTGATTAGAGGATTTATTGCCAAACAGAATATAGAAAGTTTTGTCAATGTTAAGGGTGAGTTTGTTGGCAGTTAGCCAAAGATGGACTTTATTTAGCTCAGTATTTACTGTGGCATTTAGAGCAAGGGGGTCAGGACTGGAGTAAATGAAGGTTGTGTCGTCAGCAAAAAGAATTGGTTTGAGGCGTTGGGGGAATATTCCATATGGATATACCATCCTCTCCAGAAGCAGTTGATTTTCCCATCTTTAGTGCATGATTTAATTCCCATTCAGTTACATCATTAAGGTCCGACACGTCGATAGCTGTACAAGCAAGATTGATGGTTCGTTGTCTGTTGGGGCGTGTGTCATCAAGTTTGTGCTGTATGTTAATTGGGAGTGAGCCGTAGCTCGATGTTAGTGCCCATTGATCAAGGAGGATGTTTGCTTGTTCTAGTGGGCTGTGGTGCAGTGGTTTGGTTGGGCTGCTTCGAAAGATTTTTCGTATCTTTTCCCAAACTTCAACAAGTGTTGTTTGCTCATTTATACTTTGTAGGAACTCTTCCCAATATTTATTACGTATAACGTTGCTCATGTCTCTTGCCTCTCTATTTGCAACTAGAAATGCATGCAAGTCACCTTGTGCTTTGGTTCGTTTGTACGTATCTCTAAGTTGCTTTACTCGTTCATGTTCTTTAACAAATACGGGGTCAATGACCCACTTGGGTGGTGGTAGGTGTTGCCCACTTCTGCTAGGCTTACAACCTGTTCCCCAACACACCCATGTGTCATAGTAGGTAGTAATTGTATCAACAAGATCTCTGGAGAAGGCTTGTACATTCGTTATTGTGTAATCTTGATACCTTTTTGATATACAATTAATAAAGTGGTCATGCAAGCCATATGGAATATTCATTTTCCGTCTCTGATGTCTATTAGGTACATCACACTGTACCTCATAGGAAGCAGAAACTTCATAGTGATCACTAACTAAGTGATTTACCAACGAACATTCCATCCTATCTTGCACAAGGTTTCTACCCATTACATAATCAAGTCTGCCTCCCAATAAATGAGTTTGGGTATCCATAGTATACACGGTTAATCTGTTGTCATAAACGTATTTGATAAATTTGCATCCATTATCGTTGTTAGTAATGTCTCCCAGCGTAATATGTCTAGCATTAAAATCTCTCATGTATATTGTCCCATGATTGTCTAGATCTGGGAGCAATGTTACATTGAGTTTCTGGCTTCTGGCATATACGTTGAGGAATGAAAAGTGGCCTGCTGTAGTTTGTACATGAAAGTGATGGTACTTTGTGTGTACATTGTGTGACGTGCTCACAAGAATGTACGGTAAATCACTTCTGACGTATGTTAACACTTTAACGCACCGAGGTTAAGGAAAAAAACTTGGGCCTTATGCCCCTGGCGCTTCGCGCAGCCGAGCGGTGAGACCGAAAAGTGTATACTCTTTTTACTCTCCTCACACTAATTGTAGGCGTACATATTTAAATTTGGTATCACTGTGTTCGCAATAGAATTGTCTATAAGAACATACGTATAAAATGCCGTCAAATCATAAGGCCTATCAACAACCAATAAAAAACTATTGACATCACTTGCCGAGAGCGCCAAACAGCAACAAAATGTTTCCATTCTCGTAATGGTTGTGAAGCCCACAGTTGTCCTACATCGTTAATTTTGGTATCATTGGAATCGCAATTAAATTCTCTATACGGACATATGCATATAAATATAGAATCAATGTCGCAACTGACCCACAAGAGTGTGGGAAGTGGCTGAAGTGTTACCCGCGGCGGCATATCGCCGAAAATGACATCGAAAAGTGTATTTTCAATTCACTGTCCTGACATTATTTTTGGATGTACGCATTTAATTTTTGTACCAATGTGTTCGCAATAGAATGTTCTATAAGAATATAAGTATAAACCGTCAAATAAGAATGCGTTCGACCGGCAACAAATATAAAAAGTACGTCGATTATATGCGTCGGGTCAATAATGCAATAGTTTTACCACGAAGATTCACTGCCATGAAATTTTCTTTAATAAGCTCTTCTGTTATTAGAGAAAAACGTAAATTTTATGGCGAACATTTCTAAACTATCCCAAGAAAATCGAAGCAAAAATGGATTTTATACAAATATTTTTTATTTTAACGGGGATACTAGTTAAAAGTGCGTAACCGTCAGAACAGCTCATAACGACCCGGCGCGTCACAAATGCGCGAAAGTGTTAATAGGCCTGTGGCGTTACTGTTGTTATAGGATGCATACCCTCTGATCTTTGGTGGGGTTTTGTTTATCATATTGGACGTGTAGGGCTCCTGTAAAGCAATTATATCTATGTTGTTACTGGTAACATATGCAATTAGGTCATTCAGTCTTTTGTTGATGCTACAAATGTTCCAACTGAGAAACCTAATGGTTCTTGTGTCAACAGCAGCCATCGTCTTTGTGTTGTTCCTCCCTGGGACTGGTGGTCCCATTGTTGTCCTCGTCCCACTTACACAATGTGTCAATAAGTGACTATGACGAAAAGAGCCGCACCACCCTGGCGTTTGGTGTCAGGAACTCTGGTGACATCATCAGTTTCTTGATCACTGAGCGACTCAGGATGGTCCGCGAGTGAATGTTCTCTAAGTCGTATGGCATAATTACTGTCACTCAGAATATTATCTTTTTCATTCTTGTACTTGGCTTGAGCGCGTTCGTTAAGGTCATGAATCATTTTAAAATATGCTGATGCTGATCGACTTCCTCTTCCAGTTAATATTTCTGTGTCACTAACACTGCTGTCATCCCTGAGTTGACTGACGATGTCGCTGCCACCGCCTCCGTTTTCGCTATCATCTCTGCTGTCGCCGCTGCCGCCGCCGCCACCACCACCACCACCACAAGAACCTTTACCAGCGTAGGCCACGGCTGTAACACAGCAGCATGGAGGCTGCTGCATCTCTTGTGAAGGAGCCCGACGTAGCGTCTGTATAATTTCAGCCAGTTCTGCTACCTGTGCTTGCAAGGTTGCCAACTGTCCTTCAACTGTTGTCTCAGGCTGTTGTGTGTTGTCAGGGGCGTTGCTGGTACTGTCACCACTATGGGATGGGTCAACAGTACTAGAGCCGGCATCAGTAGACACTTGTTTTGTCTCGGGCACTTGCCTCCTTGTGCCAAGGGAGGCTGGCCGTTTGGTACAGTCTGAGTGCCAGATGGTGACTCCTTCCATACCACATCTGAAACACTTCAGCGGCGGTTTAGACGGAGCCACAGATTCAGGATGTTGCCCTGCTTCTGTTGCAGCAGTGTTCTGTTGCTCCTGTTCCTGCTTTCTTTGGTCTCTGGTCTTCTTATACTGACAGTCCTTCAGTGCATGAGGATCGGAACAGAGAGCACACTTGGGTGTGGGGCACCAGCAGTACTTAGCTATGTGGCCACTGCCACAGTACTCGTAACACTCCACAGGGTTCGGCTCCCACACCCTGAACGTGTTAGGGTGCGCATACAACCCACCAAACCAAAACTGGTCAGGTGGCGGGTCAGGCTTTTTCCAGACTATGACTATTTGATCAGTAGGCTTACCATTCTTGGTCAATCTTCGTGTTCTGTGTACCCCGACTAATTCATAGGCCCACTCTAGTGGATACCTGTGACTGTACCTGTAGACTAGGTATTCATCCATCTTCTTGTTCCATGTTGGATTATCTATAGGGGAGAGCTTTACATCTATTTTCCCTTGTAGAAGAGCCTCCACAACCTGCTCCTTCTATCTTGAAACATACACATATGGAGAGTTGACATGTGAACGTACCACACCTGAGGAGCCAGGTGGGTACACCACGCTCAGTTTTACTCCACACAATCCTGTCTGCCACACTCGTGCCTTGAGGGAAGGTCAGACGTGTGTACTCGCTCCTTGGTGCTATGGGACGCCTTCCACCCTGTTGTTCACCAGGCTTCTGTTTCCCTTGTTTCCTTCTCTGGCTCTTACTTACCACCACCACAAACCCATCATTGGGTGGTGTTTATGAACAATAGTGGGCTTGCTATGGGGAACTGGTACTATTAAGGGGTAAGGGTAAGTAGACTAGAGGTATCAAGATATGGGAGAAACAAAAGGCCCGGCCCCCAAAGTAAAATACCCACAATAATAAATGCTTGCTACTAAACTTGGCTAGTCTAGGAATAGATTATTGTACTCCCACACAGGAACAAGGGATACTCTGTTCAAACTTACTTATTTATTAACCCTTAACACCCCCCATACACAATCACACCAATAACAATTTAATACTAACTTTACCACACAATCTTACGTTAAAAGCCTTGGTCCACATAGCAGGATACAAGGTTTACACTGGAAAAAGCTAGGGTAAAGTTCTACTATAACACACTGGAGTCAGCTTAGGGTAGGGGCCACGTGGTACACTGGAACCCCCGTTAGCATAGCAGGTATATAAAAACTTGTAAATACACTTACTACACCCCGGTATACTACTCTACACATAGAACGATAGGTATGCCACAATATAACCACAAAATAGCAAAGAAAACTTAACCAGACGAAGATACAGAAAAATAAATAAGAGGAGGGAGAGGCACTTCCTTCCACCACAACCAGTCAGCCGAGAAGGCCCGCGAGTCTCCCGTCTCCCTCTCCGAAAGCTATGCTGCCGGCAGACTGTTCAACTAATCACACCGGTGCCCGATACTAAATTTACTCAGGTTTACTTTACAAATGATTAGACAGTATTAGTAAACATAGTTGGTGCCTATTTTATTATTTAATAATCAATCCCAAGCTCAATCTTTAAATACTCTTCGAGAGACAAGACTAATCTTACGACTGGCAGGGAAGATACGCCAAATGCCACTCGCAATGCGTTTTTACTCTATGGTAGCTCAATAAGCTCACATTTTGACCTCTGGTTTCCCTCTAAAGAACCCAGAGTCGTAACAGGTGGTTTACCTGTTTGATACCTGGTTGATGGGGTTCTGGGAGTTCTTCTACTCCCAAGCCCGGCCCGAGGCCAGGCTTGACTTGTGAGAGTTTGGTCCACCAGGCTGTTGCTTGGAGCGTCCCGTTGGGCCACATACCCACCACAGCCTGGTTGGTCCGGCACTCCTTGGAGGATAAATCTAGTTTCCTCTTGAAAATGTCCACGGTTGTTCCGGCAATATTTCTTATGCTTGCTGGGAGGGTGTTGAACAACCGAGGACCTCTGATGTTTATACAGTGTTCTCTGATTGTGCCTATGGCACCCCTGCTCTTCACTGGTTCTATTCTGCATTTTCTTCCATATCGTTCACTCCAGTACGTTGTTATTTTACTGTGTAGATTTGGTACTTGGCCCTCCAGTATCTTCCAGTGTATATTATTTGATATCTCTCTCGTCTTCTTTCTAGCGAGTACATTTGGAGGGCTTTGAGACGATCCCAATAATTTAGGTGCTTTATCGCGTCTATGCGTGCCGTATATGTTCTCTGTATTCCCTCTAATTCAGCAATCTCTCCTGCTCTGAAGGGGGAAGTGAGTACTGAGCAGTACTCAAGACGGGACAACACAAGTGACTTGAAGTGTACAACCATTGTGATGGGATCCCTGGATTTGAAAGTTCTCGTAATCCATCCTATCATTTTTCTGGCTGTCGCAATATTTGCTTGGTTATGCTCCTTAAACGTTAGGTCGTCAGACATTATTATTCCCAAATCCTTTACATGCTGTTTTCCTACTATGGGTACATTTGATTGTGTTTTGTACTCTGTATTATGTTTAACCACCGTGCTGCGCGGAGTTTATTGAGAAATTCCCCAGTGCGCATGAAATGAAGTGTTCCCAAAAAATTCTTTTTTCTTCGTAAATTATAAATTCCCTTCCCTGAACATGTCTATGTAAAAATAAATACCAAATTCCACTTACTTTGGCTGTAGGGACGTGGACAAAGTGCGCTGTGACGTCATCAGGGCCTGGTCGCCCGTGCGTGACTCGCCCAGACACGGTCGAGCGGGCCATTCAAGCACCGGATGTTGCCACAAATATATTTTCAATTATTTGTTTTATGTATTTCCAATGCGGTTTTATTTGTTTTTTATCGTATATGATGCATATTTGTGTCCTTTATAATATGCATACAGTAGAACGTTCATAATGTTCCATGGAACTGTGATACATGTGTCAGTAGTGTGTCCACAATAAATGTTTATTGTCGCAATATTACCTGTTAAAAATTCACTAAAATTACAATATGTACAGTTTCACACACTATTTAACAGTAACACACTGTATTACACACTCAGTACTTCGGAAGTGAGTAATAATCAACGAAGTAACCCATGGTACACAGCGCGACTTCGCTCAGTGCACCAGGTACAGATAAATTTTCGCTGCTTGTTTCTTCATTCTGTGTGCTTGCAAATAACGCACTCATACACCTTGGCTTTAGTACTTGTAGGTTGTATGTAACCAAGCTTGTAAAGCATAAGGTAGTATTGAAAAGATTATAGGAAAAGATCAATTTGTAAGATAGTCTTGAAAAGATCGCTTTGTATTGTCCCACACAGAAAGAGATTCAGCATACGTAAAGAGTGTCCGTCAGTCAGGAAGAGATTCAGCTAGCCTCAAGAGTGTCCATCAGTCAGGAAGAGATTCAACTAGACTCAAGAGTGTCCGTCAGTTGAGAAGAGATTCAGGAATTCTTGAAAAAATATGGAAAACACCAAAATGGAAGCCGCTAACACTGTTCTCTATGCCATTTGTATCAGATGCATCATCACTGAACGCAAAAAATGATTCATCTAAGTATCATCTAAATAAATAGCATAGAATTGCAAGGGTGACGCTCAGAGCTACAACTGGATACGCTCCCTGTATCGTCCTCATTAGGTGCTGTATCACTTGCATCCGACCTTTGTGTTAGGTCCTTATTGCGCTGGCTTCCCCAACATTATGACCCTTATGTTCTTCAAACAATAAGGTTTGAATTTCACTGACAGAGCATTATCTTCAACACCGACAGGGTCGGACAGGTGTTTGGGAGCCAGAGGGCGTGCGCCACCATGGTTGCTCATTCAGTACTAACCCAGCCAGCAGCCCCAGGGCATTCTGGGATTTTTTTCAAGATGGCTGCCTCTCACTGGAGGTCCTAAGAGTCCATTTCGTACACAACCAAGCTCGTACACATTTAGAATTGGTTACGAAAAATCAAAAGAGTTTTCTCGGTTGGCGCAGTTCGCCGACCGAGGAAAAAACTCGGTTGGCGCAGTTAAGTGGTTAAGGTCCTCATTTTTACCGTACATGAGTACCTGGAATTTATCACTGTTAACATCATGTTATTTTTGTGATGCCCAGTCGAAAACTTTATTCAATATAGCTTGGAAGTTTTTCAATGTCCTTAGCTGAGATTATTTTCCTACTGATTTTTGTCATCTGCAAGGATGATACGACAGCTGTGACTTGTATTTTTTCTATATCTGATATGAGAATAAGGAAAAGCAGCGGTGCAAGGACAGAGCTTTTAACTGCACTTGGACTAGATTTTATATGGTTGACCGTTACTCGCGAGTCCTGTTTGACAGAAAAACTGAGTATCCAGTGTGACGATAATCCTTCCAAGAGATTTAGCTGCTCTTACCTATATCGTCACGTTCCCAGCTACATTCAAGATCCGTTCTACAGTAGCTTAAACATATGTCAAGGCAGCCACCACGCCACCTGCATACACCCCCCCCCTCAGCTCCTGCACACCTCTTCTCAGCCCAACCCTTCAACTGCTGCACTCCAAGTATCAAACTACCGAGTTGTGGGTCTTCCTACATTCTCATTGGCCGTTCGAGAACACGCCACTTCCAGCCTACACCAACCACGTTCCACGCCAAGGCGACGTCGGGTCGACTTGCGTAGACCCCATCAGAATATATCTTGTGCTCTTAAGCTGAGAAGTCCTAGTTGATTCACCTCGTGTAATCAAATAGCTGTTTATAGCTTGCGCATATATTCCCGGCACCATTTTATCTTTGTATTCTTGTTAACGTAACCAGTCTTGTATTCATCTTGTATATATTTTCACTTGTTATTTCTTTTGCACGATTTCAATGCCAAGGAACTGTCTTTATTTCAATTTGTTTTTAGAGTAATTAAATTTCATTGTTCATATTGTGTTTGGTGTGTCTTACCTTACCTTACCACAGACTATCAGACAAGCAGTCTCTTGTTTTTTTTTATAATAATAATAATAATAATATTTTTTTGTTTTTTGGGTTTTTTTTAATTTTTTAAATATTTATTTAATTATAGATAGAGCTAGTACAGGTACATACAATGCCTAAAGCCACTATTACGCATGCGTTTTCGGGCAAGAAACATTATATATATAAAACTTAAAAATAAATGGACAAAAAGAATAAAATGTTTTGGAGAATAGCTACAATTAAAGGTACAAAAAACAAGGGGGGAACATGACTGGAAAAGCAGCACAAATACAATATGTAGACAAACTGCGTTGAATAAAAAAAAAAATAGACATGGGTTGACAATAGAGGGGTAAGGTAGGTTACAGGGAGTTATCATGTAGTGTTTAGTTTTAATCTTAAAACTGGTTGAGAGAGGTACAGTCTTTAACAGTGGTTGGAAGGTCATTCCACATTCTCTGGGTCCCTTGATTTGTAAGGAAGCATTTCTAGTTTGGTTAGTCGTACTCTTGGAATATCAAAACTGTAATTTATTTCTGGTGTGGTGCTCAAGGGTTCGGTTACAGCTTTCAATGAAGCTTTTGAGGTCAGGATTGGCATTACACAGTTCAGCGTTTTATATATGTATAATACACATGAGAGAATGTGCAGTGACCTTATATCTAACATATTGAGAGATTTGAGTCGG
>WNGS01040242.1:0-14057 GCA_020271785.1 Procambarus virginalis | reverse complement strand
TCACAAATCCCTTGAGTGTCATTCCTTCTCTGATATCCTTAAAAAAGCAAGAGTAACGCCAGTTCTAAAGGAGGTACTCCGGCAAACATAAACAATTATAGACCAATATCAAACCTACCCATACTATCAAAAATATTTGAAAAAATATCTACAAACAGCTCTACTCCTATCTCGTAAAATTCGACATTCTTAGCCCCCTGTCAGTTTGGCTACCGCTCCTAAAAGAGTACCAACGATGCAATTATTAGTCTCCTTGATATAATTACTGCCCTTGACAAAAATGAGTTTCCGATTGGACTCTTCATTGACCTGAGAAAGGCCTTTGATACTGTTAATCACAATTACCTCTTACTTAAACTCCATCATTATGGAATCCCAGGCAATGCACTGGACTATATCCAATCCTATCTTAGTGATAGACACCAATGTTGTAGCCATCAATAATATAACCTCTACCATTCTACCAATAACCGTTGGAGTGCCACAGGGCAACATCTTGGGACCTCTCATATTTCTTATATACATCAATGATCTGACTAATGTCTCTAACATTCTGAAAGCTATTTGTTTGCTGATGATACTACCTCATCTTACTCTAACCCCAACCCCATACATTAAAATAATGCTGTAATAATGAACTAAAAAAAGTCCACATATGGATGTCAACCAACAAGCTAACAACTAACATAGCAAAGACCTACTATACACCTTATTTGGAAGCACATCTACAATGCAATTCAGCTTCAGATAGATAATGTAAACATTAGCAATAAAAAAGATGGAAAGATTTTTGGCCTATTCCTAGACAAGAGACTAAACTTCAGTACCCACATACTACACATAACTAAGAAAATCGCTTAAAACAGTTGGGATACTCTCCAAAATCAGATTATTTACCGAACCCTGGTTCTCATCTCTCTATATCATGCACTAATCTATCCCTATCTTAATTATGGTATCTGCTGCATGGGGTTCAATTTATTTTAATTTCAAAATTAAGGTTCAAAATTTACTAAGATGCTTCCAGTAAAGAATAACAAAGTTAATACCCCAAATTAGAAACCTGTCATTTGAAGAAAAGATTGTCAAAGCTTAAATTACATTCTCTGGAAAGACAACTAAAGAATTATATATAGGGGGTGACATGTGGTTTATGAGTTTGTTAATTTGTTTCTAGATTTTCATAAATAAAGCATGCTTACTGTCTTATCCCAAGTTTTACGACAATTTTACCAGGTTTAAAATATAAGCTCAACATATATTTGTTTTTATACATGAATTATACGTTAATATAACATTATAATAACGTAACGATGACGTGTAAATAACGTTATATTGGCAACATAAAATGTTTATATTTATGTTATAAGAACGTAAATTGGATAGGTTTACATAACGTAAACAAAAAAAACGAAATGTTGACTGAAAATTTTTTATTTTTATATATAAAGCAAGAACACATTATAATTCCATAGCATTCACTATTATTTTTAAATTTTTACATAAATCTTAAAAAACCGTGTCTCAAGTATACATGTTTTTAGTTATATCTAATGGTTTTAAGAACGTCAGATATACGTATTTATGTCAAATGTTAGAGTATTACCTTTGTGGTACCATTTAAAAACGTTCACAAACGTTCTGTGTTTGCTGGGTAGTCTTTACCCTAGTTGCCCTTGTAAAACCTTGAATCCTGCTTATGTGGACCAAGGTAATTAAACGTAAGACAGAGTGGTAAAGAGAATAAGCATTGTAGGGTGTTAATGTTTATAGGGGGTTGTTAGAGGGTTTATAAATAAGTACTATTAAAGGGAGTATTGATTCTTCCTGTGATGTGGAGCAGTTATATACCGCTAGACTGATGTATTTACTTTAAAGCCAGTAATTTAGTACTGTTTTATGTTCTCATTGGGGGCCGGGCTAATCTGATCTCCACTGATTTTAGGAACTCCTAGGTTTTTCCTTAGGCCCTCACAGTACAACTACAAACCTTCCCATAACAAGTAACATTCTCATAACAACTAGCTCTATCTATAAATCCATAATTTTTTTTCACACCTAATGTATGTATGTATGTACTTAACCTCAATAAACAATTTGAATTTGAGTTTGAATTAACATATTCAGAGATTTGAGTAAGGGTATCGAGAGCTATTTGGGGCCAGAGTTAGATATTGTTCTACTAGAAGGTTTGTGTTCGGTAATAGGAGGACATAAATGATTTTGGGTAGTAGAAACCCCAAGCACAAATACCATAGTTGAGATAGATAAGGATAGATGAGAGAGTATAGAGCGTCACCAGGGTATGGCGAGGTACATAATATCTGATCTTAGAAAGAAAGCCACAGTTTTTGAAACTTTTTTTGCTATATTTAGAATGTGACCCTGGAAATTCAGTTTGTTATCGATGAGGACACCAAGGAATTTACAACCAACTTTACTACTGATTTGTATATTATTTATTCTTAGATTAATTGTATTTGAGGATTTATTACCAAACAAAATATAGAAGGTTTTGTCAATGTTAAGGGTAAGTTTGTTACAGTTAGCCAAAGCCTGGACTTTATTTAGTTCAGAATTCACAATGACATTTAGAGCAAGCGGGTTAGGACTGGAGAAAATGAAAGTTGTGTCATCAGCAAATAAGATTGGTTAGTTTGAGGTGTTGAGAGGCATTTGGAAGGTCATTAATGTAGATGAGAAAGAGGAGAGAGCCAAGTATGCTGTTCTGTGGAACACCAATGTTTATGGGTAGTGTGAAAAAAATAGAATTATTCACAGAAACATACTGGAGCCTGTCAGTAAGGTAAGACTGAAGGTATTGCAGAGAGTGACCTCTGACTCCATAATGATGTAATTTAAGAAGAAGGTTTTGGTGGTTGACAGTGTCAAATGCCTTACGTAGGTCCACAAACAACCCAACAGGGAACTCACTTTTATCAAGAGCTGTATGTATCAAGTTAATCATACTAATAAGTGCATCGTTAGTGCTTTTATTGTGTCTGAAACCATACTGGAAAGAGCTAAGTATATTGAGTTTGGCTAGATAAGAGTAAAGCTGCTTGTAGATTAGCTTTTCAAATATTTTTGACAAGGTTGGCAGAACTGAGATAGATCTGCAATTGTTGACATCAGTGAGATCACCACATTTGTGGACAGGGGTTACTCTCGCTTTCTTTAGAATATCTGGAAAGGTTTGGAGTTCAAGTGATATGTTGAAGAGCAATGCAATGGCAGGAGCTAGAAATCTGGAGGCTTTTTTGTAAATTAGAGATGGTATCTCATCAAGGGAGCTTGACTTAGTTTTAAGGGAAAGGATTACCTCACACACATCAGAGGAATTAGCGGGAGCTAGGTACAGAGTCTCTTTATAGCTACCTGTAAGGTAGTCTGTAATATTAGTGAGTGAGGATGGAATATCCTGAGCAACGTATGTCCCAATAGATGAAATGAACCTATTGAATTCAATAGCAGTGTCTGATGCCGAAAGCACACCATCGTCATTGGAATTAGTTTTTTATTCAAAATCTTTTTTGATCCTAATATTTGGGAGATAGTGCTCCATGTTTTCTTAATGGTGCCCTTAGTTTGGGTAAATTTATTTTCGTAGTATTTTATTTTGGCTCTTCTATTTATTTTAGACAGCACGAATGAGTGTAAATCTTTGAAAATTCTTTGGAGACGACTCCTAACCTATACTTCTTTTCAAGGTCATGATTTTTATTAATAGATTTAAGTATACCCTTTGTAAGCCATGGAGTATTTAACCTTTTATTTTTAACTTGTTTTGTTAGCGTTGGACAGTGGGATTTATAATGGTTCAGGGTTTTCCGAAGAAATGTTTGCATTGCTAGGTTCATGTTCACTATGTCATCTAATTCAACCTCCCAGTTGATATTAGCAGCAGCAGCAATAAAGTTGCTTATAGAAGTTTCATTGTGCAGCCTAAAGCTTATTTTCCTTGTATCTAGATGTGGTTTATTAATGTTGGTTAGGAGAAATGAGGGGTAATGATTTGTGGTCCTATCAATGATTATCCCTGAAGTAAGTGGAAAGGTTATGTTAGTCCAGATATGATCAAGATCAGAGGCAGTATAATCAGTGATTCTAGTAGGTCTAGTGATTAAGGGTATGATCGAGGAAGCAGGAATTCATACAGTTGAGGAAACTAGCAGCAGGAGGGTTTTCAGGCTCGCAGAGGTCAATATTAAAATCCCCTGCGATAATTATATAGGTTTTACTCAGTCTGTTATCTACCTTACCTTGGGGTTACCTTGAGGTGCTTCCGGGGCTTAGCGTCCCCGCGGCCCAGTCATCGACCAGACCTCCCGGTTGCTGGACTGATCAACCAGGCTGTTGGACGCGGCTGCTCGCAGCCCGACGTATGAGTCACAGCCTGGTTGATCAGGTATCCTTTGGAGGTGCTTATCCAGTTCTCTCTTGAACACTGTGAGGGGATTGCCAGTTATGCCCCTTATGTGTAGCGGGAGCGTGTTGAACAGTCTCGGGCCCCTGATGTTGATAGAGTTCTCTTTCAGAGTACCAGTTGCACCTCTGCTTTTCAACGGGGGTATTCTGCACATCTTTCCATGTCTTCTGGTCTCATGTGATGTTATTTCTGTGTGCAGGTTTGGGACCAGCCCCTCTCATATTTTCCATGTGTAAATTATTATGTATCTCTCCCGCCTGCGCTCAAGGGAGTACAGATTTAGGCTCTTCAGTCGGTCGCAATAGTTTAGATGTTTTACTGAGTGGATTCTAGCAGTAAAGGATCTCTGCACGCTCTCCAGGTCAGCAATTTCTCCAGCTGTGAAAGGGGCTGTCATTGTGCAGCAGTACTCCACTCTAGAGAGCACAAGCGTTTTGAAAAGTATCATCATCGGTATAGCATCTCTAGTGTGAAAAGTTCTTGTTATCCAACCTGTCATTTTTCTTGCAGTTGTGACGGCTACTTCATTGTGTTCTTTAAAGGTAAGGTCTTCCGACATGAGTACACCCTGCAGATCCTTTACATTGCCTTTTCGTTCTATGTTATGATTTGTCTGAGTTTTGTACGTGGTTTCCGTTTTTATATTTTCATTTTTTCCATAGCGCATGAGCTGGAACTTATCTTCGTTAAACACCATATTATTTTCTGGGGTTGACCCTGAGCAGCCGTGGAGTGCGGACGTGTCCCTCCGTGACTGCTGGGGTTGTTAGCTGTTTGGTCGCCAGGTGGCGGGGCGTCGCTGCCCTCCCAGTTGTTGTTGTGGCTGGCTGAGTGCTGACGTGGCGGAACTGAGTTACGATGGGGGTCCCCCTCCCACCAGTACTGCGGGCTCAGTCTGTGGGCCTGGAATTTTCCAGCCGGGCTGGGTACCCAGAGATTGCGAGGGTGTGTGAGCAGCTGCAGGTACCTGTGATGGATCTATACGGTGTCGAGCTGGTGACGGCCCGTCGGGTGATACTAAAATTCACTGAGGAAATGGCGTATCGCGAATTTCTCCGTCGATACGAGGGGCGGACACTGCCTCTACAGGATGGTGCGGGCACTGTTTCCATATCGGATCGGAGTGGTGCCCTCACCTACGTCAGCGTCCATGGGGCTCCGTTGGAGTTTCCGGAGGGTCTGCTCCGGCATTACTTCGGCCGTTTTGGCGCCGTCGTTAGTGTGCGGGTGAATGTGGTCTCTTCGAGCCCACTTAAGGGTGTCCGGACGAACATTCGTACCCTGGGCATGAGGCTACGGAGGATATTCCGTCCTCTGTGCGTCTGATGGGGTACGCAGTTCGGGTGTTTTACGCCCGCCAGCCTCGGACATGTTATCGTTGTGGCCTGTCGGGCCATCAGGCTGCTGAATGTTCTGCGCCGGCCTCTGCGCCTGTGAACCTCTTCAGTGAGGAGGACTTTCCACCGCTTCCTGTGGAGGAGGTTTCTGTGGCTCTGGACGCCTCTCCGGACGCGGCTCAGCCCCCTGTGTCGCCTGATGCGCCCCCTGTGGTGGACGTTCCCCCGAATGTCGCCGACCCTCCTCAGGATGTTGCGATGCCCTCGGTGGATACTCCTGCTCCTGTCCCTGCTGCTCCCGTGGGCCTTCCTGATGCTCCCTCCTCGCTGTCTGCTCACCCGTCTTCAGTTGCTGCACCTGGCCCTGCATGCTCGCCTGCATACTCGCCTCGGGTCCCGGCTGTGCTGGGTGCTGGGGTGGCTGTGGGGCCTCCTGTTGTGTGTGGTCCGGTACCCCCTGCGGTTGAGGCTGCTGCCGTCATGAGACGGGCGTTGGTTCGCACGGCTTGTGATGCCCGTGGTTCTGGGTCCGCCTCCGGCTCTGAGGATGTGCGCCCGGTGCCCAAGCGGTCCCGGCGTTCTTCTGCTGCTGATGTGGAGGGTTTCGACGCCGACGGGTCTTCGGGAGATGATGTGGTGGTCGCTGACGTCCATGTGCCTGCTGATGCCGAAGATTGTGTTTATAATTCACCTCCTGTTTCTTATGCAGGCGGTTCTCCGCAGTGGGAGGTGGTAGCTCCTCCGGAAGTAGGTGAGGTGGGTGCTGGTGCAGGACGCGACCTCGTGTTGTTGCTGAAGAAGGATGTTCGGCGAGGGGGGCCCCTGCAGGTGTCACGTCCGGTGGTTGCTGCGGAGCCCTGTGGGGCTGCCAAGGTTACAAGTGCGCTGCCCGTTGCCCGCGCCTGTAGGGGGAAGCCCGTTCCGCTCATCTTGGCCTCCGGCGTGGCGCATGATAAGCAGAACAACCCTTTGGATTTTTACATTCGTGACCGAGTGCTACCTGTTCCGTGGTGCCCCTCGACTGTCTGGGTTCCACAGGCTCGGGTTTTTGTTGAGGGTGTGCCGAATTTGATGCCCGATCCTCGTACGGCCCTTAGTCACCCTGTTTCGGACGACATCCTGTTGCTTTGGGAGGCGTATTGTGTTCGGTTCCCGGCGGCAGAGTGGCCGGATAAGTATGCGCACTCTTGAAGATTTGTGTGCTTGCTGTGTATTTCGAGTATGTATAGGACTTGGTATGTTTTGTGGTATTTTATTGTGTGCCCTTCAGGCCGATGTCGTGTTTAGTTTTCTCAATGTCCCTGTTTATTGTAATTAGGCTATACCTTTTCATGATTATCTGTTTCTTTGATTCTGTTGTATTATGTGCCCCTATGGCTATGCTGTTTGCCCTCTTACGTGAGTGGTTGTGCATGTTTTTTTATTGTTTGTTTATTGTTTGTGTTTGTTATTGTGCCATGTTTATGGTTTTTTGTTTTATGATTTTATTATTTTTTTATTTTTTTTTTATTGTTCTCCTCTGCTTTCTATGTTATTATGACCTTGTTTTATGTGTTATTGTAATTTGGGTATTGTTTGCCTGTTTGCGCTATTTGTTTATTGATGTTTTTGTACTGTGCTGTCGGTCCTTCTGGCCGGTGGTTTGTTTGTTTTGCTCAATTTGTTTTCTTATGTTAATTTTATTGTATTTATTGCTTATACTTGCATGCTTGCATGAAAAAATCAATTTAAAAAAAAATATTTTCTGTAGCCCATAGAAAGACCTGATCTACATCTGACTGGAGGTTTGCCATGTCTTCTATGTTGCCTACTCACATGAAGATCCTAGTGTCATCTGCAAAGGATGACACAGTGCTATAGGTTGTGTTCTTGTCTATGTCCGATATGAGGATGAGAGAAAGTACTGGGACAAGCACAGTACCCTGGGGGACTGAGCTCTTTATTTATTTTATTTATTTATTTATTTATTTATATACAAGAAGGTACATTGTGTTTGTGAAAATATATTGAATAGTACAGTATTTCCGATCTTGTAAAGCCACTAGTACGCGAGCGTTTCGGGCAGGTTCTTAATCTAACAGATAATTTTAAGTAGGTAATTTCTATCATAATTGTAAAATGAAACAAATACATTACAAGAGAAAATGAGATGAGAGAGCTTAGTAAGTATATTAAAGAACATTGTTATAATAAAGCTCTAATTGATACATTGAACAGCTTGAATGGTAATTTAACAAGATTAATAGACACCACACAGCAGATTGCCAGCACATATAAGACAGCATGAGCACAATGGTAAAGATTGTTCAGATTGGGTACATAAAGATTGGGGAGACTGGGTAGAATGATACAGTTAAACAAAATAATAAACACCATACAGCAGATTAGCAGCACATATAAGAAGACAGCAATGATCACCATGGCAAAGATGTTCAAATTGGAACATAAAGGTGGGAGATTGTGGTAGCAATAGATACAGTGCAATTTTAAGGCAAAAGGTGAAAAACTATGAAGATGAAATTGAAAATTAGGTACTTTTTAGTGTTGGTTTTGAATGATGTAAGTTGGACAGCTTTTCAATTCAATAGGGAGTGAGTTCCATAAACTGGGTCCCTTTATTTGCATAGAGTGTTTACACAGATTAAGTTTAACTCTGGGGATATCAAAGAGATATTTATTTCTGGTGTGGTGATAATGGTTCCTATTACATCTGTCCAGGAGAGTTTCAGAGGATTTGCATTTAAGAACAGGGTTTTGTAAATGTAGTTGACACAAGAGAATTTGTGGAGTAAGATTATTTTAGCATGTTTATGTGCTTTATTAAGATACCTACCATTTTCTCTCATCTTTTTTTTCTTGCCTTGTAACTGTTATCATTTTTTATAAATTTTACAAGTATTTACCTACTTCAAATTTTCTTAGATTAAGGACCTGCCCAAACGCTGCGCGTACTAGTGGCTTTACAAGATTGTAATTACCATATTATGTATCCTCACAATCCCAATATACCTTCTGTATATGCATAAATAATCCATAAACTGACAAAAATGTTGTGTTTTGTGCGTTGTATCATGTTTATGGGCATTCGGGTGTATTCACCTAGTATTTATTAATTATTAATATTTTAATTATTAATTCACCTAGTTGTGTTTGCAGGGGTGTGTTGCGGTCCGTCTAATTACCACAAGCTACCACAAGCTACACAAGCTTCACAAAGCTTCCTGGCAATACGTTATTAATGAATAAATATGATATATTTACTCATATAATGTTGGTGCTGAATGTACAACACGAAAAAATATAATTTCTGATCGGAGAGAAAAACAAATCAGTAATGGGGGACCTTAATTTATTAACTAAAGTTTACAGAGCAACTGCTGTACCACAATATAAAAGAACTCTTGTAACATGACTGAGTAGAATGCCAGTACTGCAAAGATGCAACTAAGGGAATAAGTCATAGGACATTAACCGTGCCTAGAGCCAGCTAGCCGAAGCAATGTTTGCAGTACTCACAATCAGCTTAAATTATAATTAAAAACAATGCCAGAGATAATTGAGTGGCACAGCCAGTACAGTATGTATAAAATATATTCTGTATACACTGAGGGCATAGAAAAGAATAGTTAATAATTTCCAGGGGTATGATATGCTAGCGCCTAGTACATGTAAAGTCTGCAACCCCCAACTTGCACTACAAGTGAGCACTTGACATATGGTAAGTAGCTGCGGGCAGCCCTAGACTTGGGATCCGGCGCAGCACCCCCCAAAATTCCAAATTAGAGTGTATGCAAAGGAAAAACGTGAGGAGCTCCAAGAGCATAGATGTTCTGCAGTCAAGGGAGGAGGGCGGGTGTTTCGTGTGGGGCGTACCGGAGCTGTGAAGAAGTGAGGGAGAAACTCCTCGTGCGTTTGCTTAAATGTGCACCCCCCCCCCCCCCCACACGGCGCGCGCAGCTCTCACCGAGCGCTATGTAAATGTTTTTGCTCACTCCCAGAATTCCCCCGCTTAATTTAAATTAAGCAGTGGCCATTTCTGATTGGAGAGAAAAACAAATCAGTAATGGGGGGACCTTAATTTATTAACTAAAGTTTACAGAGCAACTGCTGTACCACAATATAAAAGAAGTCTTTTAACATGGCTGAGTAGAATGCCAGTACTGCAAAGATGCAACTAAGGGAATAAGTCATAGGACATTAACTGTGCCTAGAGCCAGCTAACCGAAGCACTGTTGCAGTACTCGCAATCAGCTTAAATTATAATTAAAAACAATGCCAGAGATAATTGAGTGGCACAGCCAGTACAGTATGTATAAAATATATTCTGTATACACCGAGGGTATGGAAAAGAATAGTTAATAATTTCCAGGAGTAATGATATGCTAGCGCCTAGTACATGTAAAGTCTGCAACCCCCAACTTGCACTACAAGTGAGCACTTGACATATGCAGTAAGTAGCTGCGGGCAGCCCTAGACTTGGGGATCCGGCGCAGCACCCCCACTCCGCAGGCCAGCGAAGCCGGTCCCCCACCCACCGAAGGGCGAGGTGCCCGCTGGCCGCAGAAGAAACTTTTCTAGGTAATGGAATGACGTCTTGCCTGACGTTGGTGTGGAATGCATCGCTTTTCCACCTGCCGACTGCTCTGATTGCTGCCGGCGCCAGGCCATCCGTGGACATCTGCGTGGCCCTGCCGATTCTGAAGGAGTGCGGAGCATAATCGTTTGGAGGCAGGCCTAGTGCTCGAACGGCGGCACGGAGCACCCATGTGAAATCTTGTCTGGTGACCGGGGAGCCCGATTCACCCAGGAAGATAGGTCCTGGTTCCAAGCCCCGTCGTCGTAAGTAGTTCGCCATGGGACGGACCGGGCAGTACTTGCTGTTGGGGTCTGCACTCAGGGTTAAAGTGGGGGTACTGTGTTATGTTTACGATTGCGGGCGGCGTCCTTACCAAGCCGGGATTATGTCCACATCACTAAACTTCATTTAATAACTATATGCCTGTTAAGTAGAAGAAATTTTAATTATTAATTGCATTATATTGTCGTTTTAATCATGAACACGTACACATGCGAAACGTCCAAAGCTGGTGTCCGAAGCAGTAAAAATATTAGTGTGCCATGTTGTCAATGTACGGAGTGTCTAAACTGCCACTTTTATACAACTACAAATATCTTCGATTTTACTTAAAAAATATTGTCTGGTAAAGGTTTTATATAATGCTTCCATTTGTGTCTTTCTTCTGACTAATAAATAATTTAAGTTATCAAGATGTTTTAAACCATATTTTTTCGGCGTTCGTTTATTCCAACATGGGTGACCATTTTGGAAACGCGATACTTGGGTTGACCCAACTGATACTTGGGTTGACCCAACTGATACTTGGGTCAGGGCCATTATGGTTCGGAGCGCATCCACTATGGGAGAGCTGTTTCCTTCAAAAAGCATAATCGTGTAGCATTGTGTTTAAATAAACAATTCCAAGTACATTCTTTGATTGATAAACATGAGGATAAATACAAGTGTTAATTGTAAATGACTAGGTATAAACAAAAATAAGAAAGGAAAGATGATATGTGGAACCAGACAAAAACATTGGAACGCTCCGGTGATGAGAGGGTAAACAACCGCCGCCATTTTAGCGCGCCAGCCGGAGATGTACAGCACGAGCATTAAGGGAAAACCTTGACACAAACTGCACCTATCATAAAGAAGGAGCACCACCATTGACCGCCAAGTGCTCACATCAAGTCTAACTCTAAGAAACAACACTAAAGCCTTGACGCTTCTCCCAACATCCGGGGGAGAAAACCTTCACACAAACTGCACCTGTCATAAAGAAGATGAAGACTCACCAGTGTCCACAGGGGACTGGTCAAGTCGTCTACTGCAATTTCGGATACCGGGCTAGAAACAACTTCGTTCACTGAGAAGTTTGTACATACAAACCATTCCGTTCGTATATGCGCTGGTTTGTGTTCGCTGTTGTTCTCGTCTGAATATATACACGGCACTTGTTCATATAATTAGCGCTTCCATTATTTGGAAGCGAACCAAAGCATTATAAAGTGTTCAGGCACTTTACATCTATGGTGAGTCACACAGTTACTTGGATACAGTTATTTTGGATACTTCGCTAAGATTTCGGGCAGCACATCATTTTGAATGAAGTACTTACACATTTCTTGGACATTATTGATGGTGTTATCTCTAAATTCCACGATTTTTTCACATTCCATTATATAATGACGCAAAGTATGCGAATAGTTCTGCTGACAGAGTTTACATTTAGTCAAATCTACATCAGCAGATGTTAAAAACTCCCAGAGGTACTTGTAGTCGAGCCTAAGCCTAGCAGTGGTAACATCTAGAAGTCTGCTAACATTATTGGATGACCCATAGACGTGCGGTTCTTCCTGCATAATAGAATGATAATAGATGGAGTAACTGGTGTGAATTTCACTTTACCTCAAGTCTCCGAAATTTATTTGATGTTCCTGGGATATTGCTGCCCTCAGGCTGCTCAAAGGCAGTCCAAGTTGGTAATCAATTCCCTCTTTACGAGCAAAAGTCTTGGCCAACTCATCAGTTCTCAGTGGCTATTTTTACATTATCATTTACAACTAACTTAAGTTAAATAACAACCAGTAAACAGACTGCTGTTTTCTAATTCTAGTTCAGGCACTTCCTGGGATAAAACGCGAACATTCCTTGAGGAACTGTGAGGTGCTTATCTGTTTTTCCTCTTAATGGTCCCAAAGCTACCACAAATGTTCCTGTTTCTCTTTATTGCCCTTGCAGCGACTGGACTTTAGCTTTTGATCAGAAACCAGTTGGTATTGCAATGTTACCAGGGATGCCTCACGGTACAGTAAGGGAATTAAAATATATAAAGCCAAGTTGTCCCTCACTGCCCTTTGATTCAGACGCTAGTGCCATCCTTCTACGTCATTGTTGGTCCTCACCAGTCGTCTGAATGCACACCAGTTCCCCAATTCCCACACACTGTTGCACAGCCACGTATTTTTTATGTAATGAGTTAATTGTGGCGTTAAGGGTGGACTGCTAGCCGACTTTTCTAATTCAGCAAACGCCTTACAATTATGTAGTACACATGTACCACATAAGTACGTGTGTGTTACACACATACACACACACACACCTTGTCAAGCACAAGACGAAGCTTGAAAAAGTTTAGTGGTATGCCGATAGGCTAGTCCCAGGACTAAGAGGCATGAGTTACGAGGACAGGCTGCGAGAAATGCACCTCATGCCACTGGAAGACAGAAGAGTAAGGGGAGACATGATCACTACCTACAAAATTCTCAGAGCAATTGATAGGGTATATAAAGATAAACTGTTTAACACGGGTGGTAGGCGAACAAGGGTACACAGGTGGAAACTTAGTACCCAAATGAGCCACTGGGATGTAAGAAAGAACTTTTTCAGTGTCAGAGTAGTTAATAGATGGAATGTATTAGGCAGTGATGTGGTGGAGGCTGACTCCATACACAGTTTCAAATGCAGATATGATAGAGACCAGTAGGCTCAGGAATCTGTACATCAGTTAATTGCCAGTTGAGAGGTGGGATCAAAGAGCCGTAGCTCGACCCTCGCAACCACAACTAGGTGAGTACACACACAAACACACACACGTACACACACGTACACACACGTACACACGTACACACGTACACACACACACACACACACACGCACACACACACACACACACACACACACACACACACACACACACACACACACACACAAGTTGAGACACAGCTCTGGTGAGGGTCACACGCGGTGTCCGTAGGGTCCGGGAATAACATCAATTATCTCGAGACCTTGAAGTGTTGCCGAGACAAGAAACATAGTTTTTTGTCACAGGAGTGTACGCAAAGCAGTGATCAAGTGTATAGTGAGCTCCTACAGCGGTAGAGCAATCAAGAAAGCAAAATAAGGCCGAGTGGCAAGATCAGTGTGTACCGACGGTCAGCCTAGCCACCCAGCCTAGCAGGACCTACGATTTTGCTCGCTGAGTATTGTGTTGTGAAGCGGATTGTAACATAGTTATTGATCCCCCGAAGTGTGTGTGCTCCAAACACACGTTAGGATCGTATATTAAGTGCACATAGTGGTGACGACCAGTGAGGAAGATAGGAACGAATGTTATCAGGAACACGTGGCGACAAGTAGCACCAAGCATCAACCAGAGGCCAACCCCGTCATAAGGACATCTCTTCATACTCACCTAGGCGTGCTTGCTTGGGGCGAGCTGACGGTAGGTACC
>WNGS01040238.1:53073-64034 GCA_020271785.1 Procambarus virginalis | reverse complement strand
CACTCATCCTGTGAGTGGACACACCGCCATAGTGACAGTATTGGGCAGCGCCACTCATCCTGTGAGTGGACCACACACCATAGTGACAGTATTGGGCAGCGCCACTCATGTGAGTGGACACACCGCCATAGTGACAGTATTGGGCAGCGCCATCCTGTGAGTGGACACACCGCCATAGTGACAGTATGGGCAGCGCCACTCATCCTGTGAGTGAACACACCGCCATAGTGACAGTATTGGCCAGCGTCACTCATCCTGTGAGTGGACACACCGCCATAGTGACAGTATTGGGCAGCGCCACTCATCCTGTGAGTGGACACACCGCCATAGTGACAGTATTGGGCAGCGCCACTCATCCTGTGAGTGGACACACCGCCATAGTGACAGTATTGGGCAGCGCCACTCATCCTGTGAGTGGACACACCGCCATAGTGACAGTATTGGGCAGCGCCACTCATCTTGTGAGTGGACACACCGCCATAGTGACAGTATTGGGCAGCGCCACTCATCTGTGAGTGAACACACCGCCATAGTCACAGTTGGGCAGCGTCACTCATCCTGTGAGTGGACACACCACCATAGTGACAGTATTGGGCAGCGCCACTCATCCTGTGAGTGGACACACCGCCATAGTGACAGTATTGGGCAGCGGATCCTGTGAGTGGACACACCGCCATAGTGACAGTATTGGGCAGCGCCACTCATCCTGTGAGTGAACACACCGCCATAGTGACAGTATTGGCCAGCGTCACTCATCCCGTGAGGGACACACGCCATAGTGACAGTATTGGGCAGCGCCATCATCCTGTGAGTGAACACACCGCCATAGTCACAGTATTGGGCAGCGCCACTCATCTTGTGAGTGAACACACCACCATAGTCACAGTATTGGGCACCGTCACTCATCCTGTGAGTGAACACACCGCCATAGTGACAGTATTGGGCAGCGTCACTCATCCTGTGAGTGGACACACCGCCATAGTGACAGTATTGGGCAGCGCCACTCATCCTGTGAGTGGACACACCGCCATAGTGACAGTATTGGGCAGCGCCACTCATCCTGTGAGTGAACACACCGCCATAGTGACAGTATTTGGCAGCGTCACTCATCCTGTGAGTGGACACACCGCTATAGCAGCATGTACAACACTCCCCAATAGGAAGAAAACCCGCTGGGTTGTTCATCCTGTCACTTGTACCCAGACACAGCCCTAATATTCTTAATTCAATGAGGTTATATAAGTATGGAGAGTTGTGTAAGTGTAAGTAACTGAAGACGGTGTAAGTGACATGGGGGTACAGTCTACAATTAAATAAATTTTGAATTAATATTGAGTTAGCATTTAAAACTGTTGGACACTGGGAATTACATGAACGCTTTAAGAGGAACTTGATCATCAGTGATTCAGGCCCAGATGAGTTTTTGTGAGTGAGTTAAGTCAATGAGTAAGTCATGCAATGTCTGGTGTTACAAAAATTAATAAAAAAAATTGTAACTTACAGATAATTTTAAAAATAAATACAGATAATTTAAACAAATATATGTATTACAGATAATAAAAATTGTAACATATTTTACACCAAGACTGTTCAACAAAATGCCTTATTTCTCTCACGGTCTCGCTTCATGCAGGTCGGCGTTCAATCCCCGACCTTCCATAAGTGTTTGAGCACCATTCCTTCCCCCCCCCGTCCCATCCCAAATCCTTATCCTGACCTCTTCCCAGTGCTCTGTAGAAAAAGGTTGGCGGATAGACGCTGAGTTCCATCCTTGAGATAGAAGAGGATGTAGGAGCGACAGAGCGCAGAATCAGAGGGAGAGGATAGTGAATGAGTGAGAGAGGGGAAAAGATGGGTGAGAGGTGTAGAGTTAGAGTGAGAGAGCAAGGCTGTAGCGAGCAATCAGGGTGACTTGAGATCAATCAATGGATGCAACAATCAGTGGATGCAACAATCAGTGGATGCAACAATCAGTGGATGCAACAATCAGTGGATGCAACAATCAATGGATGCAACAATCAGTGGATGCAACAATCAATGGATGCAACAATCAGTGGATGCAACAATCAATGGATGCAACAATCAATGGATGCAACAATCAATGGATGCAACAATCAATTGATGCAACAATCAGTGGATGCAACAATCAGTGGATGCAACAATCAGTGGATGCAACAATCAATGGATGCAACAATCAGTGGATGCAACAATCAGTGGATGCAACAATCAATGGATGCAACAATCAGTGGATGCAACAATCAATGGATGCAACAATCAGTGGATGCAACAATCAGTGGATGCAACAATCAGTGGATGCAACAATCAGTGGATGCAACAATCAGTGGATGCAACAATCAATGGATGCAACAAACTCAACAATGGGAACCAGAGGCATTGAATCTGGGGACCCACCCATGCCGAGGCCTTCTGGCTGTGTTTAGAAACGGAACTATCTGGGGGAAAGCACCAAGCCATTACGACTATATTGCACTGAGAAGGGGTCAGGATAACGATTAGAGATGGAACGGGGGGAAGGAATGGTGCCCAACCACTTATGGACGGTCGGGGATTGAACGCCGACCTGCATGAAGCGAGACCGACGTTCTAACGTCCACCCAAACTGGTTGGGCAAAGGAATTCTTAAAACACCAGTTTCTCGCAAGACAACGTTTTAAGAATGTAAAATCAAGGAATGTATTAAATATGACAAGAGAGAGGAGAGAGAAATGGAGAGAAGTGTGAGTAATGAACGGAAAAGGAGTAATTAAGGAGTAATTGCGCCTCTTATGAGAATCATTACGTAATGATCGACGTCTTGAGTCAAACTTCAAACTGCTTCTGTATGAAGTTCAAAGTTTAGAGGAGGAAATAGGGCAGTTGTAGTGGCATATATGTTATGGCTAACACAGCTAGGAATCATATACACATTAACATGTACACAACATGTTTACTGTTACCTAGCAGTAAATAGGTACCTGGGAGTTAGTCAGCTGTCACGGGCTGCTTCCTGGGGTGTGTGTGGTGTGGAAAAAAAAAGGTAGTTAGTAAACAGTTGATTGACAGTTGAGAGGCGGGCCGAAAGAGCAAAGCTCAACCCCCGCAAATACAACTAGGTGAATACAATTAAGTGTAGATGGGCGACTTAAAGAACTTTCTTAAAAACATTAGAAAAAGTTAATAAAAGAGAACTTTAGGTATTAATGAGAAAACGATCAGTTGGCAAATTTACTTCATTGCCCCAAAAGAGTTTCTATACCAAAAATATACACATGTATACATCTATACACGCATGTATTCATCTGTATACATGTATACATGAGTAGCTGGGGTCACATTAATGGAGGAACATGCCTGGGTGGCGTGACTTGACTTGAAATCATCGGATTAAAATTGCATTAATGATTCTGGTTTAGATTAAGGCCACGAGTCGTCCGGCTGCCCGCCTCGCTGACACCATATTTATATGTTTAAGCTACAACACGCAATATGTTGTTTACTGGTTTTAAAGCTCATGTGTTTATTCATAATTATGTTTGATATATAATGATGGATTATCAATGCGGTCATGAGGATAATGAGTGGAATGTTTATACAGACAGATGTGAACGATGTTTAGGTTGGATGGTGGAGGGTAAAGATGTCATTAATGTCCTTAGAGGAAATAAAAGGGAAGTTTGTTTCCTAGAGGCTGTAGATTTCTTCGAGCTCCTCCGACGCCGGGCAGGAACCGGGGACGCAGCGAGCATTCCCCCTCTGGATCGCCACACTGAGGCGCTGGAAGAGAAAGCTTACCGCTCTAGGGTCTCTTATTGTCTCGATAAGCCAGGAGCCAAGATCCTTAAGAAACCTTCTTGCTCTCTCGCCCCATGGACCAAGGGGTCTCAGATCCTATTGGAACGAAGTTGCACCAGTGATCTATTTCCCTGTACTATGCCAACTGTCTGCCACCCTTCCAAGGGCGCAGTGTGATTCCATCTGGTCGGCCAGCTAAGCTAACAGAGTTAACTTAATAGATTAGATTACATTGCGTTCAATAGATTGCGAGGCTCTCTCTCTGCTGGACAGTGACAAGAAGCAAGGCTGCTCTTAATGATATCATTGACTTCGTTATGTCGTGAGTGCCAACCTCGTGATTTTCCACAGTGCAGGCCATGCAATCCATATTCGCCTGCCTCTGTCTCGCCACAAATACACCTATCACTTAATGTATGATACCTTACTTCCATATAATATAGGAGTGTATTAATATGTATAGTGATGTACGGACATCTGAGAGTGCACATACGAGGGAACTAGAGTTATATTAAGGATCAGAGTCACCCCCTTTACACCACAGTGTACAAGTAAACCTTACACCCAACACCTAAGAAGGTACACAGAACACCTCAGAAACATAAACACTGAACCAGGTGTTTTGTTGTCACCTGTCACAGGCACTTCACTCAAGTATTGTCTGGGGAAATGACACTTCAAGAGACGAGGATAATTATCCTTTTGTTCCAATGTAAATTGTTCTTAAGACATATGACGATATTAATTATAAGTTTGAATTTCACCACTGCGTTGATTTCACAATTTTTTTCTGAATAAATTATTGAAATATTACCAAAAATAGAATAATAATAATAATATTATTATTAGTAGTAGTAGTATTATTATAATTTTTATCAATAAATATTATTATTATTATAATTATTATTAATAATAATATTATTATAATTTCATAATACTAATAATTATAATGTTAACTATAAAAATAATCTAAAACTTAATAATGATGAGATATGTCACAGCCAAGATGCCTCACTATAAGTGAGGCATGATTGAGACAGGTTTCACTGTGAGTGAGACACCCAATATTTCTCACTATGAGGTGAGTGAGACACCCAACATGTCTCATTATGATGATAGTGAGACAGACACATAACATGACTTACCAGGACTTTGTGTAATAAAACTCATCTTCCACCAATCTCATAATTTACAGCTCATAAATTCTCCCAGTAAGAATAATCATTGCAGAAAATTTCATCCCAAAAAGTGTCTATAGGTAATTAATTTCATTATTGCAAAAGTATTTTACATTTTTAATTTAACTTTCAAAGTAATAATTTGCTATTCAAAATGTTAATGCGAATATATAATTGACACAAGAATTTCACGTTGATTTTACAGGAAAAAAAAGGCAAGGTTTGCAAACTTTCTCTGATTAAAAGTTAGAATTCTGTGTTCTGATGTCTTGAGTTTCTCACACAAGTCGGCTGGTCGTGTACTGCCTTACATGTGGATACAAGCAACATATCGGCTGCATTCCTGAGATTTAACGACAACCTTCCCCACATATGTTGCCTACATAATTACCAGTTCATTCGATAAATTGGCACAAGGTCAAGATATATATGTTTCCTACATGACAGCCAACTAATCATGTATGTTGCTCACATGACAGCTAGTTATACATATATGTTGCCCAAATAACACAATAACCCTCAATTCCATGAACTTTTCTTACCCAGGTAGTACCCAACCTCACAAACGTCACCCATTTGACCACTAACCACACACACACGCATGTAACCCAAAAGACTGTCAACCCTACACACTTTGCCTACTTCACAGTAATTTTGTTCAAGTTAGGAAATACACAGATAAAAAAATTAATGCCTTATTGGCATGCACCCGATTTTTGCCTTAAGCCGGGCCGTACGAGGATGTAACACCCTTGATAGCGTACCTGAGGTGAAGGTAGCAAGTGTACTCAAGTGTGTACTCGTGAGGTGTAGTGTACAGCATGAATTAGACACTTAGACAATAAGATTAAGGTCTTATTGATCCAGGATTCAAGAATGAGGTTTTGCCATCAGGTTTTTCCCAGAAGTATCTAAGGTTTTCCAAACCCATCAAACATAACTATGGGCATTTAAGTTAGAAGATAACGACTTCCACCCCCACCCTCCCTCTCCCCCCCAAAAAATGCTGGCCTTGGCATCATTAGCTTCAATCACTCATGTCTTTAAAAGCAGAAAGTGATTGATTCAGTGAATTTCAAAAGCAGATTTTGAGTGGGACACAAAAGTGCGTCTAGTCTAGAATTTGAGGACACCAAATCAGAATGAGCTTAAGTGGGCACTTAGGGTAGAGTGGATTGACCAGGAGTGTCTTAGCTTGAATCTGAATTTGGAATGAGATTCAGGAATTCAGGTGTTTTTCGTCTGAATTTATGAAATATTGCCCTCCCTCCCCTTCCCCCCGTCCCATCCCAAACCCTTATCCTGACCCCATCCCAGTGTGATATAGTCGAAATGGCTTGGTGCTTTCGCCTGATAATTCCCCTCATGAAATATTTCAGTATTCATCTTTGTCCCATTGTTCAGTTCAGTATTTATTAACTGCATTTAGACAGATATTCAAGATAGGAGAATGTATTTCAGTTGAATTCTCTGTGTGTGTTGAATTTGTTTACTGAGAATTATATAAAATATATATAAATGTAATAATTTCCCCTGTAAATTAATGTAAATATACTCTCCAATTTTTGTAAATCATTTAATGAAAAATATGTATAACATTCAGGGGTTTTAAAGATCATGTTCTGTGATAATGAAACACTTGTTCAATGAGAATTATAATGTAGTATTGCCTTGTAAAACTTCTGTATATATGATTTATATTGTATTTTCTTAAATAAAGATAAAAAAAAATCAGTGTTGTGATGAGAATGTATTGTCTACTCTGTCTGTTGTCTACCAATGCCTGGCTGTTTATATTAATAATTTCTTAGGTGGGGTCCCTCGATTGTTTCAAGTTTGAAACAATCGAGGGACCCCACGAGGGATTGTTTGTTTGGAAATGTTTGTTTGGGACAAACGAGGGATTGTTTGTTTGGAAATGTATATGAGCGGGATTGGGTGGTTATAAATAGGAGCTGCCTCGTATGGGCCAATAGGCCTTCTGCAGTTGCCTTTGTTCTTATGTTCTTATAATCTCCCTTACACAATCAACCCACAAATCTGAAAATGGAAAATTGACGACGTTTCGGTCAAACCATTATCAAGTTCCATTATACGACTTTATAATGGTCAGGACAAACGTCATTAATTTTCAGATTGGGTCAAGTGTCTAATCATCAGCCCCATTATGAATACAAAGCTGTTTTAATCAATAAAAGAGGCTAGGAACCGGAGTTATATGTTGACGCAACTTATTAAATGGAAATGCGTGACTAATTAAACGGATACGTAATTTTAATACAGCAGGGAAATTATAAAATTTAAATTTAAATTCGGGGTTGATTTTAAGCTATCTTCAAGTCCACTCTGTTTCCACATCCTGACTGGCGAAATACTAAACAGCAAGGTGGTCATTAGGGGTTCTCTAATGATTATCTAAGAACAAGGGGTCAGATTCACGAAGCAGTTACGCAAGCACTTACGAACGTGTACATCTTTCCTCAATCTTTGACGGCTTTGGTTACATTTATTAAACAGTTTACAAGCATGAAAACTTGCCAATCAACTGTTGTTATTGTTCTAAACAGCCTCCTGTTGCTTCAGAGCTCATTAACTGTTTAATAATTGTAAACAAAGCCGCCAAACATTGAGAAAAGATGAACAGGTTCGTAAGTGCTTGCGTAACTACTTCGTGAATCTGCCCGCAGATGGTAATTTACCTGATTCATCTGCACGAGTTAACTGTCAATATATCTATTTTCCTCCTTAAAACCTGCACTCTCTCAGCCTAAATTATAAGTCACAGTGCTTCTTCCCCTGCTGATTTCCACTGAATATATTAAGTCACGTTTCTTAGAAAATGAACCACCCAGTTTGAATCGTATAATTTATTTTGATCCCAAAGGCTTGGTTGGCAGAATCTCCAATATGTTTCCACACCTTGCAAATTGTCCAGAGCCTTGCAAATTGTCCAGAGCCTTGCAAATTGTCCAGAGCCTTGCAAATTGTCCAGAGCCTTGCAAATTGTCCAGAGCCTTGCAAATTGTCCAGAGCCTTGCAAATTGTCCAGAGCCTTGCACATTGTCCAGAGTCTTGCACATTGACCAGGCCTCCTTTATGTTACACACTGTGCTTGTTAAAGTACTCAGTCCCCCAGGGTACTGTGCTTGTTAAAGTACTCAGTCCCCCAGGGTACTGTGCTTGTTCCAGTACTCAGTCCCCCAGGGTACTGTGCTTGCTCCAGTACTCAGTCCCCCAGGGTACTGTGCTTGTTCCAGTACTCAGTCCCCCATGGTACTGTGCTTGCTCCATTACAGTCCCCCAGGGTACTGTACTTGCTCCAGTTCTCAGTCCCCCAGGGTACTGTGCTTGTTCCAGTACTCAGTCCCCCAGGGTACTGTGCTTGTTCCAGTACTCAGTCCCCCAGGGAACTGTGCTTGTTCCAGTACTCAGTCCCCCAGGGTACTGTGCTTGCTCCATTACAGTCCCCCAAGGTACTGTGCTTGGTCCAGTACAGTCCCCCAGGGTACTGTGCTTGCTCCAGTACAGTCCCCCAGAGTACTGTTCTTGCTCCAGTGTAATAACTGGGTACTCTCATATGTAACATTTGGTAACCTGACCCCTGTATAATTCTCTTTCTCTCTTCACTTAATACCCCAGCTTAACACTGTTACAGACCAGTATGACCCCTCACTGGACTGCCACGAATATAAACTGGATATTAAATGAGGACATAACAAGTATAGGGGTTATTACTTTTCTTACCTTGACACACTGCCACCACCTTCCATATAAAAATGAATGTGTCTATAATTATTGGTCCCCAGGAAGGGAGGGACTCGATAATCAGGGAACTCAACGGACAAGCGACTGAATTTGAATGGATTAATACTTTAGTCTTACTGAAATGCACGGGAGATTCTCGACTGACTTTATTATTCATAAGATGGAGAAACACAGGGTAATTTCTAACACAGCACATGAAAATCACCATAATAGATAACACAGTCAATAATCAAAGGGGACAGATAACTCACCAAAATGACATTAACATTATTTTATTATTGAAACTGTATATTTAAATCACAATTGAAATATAGCCTACTCTGAATGAACCCTACAAAAGGCAATGGAAAGTAATTACTAATATACAAGAACATTGGAGCACAACTACCTTTCAATACTGCAACTTGCCAAATTATGTTGAATGGCGGTCCGCAGGTCAGTTGACCTGTACCCAAGTTGAACTCCCCAGACACACTCACTCTTCTCTCTTAAAAAAAAAAATGCTACCAAGCTCCTAGGCCCAAATTAACTCTGCCTATCCCAAGCCTAGGGCCAATGGATTTAAACATAACTAGGTGATCTAGAGACCGGGCCAATGGCATGGACAGGCACTACCCTGAGGGACTCTGCCTCTCTACTCAACCAATGAACACAGAGTGTCACTCTTAGGCCAGCCAACTCTTGGCTTAGCTCAGCCCCCCCTAGGTTCCTGGGACATAGGCCTTGTTCTGAAAGTTCTGTTTTACTCCCGTAGGATCATGAACCGTTCTCACGCTACAACAGGAAACCCAAACGGTCGTCTGGCTCCCAGCTCCCTCACTGGAAACTTGAGAATTACGGTAATTTGTCACGGTTATAAAACTGTCAACTGGAGTGGCTAAGGCAGGAGACTGACAAATCCATTACACCAGTACTCAATCCCCCAGGGTACTGTGCTTGCTCCAGTACTCAATCCCCCAGGGTACTGTGCTTGTTCCAGTGCTCAGCCCCACAGGGTACTGTGCTTGCTCCAGTACTCAGTCCCCCAGGGTACTGTGCTTGCTCCAGTACACAGTCCCCCAGGGTACTGGGCTTGTTCCAGTACTCAGTCCTCCAGGGTACTGTGCTTGCTACTTACAGTCCCCCAAGGTACTGTGCTTGCTCCAGTACTCAGTCCCCTAGGGTGCTGTGCTTGTTCCAGTACTCAGTCCCCCAGGGTACTCTGCTTGGTCCAGTACTCTGTCCCCCAGGGTACTGTGCTTGCTTCAGTACTCAGTCCCCAAGGGTACTGTGCTTATTCCAGTACAGTCCCCCAAGGTACTGTGCTTGCTCCAGTACTCAGTCCCCCAGGGTACTGTGCTTGCTCCAGTACTCAGTCCCCCAGGGTACTGTGCTTGTTCCAGTACTCAGTCCCCCAGGGTACTGTGCTTGCTCCAGTACTCAGTCCCCCAGGGTACTGTGCTTGCTCCAGTACTCAGTCCCCCAGGGTACTGTGCTTGTTCCAGTACTCAGTCCCCCAGGGTACTGTGCTTGTTCCAGTACTCAGTCCCCCAGGGTACTGTGCTTGCTCCAGTACAGTCCCCCAAGGTACTGTACTTGCTCCAGTACAGTCCCCCAGGGTACTGTGCTTGCTCCAGTACTCAGTCCCCCAGGGTACTGTGCTTGCTCCAGTACTCAGTCCCCCAGGGTACTGTGCTTGTTCCAGTACTCAGTCCCCCAGGGTACTGTGCTTGTTCCAGTACTCAGTCCCCCAGGGTACTGTGCTTGCTCCAGTACAGTCCCCCAAGGTACTGTACTTGCTCCAGTACAGTCCCCCAGGGTACTGTGCTTGCTCCAATACAGTCCCCCAGGGTACTGTGCTTGCTCCAATACAGTCCCCCAGGGTACTGTGCTTGCTCCAATACAGTCCCCCAGGGTACTGTACTTGCTCCAGTACAGTTCCCCCAGGGTACTGTGCTTGCTCCAGTACAGTCCCCCAAGGTACTGTACTTGCTCCAGTACAGTTCCCCCAGGGTACTGTGCTTGCTCCAGTACAGTCCCCCAAGGTACTGTACTTGCTCCAGTACAGTCCCCCAGGGTACTGTGCTTGCTCCAGTACAGTTCCCCCAGGGTACTGTGCTTGCTCCAGTACAGTCCCCCAGGGTACTGTACTTGCTCCAGTACAGTTCCCCAAGGTACTGTACTTGCTCCAGTATAGTCCCCCAGGGTACTGTGCTTGCTCCAATACAGTCCCCAAGGTACTGTGCT
>WNGS01040238.1:35639-47661 GCA_020271785.1 Procambarus virginalis | reverse complement strand
TTTGACCTCATCACTGGTGAGGTCAAATTCCTCCAAGGTCGCTTGGATTGCCGCCTCGTCAGTTTAGTGCAGGGGCTTCTCCTCGTTCTATTGTGAAGACCTCCTGGAACTCTTGTTGAGTTCTTCACACACCTCCTTGTCATTCATTCTCTGTGTATCTGTTCTCCGCTTTTAGCTTTCATCACTTGTTCCTTAACTTGTGTGAAATTTATATATATATATATATATAATATAAATATATATATATGTATATATATGTATATATATATATATATATATATATATATAATATATATATATCATATTATATATATATATATAATATATTATATGCGAACAAGCCTGAATGGTCCCCAGGACTATATGCGAATGAAAACTCACCCCAGAAGTGACTCGAACCCATACTCCCAGGAGCAACGCAACTGGTATGTACAAGACGCCTTAAACCACTTGACCATCACGACCGGACAAATGAGGTGATAGCCGAAGCTATTTGAACCACCCCACCGCCGGCACTCGGATGGTTATCTTGGGCATAGCATTTTACCAAATCACCTCATTCTTTGGGGCACACGTGAGGAACACAAATGCGAACAAGCCTGAATGGTCCCCAGGACTATATGCGAATGAAAACTCACACCCCAGAAGTGACTCGAACCCATACTCCCAGGAGCAACGCAACTGGTATGTACAAGACGCCTTAAACCACTTGACCATCACGACCGGACAAAATGAGGTGATAGCCGAAGCTATTTGAACCACCCCACCGCCGGCACTCGGATGGTTATCTTGGGCATAGCATTTTACCAAATCACCTCATTCTTTGGGGCACACGTGAGGAACACAAATGCGAACAAGCCTGAATGGTCCCCAGGACTATATGCGAATGAAAACTCACACCCCAGAAGTGACTCGAACCCATACTCCCAGGAGCAACGCAACTGGTATGTACAGGACGCCTTAAACCACTTGACCATCACGACCGGACAAAATGAGGTGATAGCCGAAGCTATTTGAACCACCCCACCGCCGGCACTCGGATGGTTATCTTGGGCATAGCATTTTATCAAATCACCTCATTTTTTGGGGCAACACGTGAGGAACACAAATGCGAACAAGCCTGAATGGTCCCCAGGACTATATGCGAATGAAAACTCACACCCCAGAAGTGACTCGAACCCATACTCCCAGGAGCAACGCAACTGGTAACTACAGGACGCCTTAATCCACTTGACCATCACGATCGGACATAAGGAAGTGATAGCCTAAGCTATTTGAACCACTTCCCCGCCGGCACCTGGATGGTTATCTTGGGCATAGCATTTTATCAAATCACCTCATTCTTTGGGGCACACGTGAGGAACACAAATGCGAACAAGCCTGAATGGTCCCCAGGCATATATGCAACTGAAAACTCACACCCCAGAAGTGACTCGAACCATACTGCCAGAAGCAATGCATCTGATGTACAGGATCCCTTAACCACTCGACCAACACGACCGGACAAAAGAGGATGGTAGCCGAGGCTAATTCCCATCCCCCGCCGGCACTCTGTTGGTAATCTTGGGCATGGTATTTTATCAAATCACCTCATTCTTGGGGCACACGTGAGAGATGATCACTACATACAAAATAGTAACAGGAATTGATAAAATCGATAGGGAAGATTTCCTGAGACCTGGAACTTCAAAAACAAGAGGTCATAGATTTAAACTAACTAAACAAAGATGCCGAAGAAATATAAGAAAATTCACTTTCGCAAACAGAGTGGTAGACAGTTGGAACAAGTTAGGTGAGAAGGTGGTGGAGGCCAAGACCGTCAGTAGTTTGAAAGGGTTTTATGACAAAGAGTGCTGGGAAGACGGGACACCACAAGCGTAGCTCTCATCCTGTAACTACACTTAGGTAACTACACGTAGGTAATTATACACACACACACACACAAATAATATCACCAATAATTACCTCTACTAGGTGAGGCTACTAGGTAATTACACACACTCACCAAGTAAAGAAAATACAAAGGTCTGAATAAAGAAATAAACAGGGAACAGGAGGCCTGTTCACTGCTAGCTAAATGTGAAAAATAATGTATATAATTTAATGAATAAATATAAGTGAACTAATGTATAATTTATTTATTTATTTCCCAGAATGATGACAACGCAAGCTTCCATGACGATAACTGGGATGAATTTGGTTATTCAGGCAAGATGCCTGAATATCTTCAGACTATTCCTTCAGTGTCTGAGAGTGTGCCTGATAACTTCTTAGATGCTTATGTTGATGGGTCATCATCAACAGCCACAATGACTTACTTGCTTCCAGTATCATCAACATCAACAAATACAATGACTTCATTGGTTCCAACATCACTTCACCAGCAACTGTTACCCAATGATAAAACCTGGATGGAAGAGAGGCGTCCTACAGGCCAGATGATGCCAGAGTCAAGAGATGTAACTAATACATCAGCCCAGTACAGTTTACAGTGGTAGGATCAAAGGTGATGCCAGAGTCAAGAGATGTAACTAATACATCAGCTCCAGTACAGTTTACAGTGGTAGGATCAAAGTCAACTTATCAACTAACACCAAATGGACATACAAATGGCCATCACGACTCTGTGGTACGTGGATTGTCTTTTGTAATTACTTTCATTATGCACCAGAGTAATTCTCCACAACATTCACCACCAAGTTACACGAGAACATTCACTAAGGCCATGAAGAGGTCGCGAACCACGACCCTCACATTTTTTTTTAGGGGGGGGGGGGGAGTAAAGAGGAAGGAGAGGCATAGGTGAAGGGAAGTATAGAAGTGGGAAGTACAGTGAGAGGTATGGAAGCAGGCGGACTGTCCGCCTTGCTGACACAATGTTATGACAGCAGGCGGACTGTCCGCCTTGCTGACACAATGTTATGACAGCAGGCGGGCTGTCCGCCTTGCTGACACAATGTTATGACAGCAGGCGGGCTGTCCGCCTTGCTGACACAATGTTATGACAGCAGGCGGGCTGTCCACCTTGCTGACACCATGTTATGACAGCAGGCGGGCTGTCCGCCTTGCTGACACAATGTTATGACAGCAGGCGGGCTGTCCGCCTTGCTGACACAATGTTATGACAGCAGGCGGGCTGTCCGCCTTGCTGACACAATGTTATGACAGCAGGCGGGCTGTCCGCCTTGCTGACACCATGTTATGACAGCAGGCGGGCTGTCCACCTTGCTGACACCATGTTATGACAGCAGGCGGGCTGTCCGCCTTGCTGACACCATGTTATGACAGCAGGCGGGCTGTCCGCCTTGCTGACACCATGTTATGACAGCAGGCGGGCTGTCCGCCTTGCTGACACCATGTTATGACAGCAGGCGGGCTGTCCGCCTTGCTGACACGATGTGTGGGTGTTGGCAGCTAAGCTAAGCTGGCTCCCTCTTGTCAGGGAGCTGTGAGTGTGTGAGAGGTTCTTCACATGTGTTTCACCACATATGGATGTCTATAGATGAGTACTGTGTAGCATTCATATATACACACTCCGATCCTTCCATATGTTGTTCTGTTTAAGGCTCTTTATTATTATTATTATTTATTGAGTTATTCATACATATACCTATACATATATACCCGTATACATATGCATACACATACGTACACACATACATACTCAATTTTTCCAATTAATGGAGGGAAGGATTTCTGGTCAGTATTTCATCTAGGAATTATGTACTGTGGGGCGGGGTTTGCATCTAGTAAATCGCGGCTCATGGGCCACCAGCTGTGGGAGTGGGGCGTCTCATCTTGGGCCACCAGCTGTGGGAGCGGGGCGTCTCATCTTGGGCCACCAGCTGTGGGAGCGGGCGTCTCATCTTGGGCCACCAGCTGTGGGAGTGGGGCGTCTCATCTTGGGCCACCAGCTGTGGGAGTGGGGCGTCTTATCTTGGGCCACCAGCTGTGGGAGTGGGGCGTCTCATCTTGGGCCAACAGCTGTGGGAGTGGGGCGTCTCATCTTGGGCCAACAGCTGTGGGGGTGGGGCGTCTATCTTGGGCCACCAGCTGTGGGAGTGGGGCGTTCATCTTGGGCCAACAGCTGTGGGAGTGGGGCGTCTCATCTTGGGCCACCAGCTGTGGGAGTGGGGCGTCTCATCTTGGGCCACCAGCTGTGGGAGTGGGGCGTCTCATCTTGGGCCACCAGCTGTGGGAGTGGGGCGTCTCATCTTGGGCCACCAGCTGTGGGAGTGGGGCGTCTCATCTTGGGCCAACAGCTGTGGGAGTGGGGCGTCTCATCTTGGGCCACCAGCTGTGGGAGTGGGGCGTCTCATCTTGGGCCACCAGCTGTGGGAGTGGGGCGTCTCATCTTGGGCCACCAGCTGTGGGAGTGGGGCGTCTCATCTTGGCCAACAGCTGTGGGAGTGGGGCGTCTCATCTTGGGCCACCAGCTGTGGGAGTGGGGCGTCTCATCTTGGGCCACCAGCTGTGGGAGTGGGGCGTCTCATCTTGGGCCACCAGCTGTGGGAACGGGGCGTCTCATCTTGGGCCACCAGCTATGGGAGCGGGGCGTCTCATCTTGGAGCAATCTTTCTAACATTGGGTCCTCTAACATTAGGATGGTGTTCCACACCCTGATGGCTTGGTGCTGCAGTCTGATGTTTAGTGGCTGTATGTTCAGGAGTTCATGGAGCTCCTGGATTGTCTGATCATATGGTGGACGGTGTTTTGCTGCTCTCCTTAGCGCCTTATTTTGCACTGCTTGTAATTTCTGCATGTTAGTTTTCTTTATGGTGTGTAGTGGTACTGGGGGATACTCTAGATGCGGCAGAACTAGAGCCTTATATAGGTGGATCTGAATGTTAGTACTGAGGCTTCGGAATCTCCTCAGTTTTCCTAAGGCTGCTTTGGCTTTGTTTAGTTAGTCCCTTGCATGAATTTGTATCCCTGTTCTATTTATCATGAGTCCCAGTATTGTGCCTGCCCCTCTCCGTGTGGGGCCAGTTGAGCGTGAGGGTGTGTCAGAGAGGCGGGGTGGAGCTTGCTGGAACACGTCGAGAGTGTATCAAGGGGAGAGAGAGCAGCACCCGGCGGCCAGAGGGCTGTGGTGGGGTGCTGCCGCCCAGGAGGACCTGTCTCCCTCACTCCTCACTCACCTCCACACGTCGGCTCCTCTCCGACACGGCTCCTCGCGCTGTCAAGGTGAGCCTCTACTCTTGACCGGGGTTTATTCACTATCCGTGGCGGCCCCTGGTGAAGGAAGAGGTTAGTTTAGTTCATTTATTATGCACCTCATACCCATCCTGTGGGGGCGGTAGTGGGAAAGATTAGTTCCTTTATAACGCACAGCTACACTCACTTTTTCCGGTATTTGTAATGGTACTCAAACAAGAGGCCACACAACACAGTTCTCTTGGACAAGTTAATACTCACCTGGTTGTGTTTGCGGGGGTTGGGTCCACTGCCACTCACAGGATGGGTATGGGATCCACTGCCACTCACAAGATGGGTATTAGGGGACCACTGCCACTCAGAGGATGGGTATTAGGGGACCACTACCACTCAGAGGATGGGTATGGGATCCACTGCCACTCACAGGATGGGTATTAGGAGTCCACTACCACTCAGAGGATGGGTATGGGATCCACTGCCACTCACAGGATGGGTATTAGGGGTCCACTGCCACTCACAGGATGGGTATGGGGTCCACTACCACCCACAGGATGGGTATGAGATCCACTGTCACTTACAGGATGGGTATGGGGTCCACTGCCACTCACAGGATGGGTATGGGGTCCACTGCCACTCACAGGATGGGTATGGGATCCACTGCCACTTACAGGATGGGTATTAGGGGTCCACTGCCACTCAGAGGATGGGTATGGGGTCCACTGCCACTCACAGGATGGGTATGGGGTCCACTGCCACTCACAGGATGGGTATGGGGTCCACTGCCACTCACAGGATGGGTATGGGGTCCACTGCCACTTACAGGATGGGTATTAGGGGTCCACTGCCACTTACAGGATGGGTATGGGATCCACTGCCACTCACAGGATGGGTATGGGATCCACTGCCACTCACAGGATGGGTATGGGATCCACTGCCACTCACAGGATGGGTATTAGGGGTCCACTACCACTCAGAGGATGGGTATGGGATCCACTACCACTCACAGGATGGGTATGGGGTCCACTGCCACTTACAGGATGGGTATTAGGGGTCCACTGCCACTTACAGGATGGGTATGGGATCCACTGCCACTCACAGGATGGGTATGGGATCCACTACCACTCACAGGATGGGTATGGGGTCCACTGCCACTCACAGGATGGGTATGGGGTCCACTGCCACTCACAGGATAGGTATGGGGTCCACTGCCACTCACAGGATGGGTATTAGGGGTTCACTACCACCCACAGGATAGGTATGGGGTCCACTGCCACTCACAGGATGGGTATTAGGGGACCACTGCCACTCACAGGATGGGTATTAGGGGTCCACTGCCACTCACAGGATGGGTATGGGATCCACTGCCACTCACAGGATGGGTATGGGATCCACTGCCACTCACAGGATGGGTATGGGGTCCACTGCCACTCACAGGATGGGTATGGGGTCCACTGCCACTCACAGGATGGGTATGGGATCCACTGCCACTCACAGGATGGGTATGGGATCCACTGCCACTCACAGGATGGGTATGGGATCCACTGCCACTCACAGGATGGGTATGGGGTCCACTGCCACTCACAGGATGGGTATGGGGTCCACTGCCACTCACAGGATGGGTATGGGGTCCACTGCCACTCACAGGATGGGTATGGGGTCCACTGCCACTTACAGGATGGGTATGGGGTCCACTGCCACTCACATGATGGGTATGGGGTCCACTGTCACTTACAGGATGGGTATGGGATCCACTGTCACTTACAGGATGGGTATGGGATCCACTACCACTCACAGGATGGGTATGGGATCCACTGCCACTCACAGGATGGGTATGGGATCCACTGCCACTTACAGGATGGGTATGGGATCCACTGCCACTCACAGGATGGGTATTAGGGGTCCACTGCCACTCAGAGGATGGGTATGGGATCCACTGCCACTCACAGGATTGGTATGGGGTCCACTGCCACTCACAGGATGGGTATTAGGGGTCCACTGCCACTCACAGGATGGGTATTAGGGGTCCACTGCCACTTACAGGATGGGTATGGGGTCCACTGCCACTCACAGGATGGGTATTAGGGGTCCACTGCCACTCACAGGATGGGTATGGGGTCCACTACCACTCACAGGATGGGTATGGGGTCCACTACCACTCACAGGATGGGTATGGGGTCCACTGCCACTCACAGGATGGGTATTAGGGGTATACATCCTATATATCACATAAGTTTTACATATTGGAGGTGAATGAGTATGCATATAATAATAGGAGTGAGTATATATGATGCATGCATACAGTTATGCACGAGCGAGTATAGGTGGGATGCTCTCTCAAAGGTTTTACAGTCCCCGTGGTGTAGTTGGTTAGACACTCGCCTGGCGTTTCGCGAGCACTTTGTCCTGGGTTCGTATCCTGGCCGGGAAGGATTTACTGTGCGACAATCCTTAACTGTATCGTCTGTTTCCCCAACAGTAAAATGGGTACCTGGTTGTTGAACCATCAGGCGGAGGCGTATTCCGGGGACACGGGATTAAGGGAACGGGACGCGTGCTGCTGCCTGTACAAGAATGTAACAACTCTTGTGGTGTGTGTGTATATGTCGTACCTAGTAGCCAGAACGCACTTCTCAGCCTACTATTCAAGGCCCGATTTGCCTAATAAGCCAAGTTTTCATGAATTAATATCTTTTCACTAATTTTTTTCTTATGAAATGATAAAGCTACCCATTTCATTATGTATGAGGTCAATTTTTTTTATTGGAGTTAAAATTAACGTAGATATATCACCGAACCTAACCAACCCTACCTAACCTAACCTAACCTATCTTTATAGGTTAGGTTAGGTAGCCGAAAAAGTTAGGTTAGGTTAGGTAGGTAGGTAGTCGAAAAATAATTAATTCATGAAAACTTGGCTTATTAGGCAAATCGGGCCTTGCATAGTAAGCTGAGAAGTGCGTTCTGGCTACTAGGTACGACATATATATATATTATATATTATATATATCTATATATATATATATATATATATATATATATATATATATATATATATATATATATATATATTATATATATATATATATATATATATATATACACCCACCTTGCCCGAAACGCCGTGGGTATTAGTGGCTTTAGGTATTGTAAAGCCACAATACCTTGTCTATGGTATTGTACATGTACTAGCTCTATTTATAAATCCAACATTATGTTTGTAACTGATCATCTATGTATGTACAGTACTTGTACCTGAATAAACATTTACCTACTCGGTACCTCTACTCAAATCTCTGAATATGTTAGATATTAAGTCACTGCACATTCTCTCATGTGTATTATACATATATAAAACGTTGAACTGTAATGCCAATCCTGACCTCAAAAGCTTCATTGAAAGTTGTAACAGAACCCATGAGCACCACACCAGAAATAAATACAGTTTTGATATTCCAAGAGTACGACTTAATCAAACTAGAAATGCTCTACAAATCAAGGGACCCAGAATGTGGAATGACCTTCCCAACCATGTTAAAGACTGTACCTCTCTCAACCAGTTTAAGAGTAGAACTAAACACTACCTAATAAACTCGGTGTAACCTACCTTACCCCTATATTGTCAACACATGTCTGCTATTTTAAACAACGCTGTTTGTCGACCTAATTGTATTTGTGCTGTTTTTTCTGCCATGTTTCCCCCTTTTTTATTTTATTTTTATTTGTTCTCGACACATTTTATACTTTAATCTCAATTAGTATTAAGTTTTAGTCTTTAATGTTTATCCTGCCCGAAACACTTTGCGTAATAGTGGCTTTAGGCATTGTATGTACTAACTCTTTCTATAAATGTATCAAGTTTTGTCAAATCTCTTGTATGTATGTACCTTACCTGAATAAACATTTATTTATTTATTTATTTATTTATTTGAATTTTGAATATAAATAATAATTATTCAAATTCAAATTCAAATTAACATTTGAATTTGAATTTTGAATGTAATAATAATAATAATAATAATAATAATAATAATAATAATAATAATAATAATAATAATAAACTGATAACCAGCATTTGTTATCGCTTGGGTAATTTTAGTCTTTATGGTGACATTATATATATATATATATATATATATATATAATATATATATATATATATATATATATATATATATATATATATAATACAACAATATGTACTTGAGTTGGTGTGGAGCAGCTGGTGTATATTGTTGTAGTAATGGTGTCGGTTGACACAATATATCAGTAGGTGTTACAAATGACAACATGATGAACTGTGGGCAGGTATAAGGTATATGGTAGGTTGTGTGTGGCGACGTGTGGCGACGCTCACTACAGGGGATACCACCTCGCCTAAATTATTGCCACTACTAACATTATGTATAAGTTTAGTATGGTTACATTCACATCATTCCATACACCCACATTATAGATCTCATTCACTTGGTGTTTGTGGGAGAATGTTTGAGCGCGACGGGTATAATTTAGGCGGGTTAAGCTGTGTGTAGCGTGTTTAGGAGGTTGGGACGTGTGGAAACTGATCCAGTGAGAATTAATGGCAGCCTTCAGCGAGGCTAGCGAGTTACCGCATACCCTAACAACTCTTATTTAATATATAACTCTATATAATTACCATTAACTGCCATTCACATACATGTATTATACGCTGGAACTTTTGCGCAATACATCCAAATGGGTGATAAATGCGTATAGTGTTGGGATAATGGGTGAAGTAATGGCCGCACCAACAACTGGTGGTGTAAAACGTGTCAGCGCCGGTTGATACTTGTCCAGTTGGGTGGTAATACTTGTAGCAAGATTGGTGTGTTGAGGAGTGTTGCTGCCTCTCTCCCTCCCCACTCTTGCACACACATGCAACATGTTGCAATAACTGTGCCTTAGGGAGCCATATATGTGGCGTGTGTTACTGTATACACCTACAGTGGTTTGCGGTTGAGAACTGTCGTATTAGCAAGTTTTATATATACCGCAGAACTGTTATGCTGTATATCCTAGTTACATCGGTAACTGCTGCTTCCGATCACCAATTAACCAGTCTCCAATGATATAAAAGAGTGGATATAATTGTTAATATGCCATATAGGCAGAGTGTGAGAGCGAGAGAGTGTGATGAGGTTCAAGAGAGCACCACTGAGGACAGGCATGGAGGACGGTGAGGACAGTTGTCTGAGGAGCGTGTCTACTGAGGTGGAGGCCGCCGTCAACAAGTACCAGAGTGTGCAGTTTACCATGAGCCGCCCCGGGGCCCCCCTCGTGGGGGAGGGCAGAGTATCAGTGGGGGAGGGCAGGGTATCAGTGGGGGAGGGCAGGGTATCAGTGGGGAGGGCAGAGTATCATGGGGGAGGGCAGGGTATCAGTGGGTGGAGGGCAGGGTATCAGTGGGTGGAGGGCAGGGTATCAGTGGGGGAGGGCAGGGTATCAGTGGGTGGAGGGCAGAGCGATCAGTGGGGGCGCAGAGGCAGGTATCAGTGGGGCGAGGGTTCAGTGAGAGGTGGGGATTCAGTGGGGGAGAGTGCCAGAGGAGTATGAGTGGGGGAGGCAGAGGGTATCGGGGTGGGAGGGAAGAGATCAGTGGGGAGGGAGGGAAGGGGTGGAGTGGCAGGTATCAGTGGGGGAGGGCAGGGTATCAGTGGGGGAGGGCAGGGTATCAGTGGGGGGCGTGCCAGGGTATCAGTGGGGGGAGGGAGGGTATCAGGGGGGGAGGGCAGAGTATCAGTGGGGGGGGCAGGTATCAGTGGGGGAGGGCAGGGTATCAGTGGGGGAGGGCAGGGTATCAGTGGGGGAGGGCAGGTATCAGTGGGGGAGGCGAGGGTATCAGTGGTGGAGGGCAGCGAATCAGTGGGGGAGGGAGGGTATCAGTGGGGGAGGGCAGAGAATACAGTGGGGGGAGGGCACGGGTATCAGTGGGGTTGTTGTTTGTAGAGCAAGAGGTATCAGTGGGGGGAGGGCAGAGGTATCAGTGGGGGAGGGCAGAGTATCAGTGGGGGAGGGCAGAGTATCAGTGGGGGAGGGCAGAGTATCAGTGGGGGGAGGGCAGGTATCAGTGGGGGAAGGGCAGGTATCAGTGGGGGAGGGCAGAGTATCAGTGGGGGAGTGCGGTCAGGGGTATCAGTGGGGGGATGGGCACGCGTCTCGTGGAGCATCTCCAGTGGGGGAGGGCAGGGTATCAGGTGGGAGGGGGAAAGGGTATCAGTGGGGGGAGGGCAGATGTCTCAGTGGGGAGAGGGCAGGGTATCAGTGGGGGGAGGGCAGGGTATCAGTGGTGGGAGGGCAGGGTATCAGTGGGGGGGGGCAGAGATATCAGTGGGGGAGGCAGGGTATCAGTGGGGGGATGGCAGGTATCAGTGGGGGAGGGCAGGGTATCAGTGGGGAGGAGGGATCAGTGGTGAGGGTATCAGTGGGGGGCGAATGGGTATGGGGGGGGGGACTGCTCAACCTTCCCTCCACCTACACCTTGACTCAGTCCGATGCGCCTCATATGTCCTCAGCTTGGCCTGGGCGGCCTGCGTTCTCCCGTGGGTCCCTGAGGCGTCACCAGCAGCAGCAGGCAGGGAACCACCATTCCATCCTGAGGGGTGGTGAGTGGCGGCGCGTGCGGCTCGCTAGGGTCCCTGAAGGCCGGTCAGCACCAGCAGCAGGGAACACCAGGTCCCTCCTGAGGGTGGTGAGGGCGGCGTGAGGCCTCCTGGTCCCTGAGGCCGTCACCAGCAGCAGCAGCAGGGAACACCAGGTCCCTCCTGAGGGTGGTGAGGGCGGCGTGCGGCTCCTGGTCCCTGAGGCCGTCACCACCAGCAGCAGGAGCAGGAGGAGGGAAGACCCTCCT
>WNGS01040237.1:0-11004 GCA_020271785.1 Procambarus virginalis | reverse complement strand
CAAAGGAGACAACCAGAGGGAGAGGGTAGAGATCCGGAGGGCCTATCACGAACAAATCGTCTTTTCCAACATGTTTCCTCCTCTACTGTTCAGTTAGGGGTACCTAACACACTGTCTGTTTTAGTGTCCTCTTCTCTGCCTTAAATCCTGTTCGTTTTCCTGAGTTCTCCGATCTCCACCAGTTCCACCCTCGGTCTCTGTCTCCTCCTGTCTGGTCTCGGTTCGTCTGTTCCAGCGCTAGGTCTGTTGTTGTTCTCCGGTTCCGATGTTGCCTCTGTCCCTGTTTTTTTTCTGAAAAAGTATTATTATGGCCCCTATCATTATTATTACCTCCCTGTCCTGTTGTCTCTGTTATTGTTTGTTGTTCCAGAGGGGTAGTCTCTGCTGTTATTTGCCTCTGTTTGTCTCCTGGGGTGATCCTGTTGTTCTGGCCTCTGTGGTCGCCGTCCCGTTTCCTGTTACACTGGCCTCGGTTGTCTCTGATCTGTCACTGTTGTTCTCGTCTGGTTTCCAACCTGGTTTGTCTCGTGATGATCTCTCCATCCGCTCTGACCTGTCTCTGTTATTCCTATCTTGCCTGTTTTGTTGTTGTTTTGCCGAGGTTGTCCCGTTGGAAGTTCAGTCTCTGTGAGCTCTTCCTACTGTTCGAGTCTTTTCTGGGTGGGAAGGGGGGTTGTTGTGGGACAGGCTTGCTAGAATAGGGGACAGAGGGGCATCATCGTCATCGTTCATCAGGAGCACTGAACGTAAGGGTTTGAGGCCGCTTGCTTTTGTTGTTGCTGTGTCTGCATTGTTCTATGGCTTCTAGACCTAGGACCTTGTCCACTGCTGTAGTCAGGCTCTGCAGCGTACCTTCCTCAGAGTTTGAGAAAAAACTTTCATACCTGTGTGACGTCTGTCTCGAGCGCATCATCAGACTTCCGTCGTATGGTCTTTCGAGGGTCTCTGGTTTCGGAGTTGTCTTTCGTCTGAAACCTTTCCATAAGGTCGTACCTATCGTTACCTTGTCCCAACCTCGTATTAGGAGGCGGGCTACGATGAGCTCTATTTTGGCCATTTCTCTCGTATGTGAGGCTTTGAGAAGGAGCGTGCATGTCGCCATAGATGCTCTGGCCTGTTCCAAGTTCACTCTGTTTAGACAGCTGGCTAGACCTGGTAGCATTGGGAAACCAGCTGAAAAAAATGGGAAACAAACCTGTAGGGCAAGGTATTCACGGACTGTGTTTAGCCTCACTGCCCGTTGGACAAACATCAACCTGTCTTTTAAATACTCTATAGTTGTAAAAATTGGTTTTACCAGGGTTATAATTTCTAAGTCCTCCTGTTGGAAAAAACTGTTAACCTGTTAGAGGTCAGATCTTTCCATCATCTTGTGCACTTGGACTGCAATATCACTCTCCTGGAGAAGGTCCTCCGGATTTGGGATGAACGGCAGGTGTTCAAGTGCCTTCGACCCTGGTCCCGTCCATACTCTGCTGTCTCTCCAGACTCCTTGGAGGGTGCCTTCAGGAAGTTGAGGTCTCTGTTTGTATTTGTTTAAGATCTCAAGTATTCCATACTCCCACTCCTCTTCGGAGGTGTTAGGGAGAGAATCCTTGAGAGCTTCCGTAATTGTTTCCGGGGGGGACTCGGAAACAGTTAACTCTGTCTCCACTGGTCTCCTTGCTTTCAATGTCCAGGGTTGGTTTAGTGAGGCTTCTCGTGTTCTCTTCGTTCGTACTGCGTCAATCTCCATTCTGGCTCTACAATTCAACGAATTGTAGAGTGGGTAGAATATAGCTGTGCATTAATTGGCTGTTGATTGCTGGTGTTGATTTTTTGCTGTGTAGTGCCTCGCTAATGTCGAGCCGCCTGCTATTGCTGTACCTATCGATGATTTCTGTGTTGTTTCTTAAGATTTCTCTGATGATGGTCTGTTTATGAGAAGAGATTATATGTTCCTTGATGGAGCCCTGTTGTTTATGCATTGTTAATCACCTGGAAAGAGACGTTGTTGTCTTTGCTATATACTGAGTTCTTTGGGGCTTACAGTCCCCAAGAGGGCATTTAAAGGCATAAACAACGTTGGTTTCCTTCAAGGCGCCCAACCACTTGGGCTCGACAGTGGAGCGATGGTCTCGCTTCATGCATGTCAGCGTTCAATCCCCGACCGTCCAAGTGGTTAGGCACCATTCCTTCCAACCTGTCCCATCCCAATTTTTTATCCTTACCCCTTCCCAGTGGTATATGGTCGTAAGGGCTTGGCGCTTTCCCCTGATAATTCCCTTCCCTTCTTTCAAGGCGTTTTGCTTTTTGTCTGGGGAGTTTTTTTTACGAGTAGATTGGCCGTTTTTTTTGGTTTTATAGTAAATTGTCAATTGTATTTTCTGATTTTTGTTTGTATGGATAACGTTCTTAACAACAATATCTTTCAGGACCCTTTCCTCCATTTTATGAGCCGTCAAAAAGAAGTTCTTGTAAAATAGTCTAATAGGGGTTACAAGTGTTGTGTTGGTTGACTCTTCAGAGGTTACATGGCGTTTCACCTTTCTGTTTATGATATCTTCAACAAAACTGTTAGTGAAGCCATTGATGACTAGAATCTACCTTACCCTACAGAGTTCTTCATCGACTTGCTTCCATCCTGAGCTGTGTCTGAAAGTATGGTCGACATAAGCATTGACAACACTCTTCTTGTACCTGTCTGGGCAGTCACTATTGGCATTGAGGCACCTTCCTATGTTTGTTTCCTTAGTGTAGACTGCAGTGTGGAAGCCTCTGCTCCTTTCGTGACTGTTACATCCAGAAAGGGCAGCTTCCCATTATTCTCCATCTCGTAAGTGAAACTCAACACAGAATTCTGTTCAAATGCCTCCTTCAACTGCTGAAGACATCTGGCATCAGATACCTGTATAAAAATGTCGTCAACATACCTGCAGTATATGGTGGGTTTCAAGTCCATGTCAACTAAGACCCTCTGCTCGATGGTACCCATGTAGAAGTTCGCAAATAGGACACATAGGGTAGAACCCATGGCGACCCCATCTACTTTCTTATACATGTGCCCCTTTGGACTCATGAAGGGTGCATCTTTAATGCAGGCTTGGAGTAGTTTCCTCAGTATGTTTTCTGGTATGTCGAGGGGAGTGCAGGCTGGGTCACAATACACTCTGTCCGCTATCATCCCGATTGTTTCATCCACAGGTGCGTTGGTAAATAGTGACTCTACATCCAACGAGACTCTTATCCCTGTGGCTCGTGCTCCCCGCAGTCAGTCAACAAATTCTTCAGGAGACTTCAGGCTGAAAGCACAAGGTACATAAGGAGTCAGCAACACACAGACAAACACACACACACACGTAGTCATGGTCAGTCAGCCGTGGTAAACAGAAGCGGGTATGGGAAGCTCTTGGGCTACTAGTGAATTGGGAGAGATAATCAGATTACACTGAAGTGTAAAAGTGTATATGAGTGAATGAATAACTAGTAAACTGACTCAGACCACAAGAAAGTGAAGAAAGAAAGTAGCTATAGAGCCATTGATGATAAGTGTTGAACACATTGTGGCATTGTGGAATATTGGAGCAGAACTCGTGGTGGCCGTGACCTCACCAGCCTTAATCTGTGACCGACCGAGACCTCACACCTGACGCACCGCGTGGAGTACTTACTCACCGTTTGTGAAGCAGATCGTGCAAGGTATTTTGAAGCGCCTGTTGGCTAAGTTGTTTATTGCAATAACGCAATCAGGAAGGGCCTCACGATCAACCACCAGCATGGAAGAGGAGGAGGAGGATAGATTTGTAGACAAGCTAATAGGGAAATTTGTAGAGAGAAGGAGCGTTTGGATGGAGGATCTAATCCAAGGGATTAAAAGTGAGATATTTCAACAAATACAGGACGAGCTTGAGAGACAGAAACAAGAGTTTATGCACTATATTCAGGAAGAAATTAGGAAGAGCAGGGAAGAATGGGAGAGTGAATGTGCTCGGCTCACAAATTCATTAGGAAGGATTAACAGCATGGCTAGGGACAGTGGATTAGTGTGGAATGGATTGGTGAGCGTGGGAGGGATGGGGGGTATCCAGGGGAGGGGCTACCAGCATGAGAGTGAATCACTGAAAAGACACTCAATTATTCTCCAAGGATTATTCGAATCATCAAGACAAGAATGGATAGAAATTGAAAAGTATGAATTGCATGAAAGTTTGAGATGTATTAGGCCCCAGATGGCACTAAACGAGGTGGAACTCAGCTGCCGGGCTGACCTTATAATTGTACCAAGAATATACCTGTTCTAGTACAATTCTCTAATGAAGAGGCAGTGGAGTACTTAATGAAGAACAAACATTTACTCAGAGGCAGCGACGCCCAATTACTATGTGTTTATTGGGAGGTATATTATGAAAGATGTACAAATAACCTGCAAGGCAAAATGGTCTTCATGACACCGAAACTCTAGCCTCCCAAGTAGTTCCACCACTCTTTCCCAGGTCACACCCTCCCCAACTCTGCCCTCCCCCCTGCTTCAACCCCCCCAAAAACTCCTCTGCGCCTTCCACACCTGCACTCAACTCAACCTGCTACATCGCACCCTTCAATGACCTTATCAGGCCAAGCCATACCATGGCCCAATAGGGTCAAATCCACCTTACCACCCCTCCTCCCCTGCTACCCCCCTCCAACTTTCCTACCCCTTCTATCCCATTGCCTTCAATTCCATCTGCTCCATCCCAGCTTCCACTGCCCCCCTCTACCCCTCATCCCCAAACCCCACCCAACCCTCACCCGTCCTCTGCACCCCAATCTCCCATATAACCCCCTCACCTTGTGACCTCCTAACCCCTTCCCCTCTTCTACCCAAAAACTCCCACCTACCCCTGATTCCCCCCTGACTCATACACCGTCTCTTGCACTCCGAAAACCCATGCTCCATTCTCCCCTCAGCCCTCTGCCCCCCACTATCCTTTTCCCCCCAACTTGTCAGCCTTTATCTGACTCTCAGCCTGACTCTACTTCTCAACCCCCTATGCCATTCAGACCCTCCCTAACTTTCAGACCCACTATGCCCTTCCTACCCCCCTCCCCCGAGATGCCCAGACCCCATTTGCCTCCCAGGCACTCCCAGGGCCCCCCAGCAACCCCCTCAGGCACCACCAAGCCCCCAGACACCCCTCAGACCCCCCAGAGAAAGGGCGAACTCTGGCACCAGAGTTTCCAAGAATAGTCTCCAGGTTTGGTACACCAATGCTGATGGAGTATCCAATAAAGCAGAAGAGATAAAAGAAAGAGTTAGTGAGGCAGATCCAGACATAGTTGCAATAGTGGAAACTAAAATAAATGGCATGATCTCAGATGCAATCTTTCCAGAGGGGCACAGGTGATAAGAAAAGAAAGGACACAGAGATAGGGAGGGGAGTGGCACTCCTAATAAAGCGGAAATGAAAGTTTGATGGCCTGGAAAATCGGGGTACCAATGAAAGCACAAGCTTATACATGGAACTCTGACAGCGGATGGGAAGAAGATTGTGATCTTGATAATCTACAATCCCCAGCCAAACAGTAGAAGGCCCAGGCAGGAGTATGATGACCTTACCTTGCCTTGAGGTTACCTTGAGGTGCTTCCGGGGCTCAGCGTCCCCGCGGCCCGGTCGTCGACCAGGCCTCCTGGTTGCTGGACTGATCAACCAGGCTGTTAGACGCGGCTGCTCGCAGCCTGACGTATGAGTCACAGCCTGGTTGATCAGGTTTCCTTTGGAGGTGCTTATCCAGTTCTCTCTTGAACACTGCGAGGCATGTAATGACAGCAACAAGGCATGTATAGATGAGCTGCAGAGGGCAGCAGCAATAGTGCATAGAATGAGAGCGAAACTGCTAGTCATGGGATGGGGGACCTAAATCAAGGAGAGATAAATTGGGTAACAAGGAATCCCCATGGCTGGGAGGAAATGTGGCTAGCGATGTTAGTAGACGATATAGACAAGAATTTTCTAACACAACATGTGAAGGAAGACACAAGGGAAAGAGGAGGGGATACACCGAGCCTATTTTTTTTTTTGCAGGGAACCGAACCTATTAGACCTGATTTTCACCCAGAATGTGGAAGACATCGAGAATTTGGAACATGAAATACCACTAGGAGCCAGTGAACATTGTGTTCTAGTCTTTGACTACATGATGGAACTCAAAATTGTGACCAAAGGACAAGAGGTCTGGGAAAGGAGAGTTGATTACAGGAAAGATTACAGAAGGATAAGGGACTATCTGGGAGAAGTGCAGTGGGAAGAAGAAAGTAGAGAAAAAACAGTGCTGGATATGATAAACCTAGTCATATGGAAATGCAAGGAGGCCAAAGAGAGATTTATTCCAATAGTAAAGAAAAAAAGCAGGAGGGAATATAATAACCCATGGTATAATAGACAGTGTCAGGAAGCAAAAATGAGAAGGCTGGAGTGGAGGAAGTACAGACGACAAAGGACAGAGGACAACAGGATTAGATGTAACAGAGCTAGGAACGATTACATTAACATAAGACGAGTATCAGAAAGAAATTATGAGAATGATATTGGAATCAAAGCGAAAAAGCATCCTAAATTACTACATAGCCATATAAGTAGGAAGATGTCGGTAAACGACCAAGTGACAAGATTAAGGAAAACAGAAGAGGCATATACTGAAAGTGACAAGGAAATCTGCGAGGTACTGAATGCCAGTTTCCATGGAGTGCTCATAACCGAGCCTGAGCAGCTCCCATTGTTAAAAGAGATTACCCTAGACGAAAGACTATCAGATATAGAGGTGACAGCAGAGGAGGTAATGAAACAGTTGACAACACTGGATGCAACTAAAGCGGATGGACCAGACAAAGTATCACCGTGGATACTAAAAGAAGCAGCGCAGGCCCTCATCGTGCCTCTGGCAATGACCTTTAATGAGTCACTTATGTTGGGACAATTGGCCAATTGTTGGAAGAAGGCAAATGTCGTACCGATTTTCAAGAAAGGAGATAATAAGGAGGCACTTAACTACAGGCCCGTATCACTGACAAACATCCCCTGCAAAATACTTGAAAGAATAATTACTCTAAGACTTGTTGCACACCTGGAGAGCATTAGGTTTGTAAACAAACACCAACATGGGTTCTGGTCAGAGAAATCATTCCTAACAAACCTTTTGTAATTCTATGATAAAATAACAAAGGATAAGGCAGGACTGAGAAGGTTGGGCAGACTGCATATTTCTAGACTGCCAAAAGGCCTTTGATACAGTACTGCACATGAGACTGCTATTCAAATTTGAGAGGCAAGCAGGAGTAAGCGGAAAGGCCCTAGCATGGGTAAGGAAATACCTAACAGGAAAGAGCCAGAAAGTATTGGTAAGGGGCGAGAAGTCGGACTGGCGAACAGTAACGAGTGGAGTACCACAAGGATCAGTGCTGTAACCAATTCTATTTCTAATTTACGTAAATAATATGTTTACAGGAGTGGAATGATACATGTCAATGTTCGCGGATGACGCAAAATTAATGAGATGAGTTGTGATGGAAGAGGATTGTAGGATCCTCCAAGAGGACCTGGACATATTGAAGATATGGTCAGAGAAATGGCAACTGGAGTTCAACACGAGTAAATGTAAAGTTATGGAAATGGGATCAGGTGATAGGAGACCAAAGACACAGTACACAATGAAGGGAACTGCCTACCTGTGACGATTCGAGAAAGAGACCTGGGAGTGGACGTAACTCCTAATCTAACTCCTGAGGCACATATAATTAGGAAAATGACATCAGTGTACTCTACACTGGCAAAAGTTAGAACATCATTCAGAAACCTAAGAGAAGAGGCTTTTAGGGCACTTTACACTGCCTACGTGAGACCAATACAGAGTATGCCATGCCATCATGGAGTCCCCGCCTGAAGAAACTCATAAGGAAACTGGAACAGGTTCAGAAGTTTGCAGCGAGGCTTGTCCCAGAGTTACGAGGGATGGGATATGAAGAGCGTCTGAAGGAACTGAACCTTACGACATTAGAAAAAATAAGGGAGAAGGGGATATGAAAGGAATGTATAAAATACTCAGGGGAATTGACAAAGTGGAAATAGATGAACTGTTCAAACGTAATACTAACACAACAAGGGGACATGGGTGGAAGCTGGAAACTCAGATGAGTCACAGAGATGTTAGGAAATATTCTTTTAGCGTGAGAGTAGTGGAAAAATCGAATGTGAAGGGAGCCGGCCGGCCGAGCGGACAGCACACTGTACACGTGATCCTGTGGTCCCGGGTTCGATCCCGGGCGCCGGAGAGAAACGATGGGCAGAGTTTCTTTTACCCCATGCCCCTGTTACCTAGCAGTAAATAGGTACCTGGGAGTTAGTCAGCTGTCATGGGCTGCATCCTGGGGTATGTGTGTGTGTGTGTGTGTGTGAGGAAAAAATGTAGTAGTAGAAACAGTTGATTGACAGTTGAGAGGCGGGCCGAAAGAGCAGAGCTCATCCCCCGCAAGCACAACTAGGTGAATACACACACACACACACACACACACACACACACACACACGCACACGCACACACACACACACACACACACACACACACACACACACACACACACAGATGAAGCTGCGAAAAGCGGAGAACAGATACACAGAGAATGACAAGGAGGTGTGTGAAGAACTCAACAAGAGATTCCAGGAGGTCTTCACAATAGAACAAGGAGAAGCCCCTGCACTAAATGAGGAGGTGGCAAACCAAGCAACCTTGGAGGAATTTGACCTCACCAGTGATGAGGTCAAAAGGTGTCTGCTGGAGCTGGATGTGACAAAGGCTGTTGGGCCTGACAGAATCTCACCATGGATACTAAAGGAAGGTGCAGAAGCACTAAGTGTGCCACTCTCTATGGTGTATAACAGGTCACTGGAAACAGGAGACTTACCAGAAAGTTGGAAGACAGCTAACGTGGTCCCAATATACAAGAAGGGTGACAGGCAAGAGGCACTGAATTACAGGCCAGTTTCCTTAACTTGTATACCATGCAAGGTAATGGAGAAGATCGTGAGGAAAAGGCTCGTAGAGCATCTAGAGGGAAATAACTTTGTAACGCACCACCAACATGGGTTCAGGGATGGTAAATCGTGCCTCACAGGTTTAATAGAATTTTATGACCAAGCAACAAAAATTAGGCAGGAAAGAGAAGGGTGGGCCGACTGCATTTTCCTGGATTGCCAAAAAGCCTTTGACACAGTACCGCACAAAAGGCTGTTAAAAAAGTTGGAGCAACAGGCAGGAGTAAAAGGGAAGGTGCTCCAGTGGATAAGGGAGTACTTAAGCAACAGGAAACAGCGAGTAACGGTGAGGGGGGAGACATCAGATTGGCGAGATGTCACCAGCGGAGTCCCACAGGGCTCAGTACTTGGACCCATCCTGTTTCTAATATATGTGAACGATCTTCCGGAGGGTATAGACTCATTCCTCTCAATGTTTGCTGATGATGCAAAAATTATGAGAAGAATCAAGACGGATGAAGATAGACAGAGACTACAGGATGACCTGGATAAACTGGAGGAATGGTCTAGAAAATGGCTGCTAAAGTTCAACTCGGGAAAGTGTAAGGTGATGAAATTAGGAGAAGGGAGCAGGAGGCTGAACACAAGGTATCATTTGGGAGGGGAAATCCTACAAGAGTCAAATAGAGAGAAAGATCTGGGGGTTGATATCACACCGAACCTGTCCCAGAAGCCCACATCAAAAGAATTTCATCAGCGGCATATGCTAGACTGGCCAACATAAGAACTGCCTTTAGAAATTTGTGTAAGGAATCTTTCAGAACCCTGTATACACTTATGTAAGACCAATCCTGGAGTATGCAGCTCCAGCCTGGAGTCCATACCTAGTTAAACACAAGACAAAGTTAGAGAAGATTCAGCGGTATGCCACCAGGCTCGTCCCGGAACTGAGAGGATTGAGCTACGAGGAAAGGCTAAAGGAGCTGAACCTCACATCCCTGGAAAACAGAAGAGTAAGGGGAGACATGATAACCACCTACAAATTCTCAGGGGAATGACAGGGCGGACAAAGAGAAACTCTTCACCACGGGTGGGACACGAACAAGGGGACACAGGTGGAAACTTAGTACCCAGATGAGCCACAGAGACGTTAGAAAGAATTTTTCAGTGTCAGAGTAGTTAATAAATGGAATGCACTAGGAAGTGATGTGGTGGAGGCTGACTCCATACACAGTTTCAAATGTAGATATGATAGAGCCCAGTAGGCTCAGGAATCTGTACACCTGTTGATTGACAGTTGAGAGGCGGGACCAAGAGCCAAAGCTCAACCCCCGCAAGCACAATTAGGTGAGTACAATTAGGTGAGTACACACACACACACCACACACACACACACACACACACACACACACACACACACACACACACACACACACACACACACACACACAAGAGCAAGAGCCAAAGCTCAACCCCCGCAAGCACAAATAGGTTAATAGGTGAGTACACACACAACACACACACACACACACACACACACACACACGCACACACACACACACACTTGCTTGGACCTATCCTGTTTCTATATAGAAACTGATCTCCCAGAGGGTATAGACTCATTCCTCTCAATGTTTGTGAGAGCAAAATTATGAGAAGATAAGACAGAGGAGACAGCTGACTTCAAGAAGACCTGGACAAGTTGAGGAATGGTCGAACAAATGGCTGTAATAGGTCTAAGCCGCGAAATGTAAGGTGTATGAAATAGGGAAGTGGAGCAGGAGCAACCATCAAGGTATCATTTGGGAGGAAATCTCAAGAGTCAAGATGAGAGAGAAAGATCCTGGGGGTTGATATCACCCAACCTGTCCCCTGAAGCCTCATATCAAGAGATACATCAGCAGCATATGCCAGACTGGCCTAACATAAGAACTGGCCTTTAGAAATTGTGTAAGGAATCTTTCAGAACCATTAAGTTACCACTATGTCAGACCAATCCTGGAGTATGCAGGCTCCAGCAT